>QNGE01000302.1:186682-250584 GCA_008508345.1 Paragonimus westermani
AAGGGATCCTAAACTAACAGCCAGCGTGCTCTAGTAAGTGTAGAGTGCTTGTCTTTGCCAGGATACACACATCAATTTGCGTTGGAAGAAGCAGTGACCTTGTATTGAAACGATAAACAAACTCGCCACACACCAGTCAGTGCATGATCGGAATCAACGCAGATGCACCAGATGGAATTACAGCTTCAGAAACAGCCATCGATAACCCATAACTATATGGTCAGTTCATGCTCACAACCAACGTGGTGGTGGACGCCGCCGAGTGACGCAGAGAAATCCAGAACGAAGAAAATCAATACGCCCCACAAACAAACCGTTAGTAACATGAGGTTGCAACAAATATTCACCCATGTCTCTTCGACGAGTATCCGAAGAGTAAATAAAGGTAAATGCTGATCACCCAAGTCACGTCCACCTACGTCAGCGCTCAAGCGTCCAATCTGTACCACACTGTACGTACGCCGCACGGTACACAGAAGGTTAATAAACTAGTCATAACATTCATCTTTCACCGCGGCCGGACTACAAATTGCCAGGGCACATACCGCAACAACAAACAAACAACGTTAATAATAAACGCCCATCGATGCTCAAATCCGACCTTCAACCCATGCAACACAAAGATGAATGTTGATGGATATCCAGTCAACCAGCGTCTTCTTCGCACATTCGCCTACGAAAATTCCACCATCAGAATGAAGTCAAACAAAACACCACGTCAGACACAGTACACGTCCAGTCTCAGACTGACAGAGCGCTCGCGAGGACAGCTAGTTGTCGGAGAGTGTAGGCAGTAAATACGTCAATGTTCATCGGTTTACATGACTCAACAAGAAGAAAATTAGAGACAGGGGAGGGAGAAAATGAAATTCAGGAGACCGGTCTGTCGGAGAAGCGATAACTCCAGGGACTCTCCGGTCGTTTGGGTCTCAGTCCGAACTGTGAGGCAACACGAGATATACGCTCTCCTTGGGGGACCCAACAAACGGCCGATAACTCAAAAGTATAACTCACTTACCGGTGACGGGTAAGCTCAACTCAATGGCGCAGTGAATAACACATTACTGCCTGATTCAGATTACTGCTGCACTAAGAAGATGCATTCAAAACCACAACAAACTTCTCAAATGTGACGGAATTTCTCAGACCACACTGAACAATGCGCCGTCGGTCACGACCAACCGTTAGGGAATCCCAGCGTCCCGTATTCGGGAGTACAAATCCCAGATTCCTCACCCTCTACACGGAAAACAGCAGAAGCGCTTCAACCATCAAAACTGTTCCGCTGAATACGCGCACACCAACGATACATCATCACCAAAGTACTCTCACGTAGACAAACAAGTCACCTATAAACACATGCGCGAAAATGCTCTTGCCATCCGCCACCAAAAGAGCCGAAGCCCTAACAACCTTACCACAATAGATAAACGCAGCATTCATGACCAAAAACCAATTCACGGTAACCGACGCAGTCAGTCAATGTGCGACCAGCAATCCGTACAAACTGGTGTTCAAACGTTGTCGCACTGAAGCCCATTCTTACTTTCTCAGTATTACGATGGCCGCATTGTGAAATTCCCTGCTCCCTCCCCCTAGACCTTCTAACTGTAGTGCAATCATCAAGACTTCGTACATCACGGTATCAAATTACTCGTCCGCTATTCACCAAATCTGTAACGAGTTTTCAGTCCACACAAAAGGTCCTCAGATTACGAATTCACCAGTCCTCTGTAAGCTCGCATATCATGCAACAAGAAAGGGGGCGCCCACAGTCGAATGAAGTCCAGTTACGGTTAGACACGGAATCACAACTGAAGACGATTACGCTCGTGTTGTCACACTGTTCGCATCCCTTATCCTCAACACAATGGGCACCGCTCCGTCTCTTTGAGCGTCTGATCAACATGCCTCAATAAAACAATGTATACACACAAAACACATACAATGCCAATTCATCGATCACAGACCAACACGCGAGCATTGTGGCATCGTCGCTTACTGCCTTGACAAACGTGCGTAACCAAAAAATTGTCAAGTGGGGAAAAGTCACACAGATCACTCCACAACAGTCGACGCGATGTCATATTTGCTTATCATACGCTCAGCTACAGCAAATTCAACATTCACCTATCAGCACTCACCTTCATTCGCGAAATAACCACACGCCAACGATCAACAGCAATGTGAGAGGTAAGTTCACATCACAATTCCTGTCTACTAATCACCACATCCAAATTACCGCTCTGGGAAAAGTAGACACATCAGCCACGCACAAATCAGATCACAAAATATGCATCAACAAAGAAACATCAGCATCCACAGAAACTGACCTGCTCCGTCGCTGGTTGAACACCTTCAGCAAAACACGACGCCAGATCGTCCACCACAGGCTGATCGGATACCAATTCAGATACCTCACCACCTTCACACGCTTCCGTGTCCAAAGTTTCCACTGACCGAGATTCGGCCAGAGTGGTTGCAGCAGCAACAGGAGATGTATGCTATGAACGAAAGGGAACAGACCAATCAGCCTCAAACACCACAGCACTTTACGCACAAAAACAGAGAACATGCACGAACAGCAATCAGAAAACGAAACAAATGAAAACGAAACACATACTTTGGCCGATAGTTGGGGACATCGGTGCAAATGGATCTTCAAATGAGACACCTTGGAAAACGATCGAGCACAGTGAGGACAATCAGTACTCTGCACACCATCGACAGTCTGCAAGTGAAAACCACGAAGCGGATTAATAACACGAATATAATGGGCAAAAAAAGGATACAACGGAACCAAATTTAGATATCCACCTCGAACGGAACACCACAAATCGGGGACGGAAATTGAGACACTTCGAAAATGAACCGGTCCACTGTTTCATCATCCATTCAAAAATATGAAAAACTGTGGGAAATTCGGACGAAACCAGTTATCACTAATATGGTAAGGATGTTAGTTCAAAACATAATGTACAAGGCTTAGGCAAATACACCAAATACTTCCTTAACCCTAGTTCGCTAATAACACAGATTACAAATACCAACAGATACAATGTCAGGACAGTCAGCAAACAATCAGAGGAACTTCAAAATTTACGAATCATCCAAACACCCCTCAAAACTCTGTCATTTCAGTCATAGTACATAGTCATGGTAAACACACGCCTATGTGATCTTGCAACCCGATAAAATGAGAATTAAAATAGCCAGCATTCACAGGCAAGATGTAAAACACTTCAGAAAGCACAGTTTCCTGGCGTACACAACGGTCACACACACCATACCCTCAAATACCAGCCCTACGTAACAACGCTCGTGTGTGTGATAAGAGAGCCAAATTAGGAGACATACAATTCACCAGCTATCCATTCACGATTTACTGACACGGGCGACTGTTTGCCACATGCTCAACTCCGAAATCATCCAAACCTCAGAATGCTCCTCCCAAAAAATCAACCAACGCGTAACTAAAAAGAAACGAGGAGATCCGACACTTCAGTCGAACGCCCAATATAGCCACCCGTGAATGTGCACTCTGCACTTAGAGTGAGCAAACAGAGACATCAGCAATTTGACAAACCTAACTGAAACACCTCTGCGATAGAGGCGACTCCAGAAAGTATGTCGGATAACCCACTCAAAAGCAGCATTCACATCCAAAATATCCACGACCTACAACTGGGAAAAACAGTATCGATGCACCCAGTGTCTGTTGCAAGGTCAAGGCATGACTGATACGTAAGCAGTCAGACAGCAAACCTATCTCAGATTCTCGACCAGTCGTTGGCAGCTGGACGAACAGTGGTACCACAAGAGATAGCACCATACCTGTGCATTATAAGCCCGATATGTGCCAAATGGGCCTCAGTGTCATCCGGTGAAAGGGANGCAACAATCTATTCGGCTAACCCAGTGCACACATGCCCTTTACGTCAACCAGCTGTACATGCCGCCAATTATCCTTTCATTCTTTACGGTCTAACGCATGATCAGAAGAGGTTGTGGTTCGGATGGTGGCCCACCTTAACCTTTATATAGAATAACCTGAAAGTTTCATCAAGAACGTTAGTAATTCATACAGGAACCCTAAAAGGAAGAAATCGAGATACAGGGACGCCGCTGACTGCGGCACAGTGACATTGTGCATAGCCGGTAAAACGCTCGGGTGGCATGCTGAGTACGTGAAGCAATCATCGTAAGCTGTGCGACGTGATTAGTAGGCCAGCTATCGCGCATCCTGCGTCTGCCCGAATACACACTGGCGAACGGCTACATCGATGATGACGTCATTCCACTCGATTTCGATTCCACTTGCTTCAGAAGTTCCAATCTAGATGCCCGCACTAGATGCCAGCACCCAACTCAGGCTTGAATCATATGGCAGAGATAACTTTTCGATGTATACTCTAAAAGCTTCTTACAACAGGGGAAAGCAGTAGTTTAGTATAGAAGCTAGGATATATGGACGCGTGGGAGAAACAGTAACGAGGATAAGAATGGACCACGTTAATTGTCTCAATACAACAGCACTACTAGAAACCCGTGTGCAGTAGCCAACCGACGTAACACTGGGCGAGCTAGTGTCACAAACCCACAGAGTTCTCGTCTATTTCAGGGGGGCGTTATGACCAGTAATCGCTTCCAATCAACGTACGACTTGGGTTGCTAAAATGTCCTCGGAGTGTTCATACTAATATACAGGCAGAAATATATAACAGGAAGAAAATTGGTTTTCACACGTACATTTCAAGCTTAGAAATACTATGTCGCATAACGCTTCAGAACATAAAACCAATGCCGGTCGGTTACTGGGGTCGTCTTCGTAACAGTCACTGCATTTGGACGTAAAATGATGCCGAAACGTAAGGAATCAAGCCTAATTGTCCATGACGCGTACAAACCTGTTTAACCGTATCAGTTGAGTCAGCGTCATGACAGCATTGTGCGAGTGGCTGGCCGGATGTGGATTTGATCGTCCCACATTCATCTGATGCATCCACGTCTGGAATTTCTACATGCTGAGGTAGCACTGATGTTGACGACATGGTGAATGGAGACGTAACCTGTGAACGTGAAATATAGACTAGTTAGAATGGGTTCATGTAGACGGTTAAATGAGCAACAGACACCACAGTGAACGACCGATTCAAAAAAGGGGACAGAAGGTGGCACGTACCTTTGCCTGTAAACAATGCTGAAGATGTCTTTTCACATTAGACTTTGTGGCGAATCGACGCGCACAATAAGGGCAGTCAGCGCACGAAACGATCTTTTGAGGCTAAAGATTACCGAGAGAAAATTTGGTTAGAACAAACTGAGACGTAATTAGAGTTTCACAAAGCATCCTTTCCTATAGCACGCCTAAGGTCTGTTGCCGAATTTCCGTACGAAACCAACCTAATGAGAACAGACTTCAATGAACTGAAATATTCATACAAAGTTTTTCGCGTCCACATGAAAATTGTAGACAAAACAGAGCGATTTGAGCCGTTATATGTGAGCTGAATACCACAAGACACGCAAAAACAAGAAGGGACCATTTGACGTAGCAGTTGGATATGTTACATAACCATGGCAACCAGTATTGCAACCTTTGAAAAGGTAACCTGGAAACAAGCGTAGGATCCGACGACAATATGGTGTACAGGCGCAAATGTTCACCGACTCAGAGGCCATAGTTGGAGGAACTTCGTAAATGTTACTATTATTAAACTGGAAAATCCTACCCTGCATTACCCTGAAAATCTCGTCAATACAACGAAGTCAGCAGCCACACTGACGGGCCGTCGGGTACAGACTAAAAGGGGACAAAATGCATTAGACTGGAACCTCAAATCAGCCAACCATAAGATGGGTAGCGCTAAACATTTGAGGGAGACCCTAAGCTTCATAATCCAAAAACTAACAAGCAAGAGTGGACAACAAGACCTTAAACGACTATAAGGAAGAATTCAGTGAGTAGCGTTGGTAAGCTGCGTTTCTGTCCTTAGTTTACCTGGACAAGCCCCCAATCAACAACAGCTGGCTATTGAGAAACTGGCTACAAGATCGGTGAAGCACATGTGCCGAAGTAGTCTAGAAGGCAAACTTGGCAATTCCCACCCTGAAGATCCTGATTGAAGTTGGACCCAAAACTCCCACGCCATTCACAAAATAAGTAGCATAGCATGCAGTATGGTGGTTCATGGGTTACGCAGCATTGGACCTCAGAGAAATCCCCGAAGTTGCTAGTTGCCAAAGGGAACATATCCCCGAAAAATTCGTATAATTTTGAGATAGATATTCGTACAAAGCTGAAGCTTTGCCTGATCGCTGACCGGGAAGCAGAAAGATGAGTAACTGGAAGATGTCCTTGCATAGGGCAACACTGGCAGACTCTTCAGGCTCGTCTGCTCTACTGGCCCAGGGAGACCGTCTGTCGGTGAAGCTATCAGTGAGGCAGATGGTACACCTGTCCATAGTAAATCCACGAATTTAGAGCGCAGGAGAAAACACTTTGAGGTTTGATTTAGCTAGCCTCCTTCTTCCACCGTATTACCGTTACAAACTTGTAACAAAGCACCCTGGTCCGGAGATATAAGACCATCCACTTAAACTGAGGCCCACAACTGCATTTCGCTTCTCAAACATAATACGGCTGCTGGCCCAGATGATCTCGTACCGGCACTTTTCAAAAAGGTGGGGAGGCGCCAGCAGAGCCTTTGGCTCACTTGTTACACCTTGTGCGGATGACGAAAAACATTCACCCATGCTGAGGCATTGTCATAAACATCCCCGACCAACAACCGCTGTATTTCTTGATTATGAAGGTGCGTCCGATTCAGTGCATCGATCAACTCTTTTAGAACCACTCAAGCGCAAAGGTGTCCCGGTCAAATATGTGAATATAAGGTCAACGCTTCATTGTCATACTACAATCAAGGTTAAGTTTTGTGTTCAACCGTCCAACACTTTCAGCTCCAGAAGCGCCATACGTCAAGGCTATCCACTTTCATTATTCTTGCTTTATTTTGTCATAGACGATGTAATACTGAACTATCTGTGCCACTCAAAAGATACCGGCATGGATCTCCCAAACGATGGAAAACTGACTGATCTTCAATAGTAACGACGACAATGTATTGTGGTTTGACAGTTTCCAAGCAGCACATACAATGCTCGATGCTATTTCGCACTCCTAACAACTTCGGAATGTGCTTTGCAGCCTCAAAGTGCAAAGTGATTATGCAAGGCTGCGGTGATCACGTGGACATGATGTTAGATAATAAAGTAATGCGGTTCTGGACCGGTTTGTGTACTTGGGAAGCTGTACCAGCCACGGTGGCCGAGGTGTACGAAGGCGATATTCACTAATTTAGGACATTTCTGCAAACAAAGATGCATTTCTATGAAGCTTGGGTGTCGCGTACCTCCAACAACAGTGTATTAATTTACGGCAACGAAACCTGGTCGCTCAGAACAGAAAGCTCGAATCTTCTCCAGATATTTGGCCACCGGTACCTGCGTTTGATCGCTCTTATCAGGTTTCACCAGACAGTGAACAACGAAGAGATTATGAGACGACTATTCGGTACTGACTGCCAAGCGAGCTCTCTTGCTCAATCCTTAAATCTGCACAGACTTAGATGGTTAGGCCATGTATTAAAAATGTCAGCTAGTCGTCTGTCACATCCAGCACTCTTTGCCGATGCTGGGACCGACTGGCGTAAGGTGCGAGGTGGACAGATGACGACCTGGCGCAAACAAGTGAAATAGTTCACCAAGGCGCTGGCCACTGTAGGTCGGGTTCGCTGGGGACCTCGCGACCCACAGAATCGGTGGCTGGAGATGTTAGGTGAGATGACTGCTAATTCGGGCTCAGTGGTGTGAATTTTGTCGTTGTTTAGCCCAGTTGTCTATGATGTCAGTGTACTTAGTAATTGGAGCAGTGAAGTCCTTTCTTTCATTTGTAGTTCCGTTGTTTGTCTGAAAGGTGTAATTACCTTAATGGTGAATGGTTGAACATAGACGTAGTCCTTTTAATAGTTAGATCTCTTCCCCTTCCCCTTCCTTTTCTCTTTTCCTTTTCTGGACAGGGTTTGGTTTTCACTTCACAGTTGGGTATCAGTAAGAACCACTGATTTATTGCTATCTCTGAGGAGGAGGATGACGATAACAATACTGACAAGCATGAAAAATAAACGCAACTACCTTGAAAGAAACATGATCAGATATATGACGAGCCATACGCACAGACGTGACTGAAGTCACATATTCACTGACTTGTGATCCAACTGCATCAGATTCACTGTTCGCAAAATCGGACGAAGAGTGGTCGGTTTTGGATCCGTCTTTCAATGGCGGTGCGCTCAATGAATCGAAGTGTTCATGGTTTACGTCTTTTGAGGGTGTCTTAAACTGTAAATGTAGGAAAACGCAATTTAAATTTCTGAACAAGAGGTAGGCGCAGTCATCTAGTAAAAGGTACGATAATCGGGTAATGAAGAAATAAGTGTGTTTAGACGGTGTGTGTGTGTGTCTATGTCCATTACATATGGCTAGTATGAGTGAAGGTTGAACAAACGAAAACGCTCACGAGGCTGACTCAACAAAAAGCCAAGATTTTACGTGACAGACTAATAGTGAACAGTGATGTGAGAAATGCGCCTGGTGTACTTGGTACACTACCGGTAAATGGAGTGCATGGTGTAGTGTGCGAAAAAATACCAGGCAGCTACCCCATAACGACAGACATTTAGCTGGCCACAACGCCACTAAAGAGTAACTACATCACACTTTACTACCCCCTCGAATAGTCCACCTAGGTTCATCGGAATTAAAAGGTAGCTTGGCAAAGAGCTACCCATCACGCGGCCAATCGTGTAACTAGTATAACTCTGATTGTCAAGCGAACAAAATAAGCACTTTAACACATACGTACTCCAAACAATTTTGAACTAGATGTTCGAATTGACCCAGGGAGTGGTAAGTGGATTACGGGAGGCTTAGTGTATGTAGGGCCTGAAAAGATCTATTCCGAGTGCATAATTACAGATTGCGTATTAGAACTCTGACCGATCCCACAGTGCCATGAATGTGAATTTGGATTTGGATTGGATTTAGAGTTAGCAACAAGGCAAACAACGAACAGACCAGAGAGTCATGTATGATGAGACTCGGTGCCTTGAGTCAACTGGATGTAACAGAATTACACTAGAGCTAGAGTACGCCTCGCCTTTAGTCGGTTATGTGTGGTGGCGTTCAAGCGTTCGAGTGTGCGATCGAGGAAGCTTGCTTTAAGGGAATAAACAAAAGAGCGAACATGGAAAGCAGTCGCAAATTTCGGCAGCTTATCTTCGAATCGTATATAAGCGACCGAGTTGCACGGAGACGACATTCGCAGCTGTGCCATATCGTAGATCCCTTCTCAATTGCATTACTCATTCCGAGAGTTACAGATACAGCCAACGTCTCGAATTTATAACTAACGTGATATAAACCAACTTACATTCCACCGATGGCAGTGCGCCTTTCGGTACAATCACTTCCACGTCTACCAACAAATTTTACACGATATGCGATCTTTGAAAATTCCACTGTAAAATGGTCATTACAGGTTCAACCATGCCATCGGTACAAACAACCATACCGCTGAGCGGCAGACTACTAGCGAGGATTGTTTTTTGCTTGTGCGGGACGTAAATGAAAGTGAATATACTGGACGTTTCGAACCAAATTCCCACAGCTAGATGTCTGAACCAAGAAGAGTAAAAAACGATTCAGCACCACATTCAGAAAAGATATTCGTCCATCTTACACATCATTACGTTTAACGTTGGAATTAAGATATGGTACGTTCATCATAGCAAACAGATGATCGGAGTTCACATACTCGATAACGTCATCCACGTGTATTCTGAAAAAATGCAACGTTTAATACTTCCACGAAAATACCTGTCGATATTAATCCCCGGCGGCCCTAACGAGAAATTTCTCCTGATGGTATTTCCCCCAGGTATCTCAAACCATACCCTGCATGAAAGCTAACAACAGCCGCCAGAATACACAATATTTTCCAGACAGGGCGCGCTATCACCCACGCACAAAACCGTTGCAGAAAGGTGCTGGAAACGGAAGATGACATCATAACATTTGTATAAAAAATAAACTAGCATCTAGGTAACCAATTAGGCTAGATCAACGTCACCAGGCACTCCTCTGAACTATGGATTACGGAACGGCCTCCCACGTGAGAGCTAACTCCGAAATAAACGGGGTTCTCCAGAGGAATAGGCAGGCGCCAATAGTGAACAGTAGTACCACCACAGCGTGGTGAGCTCACCGTTGGCAGCCGAGTCATCTACAAAACCACACCTAACTTCTTTGATGATGCCACCACATGGAGTATGTTAACCCATCACATAAGGTTTACACATGCCTCAACAGTAGTACGTCGGCTCCCGAAAAACATGCGATCGCCGACTCAAAATGGTACGCAAGGTGGGCCGGATTCCATTCAAAAGACGTATGAACTAACTTGGTCACCGGCACACAGCAACAGGTGTTGAAACAACACTCTCGATCGTAAACTCCTTGGATAGACAAACCTACTACGCCAAATCCGACTGTCTTGGAAATATTAGAACTGCTGCACTGCTTCTGGCGCTACCCCATGCAGGGTGCATTGCATATATGGATGGAAGGATGGATTCCACCCGAACAGCGTATAAACCGAATCACCATTGGTCGACGACCGCCAATGGATTGAAAACTTCGCGATTCGCCCGCTCCCTTGTGGGTTGGGTTTCTTTTGAACCAAAGACAAGGCAAACCAAGGCAAGCAAAATTCTCCTCTTCGGCTCGGGCAACCAAGCAGTATTCTGCCCCCACAACTAAGAACTTGTAGACGTGTAGCAATTACGAATTTTGTCTTGTCCATCTCTCACTCCTCTTTACACGTCGTGTCGGCGCCCGGTTTTGCTTTTACCTCATCAAACCAGTCGATCATAATCACTCCTTTTTGTTGAATAACTCTTTACTTCGTGGCTTTCAATCGCATTTTTAGACACTCCTCATTTGCTGCCTCATTTGCTGCCCACGATGGGAGTCATAACTAAAATGACAGTATGTCGAACACCGGGGCAACATCTTTATCTGACAGACGTAAACCCCTAGCCGCTCTGTGAACACCGTTTGAGCTTGCCAACCTTGATGTTCGAATGCTTACGTAAGTAGGTCAGCAGGCAGCCCTCGCGTGTACTTCGGAGACCCTCAACATCGACATCTGTTTTCCTGTCGGAATACGGCTTCAGGATTCTGCCACAATGCTACAACATCAATCTCCGTCAGCCAGTTCACCATGCGCGTACAATGTGCAGATGTCTGACGACGCTGCGGTCCAAGCCACTGGTGAAGCTGGAGTTGGAATTGACAGGAGAGCATAAGCAGAGAAGTCGCTGTTTGATTAGATATCCGTCAACAGCCGACTTTGCGTTATCAAACTCGGATGAACGGTTGAAGCGTCAAAAGGCGACCATCATAAGCATTGCCTGTCTGTTGTTATAGCATGTGTCCCCACAAAATGTAGCCCGGAAACAAACAAAGATGGTCTGCGTCACCAACCCATTAGCCTTCAGCGTACCGTGAAGTGCACGGACATTACAGTGCTGACTGGGGACTTGAACGTTCACGTGAAAAGGCCCTACCTGATATGCGGTGGTTTCGTAGCAGAATACATCCGGCGATGTCCAGCTCCTGGTCGAATATGTATTTATTAAGCCAGGTCATTGAAACAATTAATTTGGGCGCCGTGGATACTGCTAGCTGACCCGGCTCCTGAATTTTATTCACGGTCGTGAACATACACACCAACTGGATACATGTACAGACCAACCATGTCCTGCGGCACTCATTGAGTCAACATGTAACGCGAGAATATCTCGATCTAAGCCGACTGAAACAGGACCAACTGCTGGAGATTTTTTGAGCCTATTGGCAACTACGGGACAGGTGTGAAGACCTTAGGATGAGATGAACCTATGGTGTTGTGAGACATCTGCCTTCTTTAATGATGTGTGAGCCCTCAAATTGTCCAACTCAGTAATCTATATCACGTGAACTCACCCCCTGTGTGATCGATTATACGCTCCGATCTAGGACGGTCACGATGGACTCGTAACTTTGAGGTGAAGCTGCTTTTCTTGAGAGGCCACTTCTGAAACACGGCTGCCAAGAAACGTGACTGAGTAACCTCGGTTCAGGAATGAACTTAGGACGGACAGGCCTCAGGGAGCGCTTAGTAGTACAAACCGCACATTCCTGAACACTCGGGTTTAGTTTCCCACGAATATATATCCACTGGCTGATGTCATACTTGTGAGCGAGTAGCATGCCGATGCTCTGTAATGCCGGTATTTTATGCACAACTAGGCTGCAGATTCGATTATAGCAGGGATGTCCCTGCTCTCGGGTAGTCCGTCGATATTTCTCTGTGAAGCTTCCAGGGAAATCAGGTTTAGCTCTTATGTGATTTTTGGCGGTTAGCACACAGTTAGTAACCCATCCTTTTCGTCTTGGAGGCGGTCAAGGGTGACCCGAATGGGCCGTGGACATGCGTTCTGATTAGGTTTGCGCAGCCCGTGGGATACAGATGACCCGCCTGTACGTAGCTTAAGCTGTTCACACACCTTATCCCAATGGTTATAGTCGTCTGCTTCTCCTTCCGAAACCGATAAGATTTCGGTCCCAGGCACATGAAATAGTGAGATTGTACCACGCAAATCCGCAGCCTTAACTTGACCTATGAGTGCTCATACCCGGGGTTCGCATCACCTCCGGAGCCTCAGGCCCCGAACAGCAATTTGGCGATGGCAAACGTCTAAAGTCCACAAACATATACTCATGATTCGCTATATCTGCCTGTATGTGACTGGCGAAGCTCCTCTGAGGATAGTTTGGGCAGACTGAGGTGTACGGCGTTTTTTGCCGTTAAGCTTGTTCGTATGCTACAGGACAGGGAGATTCTCAGGGCCTGGGAGTTGTGTGTACGTAGGCACGCCCCCTGAATTTTTCCTTCTGAGTTGTCGGTACAGACTCCTTTATAGTAACCCCAGGGATATGGAGAGTAAAACCACCTATTTCGTTAGGTAAAGTGATTTCATGCCCCAAAACATATGGTCGGGTGAAGCTTTCTCTGTTCTTATTGGATCGGCAAGCTATCCAACATTATCCAGGAAAAGATGTGGATTTTTTCCTAATCCGCTGGTGAAGATCAGCGGGAAAGTCCGAATCGCATTTACAGTGTACCCAGTTATTACAGAAATCGCATGACACAGCTGTGATCCTGGACCCTACCACTTTCTATAAATTCACACTAACTTCAGGCCTGCTAAGTAATTCAGACTGATTTCAGAAACGAAACTTATGGTATAAGAGTTCGGAAATGTCTGAAAAAATGAGCAAATAAATAGACAAATAAATCAGGTGGAGGCTACGAAACTTGCCGGGTAACATACAGGTCTGTTCAACGTAATTCTGGTGTCTCCAGTACAAGCCGTATTCTTGTAACGACTGTGGTGGTGTATGTAGCACTATCGCAAGAGTAGCAATTCCGGGTAATTTTGGTTCATTGACTGGGTTCAGGATCCGTTCCGTGTAGTGGGCACATCTAAATTCAGTTTGGAAAGTAGGACTTTATGAAGGCTAACGCTTGATGTACTGAGTGGCGTGATCGGGATATCGACAAGAGGCAGTTTCTGGTGGATTTCGTATTGCCCAAATCTAGGACCTCAACGATCACACGACAATGAAACGCATTGAGAATATGTACGAAATGGAATGCACGAGTGCAGTACTGTCTCACGTGGTATCACTACTCGGCCAGCTGTCAAACCTGACGTCTCTATGCAATCGCCAAAATTTCTTGACGCTCACTAGAATATTCAATACAGCAACAAACACAATTCAAACAACAAGACCACTCGCATAGAAATCCCGCAAGCAACTACGGGAGGATCGTGATGCGCGATGAGCATAACGCACTGTCCAGATAGAACAAGCTGCTGCTACCGGGAACTCTCGAAAACCCTCTGATCTCACCCAAGCAGTAAACTGAGCTAAGCTCTTCCAATAATGGCTCGACCGACCGCCGCGCCATTCATCATACCTTCGGGCACTAACTGCTGACGGTTCTCCGTTCTCTAACACGGAAGGCGCACGTGAGACCAAGTTCCGTAAACGTCATAAGGTATCCGTATCCGTCCCATATAAACTCCCTCCTGGTGTCTAGACAGAGGTCCAACCCTAGTTAAAGAGCTGACGGCTGTGCCCCATGAACCTCGAATCAATGGGTTCTTCTCAAATGACTAGGGTTCGGCCAACATCATCTTTATTCTCAACTATAACCCACGAAGTTCGTGTGCAAATCACCGGGGGAATAGCCTGATTCTTATCGCGTCAAAGTTCCTTCCAGCCAATGTACTTCGTACACTCAGCGAAACGCGAGAAACAAGTTGAGCTTTGAACTGGCCATGTCTGCATTGATCGCATTTTCACGCTCCGCCAGATGCATGAACTCAAACAGCTCTATAGAAAGTCGACAAATGTTACCCTCCTGCACATCAAACCAGCTTTTGATTCAGTTAACAGAGCTGCACTCTCGAACTGTCCGTCGAGGAAGGGTGTGTCTTAAAGGTACGTGAACATCCTGAAAATAAATTGCCGTCAGAATTCGGGCCAGGTCAGGACCAATAAAACTTTAACATCACAAGTGGGGTGCGACATGGTTATCCAGTCTCCCTCTTCTTATTCAACTTTGTGCTAAACGAAGCCTTAGAATGTGCCCTGAAAAAATACGAATATGATGCCGTGGAATTGCGCCCTGACATTCGACTTCGACACACAAAGTACACAGACAACGTCGTCCTACTCTGTGACGGTTCCAGAGAGCCCAGAACACGTTAGACAGACTACAATTTGACTGCTTGGTATGGCCCTTCCACCTACTCAGTGCAAGATGCTGCTGCGAGATTCGCACAACTTTGAACCACCTCTCGCCTTTGGAAATGAGCTGTTGAAGGCAGCCGAGAAACTCATGTACCTGAGCGTTACATCAGCAATGGTGGAATGTATGCTGAGAGCATAAATCGTATGAATGAGGGATGGCGTTTACCAACTTACGCAGACCGCAGAACCGGCATGATCCCAGTCTTTCTGTGAAAAGTTGAGTGTACAATGCTACCGCAAGGGCGACCCTATCGTAGGGCTTCGAAACCTGGTCCATTCGTGCGGAAAACGCTCAGAGTATGTCTTACACCACCCGTGTCTCCAAAGCACTAGCAGCGTGTGGTGGTAACATCGTGCTAGTGGTGGCGAAGTTTAACGACGTGAGTTCGGGACGGATAGACTCCGCCGACCGCTAAGCATAGTGAACTAGTCTCACAGGTTTCGGTAGCTTGGCCACATTTTACAAATAACAACTCTACTTGATACACAGCGCCCTGTGTGCGAATGGTGGGTTAGGTTGGAANGCTAAGCATAGTGAACTAGTCTCACAGGTTTCGGTAGCTTGGTCACATTTTACAAATAACAACTCTACTTGATACACAGCGCCCTGTGTGCGAATGGTGGGTTAGGTTGGAAGCGGCAATCTGTTGGTCAGTGTATGACATGGGCACGGGGTATTAAATCACTCGCACTGGAGTATGCTTCAGTAGGGCGATCTCGGCTTCTTGATCGGGCTCCAAAGTATCATGAATAACTTCCGCTGATAAGCCGAATATAAGCCAAAAGCCCGCTGCGAATTCAGCTATGTACCGATGCAAGTTTTCTTCTTTATCGTTCTGCACCCCCTCCTTTCCTTTTCTACCGCAATACCTTTTCCTCCTCGTACTGTTGCACGTTTGCCATTCCATGTGATCTTCCTGTGTTGAATAAACAGGGGTCTCCAGGAGACGTACGAAATGCACAGCACAACGCTGGAGATATTCACAGTAATAAAGTGGAAATCGGACAAGGGTCCTCGAAAATCTACGTTCCCCTGTACACATTATGAAACATCTTTGGTATTGTTAAAGCTGTCAATTTTAGAGACCATAGGTACAAGTAAATCATACCGCGCAGCAAATTCCACTACCACTGATGTGGATTTGCTGATCAAATGAAGTCAGCATGAGGTGCTCAATCCACAGATGTTACGGTGTTTCCAAGCTGACTTAGGTCACCACTTTCTGTCCCAGGTCGAGTATTGTGCCTGTTTTCACAGTTCCGGTATTATAACGCTTAGCTCTGTGAATCTAAGCATTGCTGCATGAAATCGCCAGAAGGTGCTGCTTCCTACTTTTGTTAACAATCCAGTGACCTCATGATTTATCTAGCCTCAATCCGGTGGACATACCATTGGAAGGAGCTGTAACATATTTTCATCCCCTCAAAGCGTTAAAACAATGAAAACTAAGGAAGGCAATTATGATTGTCGAGCTGTCTGAGTACTATCAGTGACCCTTACCTTCAGAATTCCAAGATAGCTCCCAGTGTGGGCCTAAACAAGCGCCCGACAACTTGTGTGCCCGTAGATTACGTTCCCTGGTAAAGCCAGTCAACCGGCAATCATAACAGGGATAAGCCTTAGACAGCATATGGTGGACAGTTTCCACATGTGAAAGAAGAGATTTTGGATCATTCCAGTCTGTTCTGCACCTACGACAATGCAAAACGCTCTAGAGAATTAAGCAGTCGATTTTCTATCTGACTTACTGAAGGATGAAGTAAATCACCAGCGGTTACGTCCATGACCAGTTTTATGCGATAAAAAAGCCCATTACAAAGCTTATAGTGAAGAATCGATTATTCATCACGTGAAAAACAGGCAGGTGTAACATGCAGGCCAGCCGACTCTACTCTGGATGCCCGTGAATACGCGGACCAACCTTCGGGCAACGTGGACGCACCAGGGGACAGCGCTCTTCCGAAGTAGGGGTTCGAACAACAGTTCTGGAAAGAGAAACAATACGAACAAACATGAGCCGAAGGCCCAGTAAGCCATGCACACGACTTACACAAACGANGACGTTGGTGCGTAAGTCGGCAGATAACCGGTTTTCGCGCAAGATGTCGGAACTGGTGGACCTCAGTGAAGTGTTTCGAGTATACTTCCCGGATGGTTTCCGTTGTGACAAGTTCGTAGAATTTCGTGGAAAGTTGCAAAAGCTTCTGTGAAAGACATGAACGAGTTACGTTCTGAGAAATTGTGTAACACGTGCTCAGTACTACCGGAATTCGGGGAAGAAAATTCCGGAATATGCAGTGTACAGGCAGTGCTATCTGTTTTGTGTGCACTGTACCAGGAAGATCAGGCGGACGGGAAGCGTGAATCACAGGTGAGTATTTTGTTTTCTGCATGTTTATATATATCGTGTTACAAGTTTCAGGATTTTCAGTGTCCGTCAGTTATTCATGTATCGTACCAGGAGGGAGGTCTGCGTATATCACTCACCTTCATGGTTCACAATCACAGGAGAGTGTCGGTCGACCCGGGAGTATATCCCGGCAACCGGCGGAAGGGGCTGTATGTGGGTTGTTGGATAGTTTCCACAGAACCCAAGAAGTCATCGATTACGTTAGGCGTGAGTATGATATAGTCATGAATCCTAGTGACGTAAGGTCGTTAAGACGGAGGAAGCGATTGCGGGAACATCCGAATTGCGATTCAGAGAGCATACGTAAAATACTAGAACCTATAGGACCTATGTATTTGAAAACGGACGATGATGGCAACCTGTTGGTTTTATCGTTTACCACTGAAAGGCTTCAAAAACTATACGTAAATTATGGGGGTGTTATGATGGCAGTAACGGAGCTTGTCATTTATGGCACGTTGTTGTTTCGGATTGTAATGATAAAGATAAGAGCGTTTTTTCATAGTTTTTCCCCAATGAAAGTTTGCTATGTTACAAGGTCATGTTGGACATCTATAAGCAGCTGATGCCAACAAGGAGTGTGAAGACGATCGTGGTAGATAGGCACCCGGTAAGGCTGGAATGTTTAGAAGAATATTTTCCTAACGCTAAGATTCTGTTCTGTTCATTTCATGCGAAACTCAATATGCCTGACAGATGTAGGCAATTGAAATTGATATCTTCAGATGAGGGAAACTTTCTCGCTGAAGAAATGAGTGGTCTGTTCTATTGCAAATCTGAGGAGGAGTTCAGCGGGATAGTTAGCAGCATTTGCAGTCGCAACAGGGGGCTTGGTGAGCATTTGCAAACTCACTTGCTTCCTGTGAAAGAGCACTGGACCATGTATGCACGACGTGGCATTGTGCACTACGGGAATGGGACTAATAACAGGATGGATGTGGCTAGTAGGTATATCAAGGGTAATATGTCACCTCGGTCAACGTTAAACAACTGCATAAGGGATATACTGAATCGAAACGAGTACTTGGAAATGAAATTCCGATGGATCGTTACAATGCCGCTAGCGAGGGGTGGACGTTCTGCATGCGAAACGGGTGGCTTAAGTGCACTGGAACAACTTTCTCCGTATGCACTTAGGGTAGCTTGGGATAACTGTAAGAAGGCTGTTTGCGTGCAACCCGGCAAAGTAATGTTTGCTGAAAAACACGTCGTGAGCGTTGATGGTCATGGGGTCCTCTACGTGTTCGTTTTTCATTAATTGAGAACTACCATACAGACAACTTATGTGGTGTTGTAATGATAACCTTATCGATGCTTTCATTTGTACCCTCAGCATGTCATCCGTATCCGCACTACTTGCATGCACTAGCCCTTTCATGTCAAGCATTTTAACCTATCTCATCAGTTTATTCCTTTCCCCCCCTCCATCCCGTTTTGCCGCACTCATCATTTCCATTGTTACGCTGCAGGATGGCCGTGGCCGCTGCAAAATCCAACCCCTCCTCAAAGCGGTGCAGCAGTTGCAACCATCTGCGGGATAAGCTAACGGGGCTCTGATGCTCAACTGAATGAATTTTGTATGGTGAAAAATTTCACAATACGTTTTCATCACAATTATGTATCTCCGCCTTTTACAATAAAATAGGTTCGGGTGCACTTAGAGGAATAGAAATGATTGCGGTTATTCAAGATGCACGACTACCATGCGAGTATACTGCGGTTGTAGAAGTACCCTCGACGTCCGAAGTTGGCTGCTCCGTACGGATGTAATTCACAGCGAACGTACATTTCACGTTGATAACCTGTAATCATGTGTGATGCAGTGTACCCATGTATCATTCGCTATCGTCATATTACCATGAGCTAACGTTCACCGCCTATCGTGTCGTCATTTAGGAGAATGAGCAGAACCATTATGGAGTTCCGTAAGAATTACAAAATCAAGATTGTACTACCATGTGTAGTTTGGAAAGTATAGATGAAACACCATATTATTGCCGATTGTACACACTGGCTCAGTATCCGGCACAGTGTATCTAACCCCATATGCCATTACCATGTAACTGTAGCCAATATCCTACACACGTGTTGTCCTGTTTTCCTACTCTCCAAGCATGACCCCCTGGGTGCTTGTGGCAGCATGCACGATAGAAACCCATCATCCCTAGGATCTCAAAAACCCAGAAAAGAGTGAGATCACTTACGTGGTTAATTTCCTACATAAACCACACTCAAGCAATACAGGAGCCTTTAAATCCTTCGTGTTATGTTCTCCCCAGTCGTGGTCGTTAGCTGCTGCCAATACCTGCTACACGAGGCTCACTCTAACGAAGAAGTCAGGCCCATGTGAAAGCTACCAGGTGTGGTTTGGTGTCATGATGAAGCTGTTTGAATACGAGTAATTTCTTCCACAGAATGAGGAAGTTCATATACATGCATTTATTACATACTTCGCCGTTGGATTCTGCAACATAGCAGAAAGCAGAGTGTGCGGAACGGACTGAGAAACAACGTATGCAGTTGAGGTCGATGACGAGGCTGGACTACCTCCGTTCTCCCCAGTTGTTTCGGTAACTCTTCTCTCAGGCTGCGAGCGCGACATCATCAGTTGTTGTGGTGTGTACGTGACCAGTCAATGGCACAGCCGTCTCTTGGCAATAGTTCTTGCAAATAACACTGACAGATGAAGAAACTAGCTGCTTATACTGGTGTTCGTTGAGGCCGGTGGACTTGGAATGATGCAACTTCGGACAATCGTAGCGCTACATTACGTTTTGTACGTCAGCTTTGCCCCCTAGACCAACCGCAAGCGCTCGATGTCTCACATAGTGTCCAGTGAGTTCAAGCGCTACCAGACCCGACACGAGTCGTTGTCAATAGAGATAATCAATATACCATGTGTAACGGTTAGTTGTCAGTTTTTCAGAAAAAGACAAACACGGCAAATCGGAAAAAATCAGATACCATGTAACAACTTTAGTTTGATACGTAGCGATTCGGCATGACGCTCGAAATGATTATCAGTAATCCTATGCAACTCTCAATGCACAGGATGGAAATATAAACACACAATGATTATTGCCTCGATGTCGACAGCGAGAACATCTGATTCGAATTCCGAGCGTCCCTCATGTAGAACCGTAACCCTCATCACGACGACCGTACCAATGCCAACCGAAGGGGAAACAGTACATGAGGTAACATTGTGCTCACCTGTAATGCTCCATCGTTTGACTCAATGGTCTACAAGCAAGAAATACCTCTCAAGTGACCTACCGTCAGAGTATGCACTATGAACTTCCACAGAACTCCTCCAATACGTCAACAACAACAGTAGAAGAAACACTCAATAAAAACAGACCATCCATTTATATTGTGACCATTTACCATTTGCTAGCAGATCCGCAAAGCAAACTAACGCAAACCCGGACCAATCAAACAGAACTTCTAAGCCCGACCTTTAAACACCCCCACCCTCACTGACGATGGAAACCAGCGTCCATCTGGAACACAAGATGACTCCAAATTCACTCATAAAACGAAGCCATACACTGCCAAACAAACCACCCCAGGAATCCAACTAAACCGCACGTACTACCGGTAGATCACACATGGCATTCATCATCCAGCTTGTCTCCGCCACACACCTATAGGAACAAAAAATCATATTCCCCATTCTACCATGCTGAGCGTTCATACAAAACATATGTTAACTTGGAGAAAAACCATCACACACACATCAATCCACAGCTACATTTCAAATGAGCGCCAACAAAACTTTCGACCAATCACGTGCAACTTTACAGCTGATGCCTACCTACCGTTAAAGGGTAATCAATGGATCCACGGAGAGAATGGACGAGAGGATGTTGCTGTTCATCTCAACTGTGGTGCTGTTGTGTAGACCGTTCACAAATCCTTGGCATTCGCTTTTTAGGCCAAACCTGATCGGCACCCTCCGTGTGAAATCAGACACTTGGACTATATCTCCTAATTTATCGCTGACATCCGAAACCTACGTGGCCACACCAGTAAAGTTGCTGATGCATTGTCAAACCCTGACGTCAGCTTAGCTAAAATACCACCCTGCTTCAATCTGGCTCAAATGGTTACTGCCCAGTGGTACAATGAAGACATGAAGGACGCTTTCGACAGTCTACCTTCCGTCTGTTGACTCAATCTGCTGACACTCGATGCGATAATACATCAGATACAGCCGGAAATCTTGTCGCACCTCTCTGTCGACACGGTAAACTGAATTTCTTCTCACAACGCTTCATTGGCTGTTTATGAACAAAGACGTTCGTCTCTGATCATAACAGTGCACCGAGTGCCAGCGGAGGAAAGTGCACAGCCGTATGGTTACCACACCTGGTACATTCGCTCAGCCGAACGCTCGTTTTCCTCATGGACACCCTGACATCGCTAGCCCACCATCAACTTTCAGTGACAACAGTTGTAGACGGACCGCAGTCTATCGCGTTATCCGTCGGTTCTCATCTCTACTTGTTAGAGATGTTCCCGCAGAGACAGTGGCCAAAACCTCTTTTGACCACTTTATCACTAATTTTGGCGTGCCATCTACAATCACTACTGATTGAGGCAATCAGTTTCAGTCCCTCCTTTTTCGTAACCTCGTGCAGTTACTTAGTTGTTCACTAATTAAGCAGACAGAATACCATCGCTGCTTCAATGTGTTAGTCGAACATTCTCACCCCTAACTAGGGGTCTCGATAACAGACCGTTCGGACCAAACGAAAAGGAGTAAGTTCCTGTCATTCGTTCTCCTCGGAATCCGATCTACCGTTAAACGGGATATTGGATTTACTGCCTTTGAATTAGTCCACGGTGCCACTTTGCACCTCTCAGGGGAATTGTTTCAACCGTCGACACATTCAGGCCCAGATATCACTATATTTTGCGTTTACGACCACACATTTACTACCTTTACTTCACACCCACCCGTCAACACTGGCGCTGGGAACAAAAACCGCCGGAGTTGTTCACATGTAAGTCTATTGTCATACGTCAAGACGCCGTCGGGAAGGCACCGCAATAAAAATACTTCGGCCCTCTCAAAATGAGCAAATTCGACGAAAATATCTCATCGTTAAAAAGTATGGACGAAGCGAATCTGTTTCCATCGGTCGACTGAAACCAGCCTACACAAGGCAGGTTGTCTACCCATCTGCTTCGATAGTGATTGAAAACGACTCCTCCATACATTTGACAGGATTAAATCCACTTGCATCTCCCTCCTCTCGTTCTAGAACAGCGCGCCGCACGCAAAGAATGAGCTGCACACCGGCTGAAACATCTGACAGATTACGGTACGTCGTATGGTTATCGAGCGTTTGCTTTGTTTTCTCGTTACTGCTGTTCAATCATCGCGTCTTCAATCCACCAGCACTCTGGTGGAAGAGCATTGCAGTGTCCACTGTTCATGGCTATATTTTGCAATTCATTATTGTATATTTTGTGTATGCCGTTTCTTTAACTTGTTTGCTGAAAACTATCTACAGGTAGTAAATACTTACATCAGCAAACTGTTAATGTGTGAGTTTGTAATATCACCTGAATGGTGGTAGACGGAATGCCCCGAAAAGTATGAAATATGGCTACCGTCCTGTGAGAAGTACTCGTGTTCTAATTTGTAACGGATTTTATCAAGAACGCTGAGAAATCGCACTAATATTTTAACGAAATATGTTGACGAGGTAGCCGAAGTTTCGTGATTTGGTTGATAGAAGTAGTTAGCAACGAATGATCAATGAACGTGCGCAGTATAAGTTACAAGCAATTTTTCTTGAATTTTTACGTCCGATATTCCGTGAAAGAGGTACCTATAATTGGTAAACGAGAGTGTTTACGAGCATCATCACGTGGAACTCGAAACCGTCGATATTTGGGGCACCGTGGGTAAGTAGATTGGACTGTATGTGATGATTTCCAGGCATAATGTGGGCGTAAGTCAGTGTGGCCTTCTAGCCAAAATTACCGTTCCCTGTAGTCGAGTGTGAGCTGGTTTTTCTATCACGGTAACAAAGAAATTGTTAAATTCATGAAGTTACATTAACCTCCGGTACGTGGAACTTCATATGCTTTCCTAAGGAGAAAATGGGCGAATGGGAAGCGAAGCATGCTACCCCAATAGCCTATCAATGTGACACACTGACCGCTATGCTCGACAGTCAGCCTACATGCACCCTATAGTCACAATGCCACGACCTGTGATTTGACGACCTTTCAGTGATAATTATATGAAGGTGCCAAAATGAATCCACCATGCGTAAACAATTATCTGGAATGTTCCATCCGAATTGCCACAACCTCCTCGCTTTCGGTTTTGCTTCAGCAGAATTCTTGTTCTTGCTATGTGCGGGCCTAAAGTTAAGCGTCACGTAACATGGTAGATAGGATATCACTCACCGTTGCCACTGATGTCCATGAAATCATTTGCCAACACTTACATTTTGACCTGGAGAAACAACACGAAACTCACATCAATGGTATCAGGGTCAGCAATAGTTAATGGTCCTGCAAAGGGTCACTTTTTATGTTTCACTGTTGGAGATGGCACAATTTTCGAGGTGAACGCAACCGAACCAGCATAGTTAGTGAAGTAACATACCCGGTGAGGGGTGTTAAAACTGCTCAGTGCAGAAGCGGTAGTGCGGTGTACCAGCATTATTCATGCACAATAAACGGAAAATTAGCTGGTCGTTATCACACCGAGAGCCATTCATGTCAGCGAGGCCACCACAATATCCATAAGTCAGCCCCATATAAACATTCTTCTCCCATCTTGGCAGTTTCGCGTTACAAGACTGAAGGGGAGAAGCATTGACCGGCGCGCGTTTCGAAAAGGGCAGGTGGTTGCTGCGTGAATATTTTATTTGAAGTTTCCCTTATAATTTTTATCGGTGATACTGTTATTCTATATGATCTGGTCACATTCCACTTACGTCCAAATCTGTCCGAAAATATAATTATATTTACGAAACACAGTGACCAAAATCACTCGTCATACAAGATCCTCTGGTGCCAAAGCCACAATATCGAGCTCTAAAGCCGATGTTGATCGTTTCAAAGGCAAATGTTTTAGATCCAGAACTTATGTAGGCTCTTCTAAGTTAACTGCCGTTGAAAGGGGTGAAGATAACCTGGCGGTTGCCACCCCTCAAACTAAAAACTGTTCAGTTACTGTGGACAGCCCATTGGCAGATTTACTTGTAAAGGTATCTAAGCTAGAACCAAAGCTCGCCCAATTAAGGGCAAGCCATACTGCACTTGATTCCCCAAAGGATAATCTTGTCTCTTTGTCTTACATTTTCGAAGTGCCCGAAAGTCCCAAGATGGATAACATTCGGAGTGCTAGTGTGTTCATCAACACATTGGTAACAGAAGACACAAAACGGATGCGTTGCTCAAACATTGCCATCGTATTCAATGTGCCAGGTATGCTGCACCTAGAAAGCACTAAAAAGATACTCTAGAAGGTTACTGGAATAGACCTAACATCATACACCTGCATCCGTCTTCGTGAGAAGACACAAAAGTTCTGCTGCCCGCTATTATTCAAATTCCATAGCGAGGCAAATGCAAAACAGTTCATACAGAGCCATGAACTTATTAAGTCCAAAACCTCGCATCGACTGTTAAAAATCATGAAGGACAGAGCGCCCCTTGAAAGAGAACGTCAAAAACCCTCATTGGGCAGGACCTCCGTCTCCGTCTTCAACCATGTGATCCAGGATGCACCGAAACAGGGTACAACGATATCCGAAGAGGGCAAACTGGGTTTCAATGATCGCGCAGTATCGCTTTGTTGCACCACGNTGTGTTCATCAACACATTGGTAACAGAAGACACAAAACGGATGCGTTGCTCAAACATTGCCATCGTATTCAATGTGCCAGGTATGCTGCACCTAGAAAGCACTAAAAAGATACTCTAGAAGGTTACTGGAATAGACCTAACATCATACACCTGCATCCGTCTTCGTGAGAAGACACAAAAGTTCTGCTGCCCGCTATTATACAAATTCCATAGCGAGGCAAATGCAAAACAGTTCATACAGAGCCATGAACTTATTAAGTCCAAAACCTCGCATCGACTGTTAAAAATCATGAAGGACAGAGCGCCCCTTGAAAGAGAACGTCAAAAACCCTCATTGGGCAGGACCTCCGTCTCCGTCTTCAACCATGTGATCCAGGATGCACCGAAACAGGGTACAACGATATCCGAAGAGGGCAAACTGGGTTTCAATGATCGCGCAGTATCGCTTTGTTGCACCACGCCCGAATACACCAGCGACTATACCGACAATGCTAATTCCATCAAAGTAAACAAATTCGCTGACATAATTGGTCTAACAGTAGATGTTGACAGTTCCAACAGCGTGCCGAACGTTGGGGTTACCTCCTTCGGGGAATCGACTGGCAAAAAGGGGCACACGAATGACTGTGTCCATATCGAAATCAATGGAGCGTCTAGACCGCAACCTATCTGCGCAAAAGCTGGCTTAAATAAGACAGGACACCGCCAGTCTATTAATAAAAAACACGTTAATTTCTCAATTTTGAATCAGTCCCAAGGGAAACCACAAACCGACCACCAATGGGGGTGCACGTAATAAAAAACCCCCTCCAAATCACTACACTACGGGTCGCCAGAGGTTTCTTCTTGTGCATCATAAAGGAATAAACAGGCAGGAAAACGCAAACCCGTACCCGGCGATTAGAAAGACGCATCTCTTACTACCCCCGATTACAGACCTCTGCCTAGTTATAGCAGTCTCTCGCGTGACGCATCTATACATGCTAGACTAGACCGGAGCCCCTCTGAAGTTGTTCAACCTATGTTCAAAACCCCATTCAGTCCAGATGGACCCTGCACTTCGAATACTCACTTAAACGCAACCCGCGATGTCTTAATTGACAACGAGCAGGCGGACATGACCAATTCACCCCAGCCTTACGCTTTTTTAGTGAGACACATACCTTTCAAACCTCCCCTGCTAACTCCGCCCCCCATTGTTCCACCGCCCAACCAAACCTTGCTTGCACTATTCCAACAATTCCTGTCATAGACTCAAACGCAGGTGACACCCAACCATTCTTTAATGAGCTCATCACAAGGACATCATCCCAAGCATTGTCGCCAGAGTCCTTGAATCACAAAGATGTTTCTGTTGTGGACATTTTTAGAAGTAGAAAAATGATGAAGAACAAGAAAAATGAACTACGTTTATTGCTTTACGATGCACGTCCGCTAATTAATAAGATACATATCTTGAGATCCTTCATATTCTCATATAATCCTTATATTATTCTAGTCACTGAAGCTTGGTGCACCACTGAGGCTCCAGACACACAACTAAACCTTATAGGTTATCACAAGTTCCGCAGAAATCGTGGTGTAGGACGAGGTGGAGAATGTTTAATCTACCTAAGGGAGCAATATTCTGCAACCATGCTCGATTAGCCATGTCTTGGTGTGATAGATGACTCCTTGGGGCTGTTAGTGTCGACTGAACCCTGTGAATCACTCGTAGGGTGTGTGTATAGACCACCTAACGCCACTCAGGATGACATGACGAACATCATTAACAGGCTGAACTGTGTATCAAGCCTACCCTCACAGTGCAAAATGACCGACGGAGACTCCAGCATGCCCAATATCTCCTGGACCTCTTTCACTGCCCCCGCAAGAGCACAGATAAGAGCACGCAGTTGATGCAGTTGATGAGACGCAAAAATAATGGGAGAGACCCTGCCATTCCAATAATGACACTGCAGGACAAAACCACTGTAAATGAACCCCTAACAATCTGTGAGAATTTTACTACATATTTTGCTGCTTCCTTCAACCTTGAAGGTCATATACCGCATCAACCTCCTCCTGTCAGTACATTCTTAAGCCATATTCCTGTCGATGCAGGGCTCATACGCTCTCAGGTAGCTGATATCAAATATTCTCACCTACAAGGTCCTGAGGGCATTCATCCAGTTGCTCAAAATACGGAGGGGAAGACATCCCTATAACTCTGATCGATATCTAAGCACTTTCTTAAAACATGAGGTACCTTCCCTATTCAGTGGAAAAATTCTACAATTAGGCCCCGATATAAAAGTGGCTCGCGACATGAAGTCAGAAATTATCGTCCCATTATCAAATTTCAAATGGCTATAATTTGTTAGAAAGGATAACAAGATGCCGCATGAATAAAATCCTGTAATAATGAAACAATATAAACCAGTCCCAGCATGGGTTTCTCAACAAGCGTTCTTGCATGACATGCCAGCTAGAATTTCTTGACCATGTGACAGAATCTACTGACGCCGGTGAGGCGATTATCATTATACTGTTGGACATGGCGGAGGATTTCGATCGTGTGCCTCATAAGCGTCTTCTGCTCAAAACAACATCCTTTGGCATAAGTGATTCATTGCTTAGCTGGCTTTCCTCATAGCTTACGGGCCGCACACAAACAGTGAAAATAGGGGACAATAGCTCAACGCCCAGACCAGTTACTAGTGGGGTGATACAATGAAGTGTTCTGGGACCGTTACTCTTTCTCATATATGTAAACGATATATGTCAAGTTATCAAGCATGGCAAACTGTTCCTATTCGCTGATGATATCAAACTTGTTTACAGCTTCCATCCTGGCAATCTAAATCCACGTTTAGAAAATACATGGAAGGACCTCATGTCATTAGAGATTCTGTGTCAAACTTGACTGTTGAAATTTTCAGCAAATAAATCCACTATCGTTGTGCATGGCTCGATAAAGCTGGACGGTCACAACATATCAACCGCCAACTCAGTACGTCGCCTGGGTTTGCGGTACTCAAACTCATTCAACTTCGCAGAACATATATCTTCCCTAGTCGCTAAAACCAGACGGACGATAGGTTACATTAAACACTCATTCTTCCTACCTGCTCCACGATTACACTTTTATAAACTATGCGTCCGACCCCAGTTTGAGTACTGTACGTTCATATATGGCCAACTGCGCAGGTCTGATAGGCTAACTCTGGAAAGCCTCCAACGTGCATTCACGAAAAGCTTATTGGGTTGTCCACCTTCTCTGAGCTACAGAGAACGCTGCCGGACGCTTGCACTTGATCCTCTCTGGTTACAGCGACTCAAGCTCAACCTTTCACACATGTATAATTGGGTCCATGGCAGTAAATTCACCGTCAGCTTTGCAACTCGCTCACAACACAGGTCGAAGTATAACCTCGAAAACAAGGACTTCACCTTGGCATCTCTTAAATCCCGGAAAAAACTGCGTTCAAATTTTTTCCCAGCAAATTATTCCTACATTTGTAACAAACTTCCGTATGCAACTAGGTCCAGTAAGAATACACACCAATTCAAACGGAACTTAGAAACCTTCCTATCAATGACCAACGTCATGTCCATTTTCAAGCTCTATTTGTCTGAGGACATTATCTTCGAAAACGGACCTAATAACATTTGACAAAAAACCCCTGCTTTGCGTGATGTAAAGTCACGCACCCCTCGAACCAATCAAACCGACCGATTTCAGAGTAGATGTACTTTTATAATTGCCAGCGAACAGGAGAACATGTCTATAGTCAACACGTATAAGTGTCAATATACATGCTCTTTAGAAACAACCCAATCTTTCTGGCACGCCATTACCCCATACTTATTGATCGTTTGTGTGCCTGTGTTGTAAAACAACATGCAAAAGCTGAGCATGTTAAAATTGTTCCCAAACCAGAGACAAAAAATCTCAACCTGTTCGTCTCGTGACTGTATAATAACCTTGAGTCACAACTCTTCCTTTTTCTCCCCTGCTATACCACTAGGCAACCTCTCGATGTTGTCAAACATTGTTCTCATCCTATATACCGGCCTTACAGAGATAATTGACATTTAACTTCGGCAGTAATCGTATACCAGGGAAGGGTTATAATCGATCTCCTCTCATGTCATCTGACAACAGCTGTTTTAGTGTATATTTGTTATGGTATACATCTCATTTATTGACTATGCTATTAACGTCACATGGAAGGTTATGCCAGAATATCATATGTCCCATTGTTCGTCACAACTCACAGTCAGTTTAACGTTCTCTCGTTTATCCCGTGATTCCGCTCTCTATTATTGGTTCCACTGATATATCCCGCGCGAAAAACATCCCATCCCGCCAGGACACTTGAAATTTCGCAATCGTTGGGCCTATCGCGATCTCCTCGAAATTCTTAGTAATTTGAGCGAACGATGACGTCCGGTCGAGAGGTACACGCGTTTCCCGCGAAAGTATATGCGTCTTTACCTCGTCCACATCTTGAAAAATTTTCTGCACCTTTTCCCGGGACGATCTACACGGAATGTTGATCAAATTCTTCGCTAAAACACCCCCTCCATCCTCCAACCACCGTTTTTTGTCATGACCTTGAGTATCAGGCCAGCGATCGCCTTGTGGAGTCTCAATTCATGCAACACATCAATTATTTCATCGAATTTTGCGGATCCAAAGCACTATCTTCTCATATTTGTGAGCTCGATGTTTCCTGCCTGGAACTGAATTTTCCCTCCATATAATGTTTGTTTTTGTCTGTTTTGTTGATCTATTCGCATAGCTTACTCGTTGAACAATTTTCAAATTTGATGTTCAAATATGTATATGGTTAAAAATTATTACGTTGATCACGCTCACCTGAGTGTGCTTCTCCCAAATGCGTCAATAAATATGCCATTATTATTATTATAAGTCTGCCTGTGGTAAGGCCACGGTAGCTTTCTCAGTGGGCTGGTGCATGAAAGCTATGATAGCCTTGAAAATGCGGCTACCGGTCCCGGTGTTCACATCTCGCAGCTTGCCAACCTCTGATGCAGCATTCTGTAATCCATTTGAAATGCGTCAGTATTGCCGACAATGATCTCTTGGAGGAGCATACTGCTTCTGGGCAGATTCTATTCAGCAATTCATCGTCGATGGATTAGAAAGCGGCCTAGAGTAAATGCGGTCATGGTTAACGGCTACCTGCCGTAGGGATAAAATTAATATTTGAATACGGACTGCATATAAACGCATGGTGGCAACATGAACCTGTATAAACTGCATTAACACATGCCATCACTGATGCTCACTGTGCACTACGTACTTTCATGGCTCACTCGAAGCTACCCGCTGATATTACATAAGCTGTGGTCACCTTGAACGCGCTCAGTCGTTTGACTTGATTGCTAGTCGTAGGCCATGATTTCTTCTGTTATCGTGGAGAAAAAACTATATAACGCCACACACCGCCTTATTACCATGGTACATAGTGCAGAAATTTAACTCGCCGAAATCTGTGTCAGCCACATATTCGTTTGTCTTAACTAACCGTTAGGTAAAAACAACCCTATCGTGTGCTATTTTCCAAATTCGGCATGGCTGTTGTTGTGGTTGCTTACTTGTTAGTCAGTAGATGTCGAAATGACGCGTATCTAGACATACGGTTATGCATACATCATTTTTCAAGTCACTGACACGACATTTCTTCAATGAAATGAACGATGTTGCGGCTTTCTACGCGATGTTTGAGGATCGGGGTATAATTGGAGAAAGTGAGTTCCTTCACATGTACGTACGCAGTTGTCTTGCACATATCAGATTTGGTTGATGGGGTGACGGAGCTTTATGTAGTACATGCCCCCAGTCATCTGGAAGGACACCTAGAACGCATGCAAACCAACGGCTACATTCTGTGCTGAAGGAACACCGTGGTAGTGTGTACCGTTTCCCAAGGACACTAAATAAACCATTCCTATTGATTACCTCACGTGTTCTTTCTCAGTGACTTCACTCGCCCACCTGTATTTCAAAGTGCTTCAGCATACGGTACGCTTTGCTTTCATGCGTAAGGTAGTACAGTTACACGGAACTTATGTCAGCTTCTAAATGGGAAGAGCTTCCCGATGTCGCTTGTTCAACAGGCCACGTTTTCCGCCTTGAAGTGTACATCGTGATCCCATGGAGAGTTTGCACCCGTGGTGGCAGCAAATGGCCATACCAAACCTATAATCACGCCGAATATAACTAAAAAATACTGCTCATTCGCGGAGATTTCGCACGTATACCTATGTTGTAATATCTGTACTGGTGTATCTTATATTTGCAGGTCTATGAAAGACTGAGTGCTCACGATCCAACGACGAATCCATTGCCGAAAGTAAAATAACCTTTCGATGCTTAATTGCCTTCATAATTCAAGAAAAGCGTGTGCTACTACGTCGAAGACACCAGTCTTTATGACATTCGACCATTAGCTCTCCGAAATGACGTGGAATGCAACCTTTCGTTATTTTTCCGCTGATTGCCATGCCAATGATCTACCGCACATCCTTTGTTTAGGCATTTCCAAGATTGAAAGAAACATCCCCACCGGCAGAGTTTAACAATCTTACGAAGTGAAACACATCAAAAACTTCTAATAACTTCGTTAACTCAAAAACACTTTTGCTTCGTAGATTACGGAGAAAGTTTTGGTCTGCCGATCACACGCAGCGTCGTTTGAGGTGTAGCATAGGAGCACGTCAATTGAGATGCACAAAAACTAATCGACTGTTGAACGTTGCCAACAAAAAGAGTATATGCTTCGCGTGCACGTCGACGCTAACCACCTCCCGGCGGTCACCACCGTAGGTGCACTGCATCTCAACTTCCATCTGAGGAGCTCGCTGTGGGACCAAATTTTACCGATGACCGTGATAAAATGACCTTTTGGGTAAGTACGCTTCTTCAGTCGCCAATTCACACTCTCCAGCCGGTTGTTTGTTCGATTTCTGAAATGAACATCATTTGACTGTGCATGAGGGGCCCACTTAGGGTTTATACCAGGCCAATTGCACATCGGGGAGTTCATGAAGTTCAGGCCTGTTTGTCTGATATTCCAACATATTGTTTGAACTTTCAAAATAAATAGAGAAAAGTGTTCACTCACACCTCTCAGTTATCGCAAGTAACCATGTGCTCAAGCAAATATCGACCCTATGTGAGTGATAGTCAAGTTGAAAATATCGACTTCTCAATCAATTTTTCTGAATGGTGACTACAAAGTTAGTTATACCAACTTACATGGTTCCCCACAGCACCCCGAACGTGGAAGTAACACAAGAATGTATCGCGCCCAGAGACCACTCGTACTGCCCGTATTTGGGCTACCATTTTATTCATAACAAACTTTCCGACGGGTACGTGGTCTCCCATCATCTCACCGAATGTTTCGAACAAATGACGCGGGAGGGCGTATTTCTCACCTCGAACATAGACATATATCAAGGGCCTTCAACCAGAAACTGGTGACTTCATGCTGCAGCGGCAACTGTGAACGGATGCAGGACCTATTTGTGGCTGTTGGTTCCGTGCGTGACATCGACGTCTACCACATCAGGAAATCGTCTGAATAACTGCGCTTGCTGCCTCCGTACGGAACATGTGTGCGTTTATCTGTCATTGTCGTCTTCGACGACACGCGGTTTGCCGTTTTCCGCTATACGAATCAGAATTTGTGACAGATTTCCCATGACATTAATGCACGCAAACTCAACTACTTATTGCCAGAGGTTTCAACCGACGACGGTTGTTGTAAATATTCATGGTTGTTGTATACTTACCAAAAACATCCTCAGCATACTGCCTCAACTAAGCAGTTGGCGTGTTGTACCCGAAAAGATGTCTCGAGTTGTTCACTTCACTTTCAGTGAGCTGACATCATGTTGGGTGTGCACTTCTGTCGTGGTTGTATTCTAATGTGCAGGGGCTAACAACCAACCTGGTTTTCCTTTTAGCGGCGCTGAAGCATGATTGGCAGCAAGTATCACAGGGACTTCGCAATGGGACTGTGTGAACTAAGCCCACCAAACTCGTCGTAATCCACGGCTGTCGATCTAACGTTGCCTGTATTTCGTACGCTGGTAGACCATCAACCACGTAAACGCAGCCGTAATGACACTAACATTATCATACTTCAAACGTCCACTGTCTGACTTTTGTCTGAATCGAGCACGTACACTGTGATCTCTCACGTATCTATCTCAACAATTTCTGAACTCGTTGGAACTCAGAACTTCCCGGTCCTCGAAGACGTTTTCGAAGCCCTGCGAATAATCCGTCACAAAATGGAATGTAGGGTGAAATTGACTTCACATGCAATAGGCCGACAGAAGATGTATTGCGGCACATCCTATGAAATTTGCGTGTAATGCATCATTTATCAACTAGATAGGTCGAATAATAATCAAACATGATAAACCGCTTCACAGGGAAACGCACACATACCGTCACAACACGAACCATTGATAATTTTGATCTCGACTCCAAACGTAGGACAATCCCATCAACGGTTGACTGAAACAAAACATGTTGACCCAGGTTGTACTTTAAGTCATGGAAATCAACAGTTTTCAAATTCCTGGACGATATCGCCGAAATATCACCCGATATTTGAGAGTCTCATTTTATTGCCCTCCAACGGCAGATTTTACTACCCATGGATAATAGCCATCCTCCTGTTTGAAAGCATCATCACTGTTTTCGAATTCGGCGGGCAACACGAATATACCAGGGTTTCCCGGCGCCATCTCGGTCTTCTCTTGTTTTGGATGTTTTCCGGCAGGTAAAATAATAGCGCGGTGAAATATTTTAGCTCCGCCTGTCTGCTGACCTACCGATGTTCGATGTCCCTCATTCCACGCCGCGTGTGAAATTGTTAATCAGTCGTCGTCTGTACCTACTCTCTGGAGTTATCCTTCTCGTGTGTCTTGGTCTACTGAATTAAAAGTACCTTGAATTACCGGTGAGGCGTTCCCTTTTTTATTGATACGTCATCCGATTTGTTCGTGCTTATACATTTTGCACGCTGTGGTTAGAAGCCACCTTTCGAGTGGCACCCGGTGCACACGTCATTGCGTTTAACGGGGACCTATAAGCAGGCATTGGGCATGCTACGAAAGCAGCTGTTGCTTGTCGCTTCTTGACAATTTTTGCACTGGATTGCCGCAGGTGTGCATCCACGGCTGCGAACACCCTACCCTGTATTTGTAAATTACGTATTCTCCTCGTTGGTTTCTTCTTGATTGCAAAGTCCGTCTTGACTACCAAAACAGTCTATAGGGGCAAGAGAGAAATATAAAGAAAAACACTCATAAATCCCAAGTGACTACCTGAGTACATGATGTTTAATATATGCTTCTTTCAGATTATCACCAAGACAGATTTTGAACAAGAAAGACTTTACGAATGGGTATTGATAAACGCACATGAAAGGCTTCAAACAATCATCCAGTTATAAACACAACCCAATCAACCCTGTAATCACCACAGCAGCACACTCTCGTAGGTGCAAATTCACAGACTTATCCTGCCGGCATCTTCTTTACCCCTCCAGGACACACTGTATATGCCGAGGAGGTTCCCTAATATTTGAGTGCATCTCTGTTTACTCGTCACCTGACAAAAAAACGTAAGAAAAATGAAACGAGTCGCAGGAGACTCACATTTGTATGGCAGGACTTTCATAGGACCGATTCCACCGCAGGTACAAACCAAAGTCGACTGGCCACACTAAACTTAACCCTAAAACCCTTCCTCCGTTACCTCGATGACACAATTCTGTGGTTTATCTTTTAGTATGGTGGGTAACACTTTTTACCGTCTAAAGGCTACCGTGCATATTTTTATATCCCGCTTCATTTTTATATACAGTACATATCAGTTGCCCTGATACAAATGAGAATACCACTTGTTTCAGTCGATTCGACTTGATAACAAACTTTTGGTGTGTGCGTCTCCTCTTCTTTACGCTTCTGTACCGTCTAGACAGGTTTATCATTAGTCAGCTATTCAGAGTTTTGCGCTGCGTTTTGAACTTTGTTCGTGTTCATACCTCCTTATAGGGCTGAGTCCTTACAGTTTACGTTGGTCCGACGTTTCCGTTACACCGATAGATGATCTGTGGCTCCGTGGTAAGACGGAGTATGGCTGAGAATAAAGAAACCGCTCCAACAAACAAGCTGGCATCGCGCGTTTGCCGGATCTGATAAAAAACCCTTCCCACACGTTTCCGATGTCTGAATATCCTAATCGGCCGCTCTGTGTATAACTCCCTCCCAGTTGTGCAACTTAACCGTACTCGCCCGAACGTACTGTTCTACTAGTTTGGAGAAAACTATGTAACCTATTCGCTTTTATTGGATGCTTTTCGCTGTGGGTGAGCCTTTGATGTACTGGTTGCGTTATCAACGGGATTTGCTAGCTAACCCTCAGTATTCGTGTTGTGACGTTTAGTCAAATTTGGGCAGTCGGTTTGCTACTTCCGGCACACTTTTACTGTTGATGTTGACCGTTAAAGATTAGGTATGCGGTCGACTGCTGCTATGCATTTTACTGTTCACAAAATGGTATCGCAGAAACCTTCGATCAAGACCCTGTTATGAAATCGGCGATAGTTACTTCTGTACGTGCTGCCCGATAGCGGTTCGGATATAACAATCCCTGTACGACCAGCGGGATGGGATAAAACAGCTTTTGGCTCTAGCCTTTACTCATTCCGTTACCGCTCCTTGTCTGCAAGCAAAGGTGCTCAACACATTGATATATTGAACAGATATCATACCCTTATGAAAGAACCGCCTTTGTGTGGAGCCGGAGGCGAGGTGAGTGTGCTGGGACCCGAGAGGCACGCAGAATGATAGGTTATATGTGTGAAAATGGATCGAAAAAACAGACATAAAAAAGTGGAACACTGTCATCAATCGAGTCTTCAACCACGTACCAGAGAACTCTTGCTTCCCCACCTCACGCTATGGTCATATTGGGATGCTCCGCAGTATACGTCTGCGCCCCATCATCTATGACAAACGGGAGCATTCTACCATCTAACTTTTACTCATATTTGTGCATACATTCCAGTAACGGACTTCAAATTTTAAAGTTTAATAATCAAGTGGTGGACTCGCCATAATGAATGTTTTCTGAGAAACTGGACGCGAGTTAGAAAAATTATAACAACCATCCAAGATCTGCTTCGTGGGTTACTAACATGATTGGTGAAAATTCGAAGACAAAAAAGTGCACTCACGCTACCATACTCTTCTGCGCTACCAGTGCCTGCCTACATCTCGTTCGTCACGCTGAGGGTGTTTGCGAAAGAAGTCCGGCTACACACCATCCAGGTTTACTTTGGAGGCGGCATTACTGTGAATTGCGTAAAAGTGGAATCTTGTTCCACGCACTGGTTATCGCGTTGGCTTTCATGGTCAATCGTGCATTGTGGAAACGCATCCACTGAAAGTCCCATGGTTGAATACATGCTTCCGCTCTGCAGAAACGTTCAATTTTACGTTAGAGATACACACGGACAATTGATTCTTGACCACAATGACTTTGGACTCTATTCCACATTTAACGTCAAAACGAATTCTGTTTGAAGCCATGGAACGCTCCGTGAGGATTATCTGCCTATGCGAGTTCTACGTTCAATCTATGTCCCTGTCCGTGTTGCATGGAGAAACCGTTGAATGGCAAATTGGCCAGACCCACGATTGTAACCTCATGGATGCGAAGGTGCAAGAAATATTGGGCTAACTCTAGGAGCAATACACAGGGCAAGTACAAGCAAATATTTGCAAGCGGTAAGATAATGTCACTGAAGTTAGCCGAACATTGTACATCAGAGAACCGAATGAACTGTCCATGCTGTGTTCCGGCTGTTTTGATAAAGAACTGATTCTTCGTAGACAACTATCAGTAGAAATGGGGATCCTACAAACGGCATTACCACGTCCGGAAAGGTTGCCTGTTTCGCCATACATACCTCGCGCTGGAGGAAGCATTCACGATCTTGCTGGACTGGGCAGTTAACAGCAACATAACAGTCACAGCGACCACTTTACTACCAGTCAACCAAAGGCATATCTGTGCAAGTTGTTACAATATTTTTATCACTTTCAGCTCAAAAACATATTAGTAACCGAAGAATAGAGAGCGTAGAGAGCTTTGCGCAAAGTAGCTTATTATGAACACTGGATAGTGAGCTACTCAACGAACTTCGTGGATCCCAAAAATGCAGCATCCACGCACAGAGCATCAAAAGTCTGTGATAGTTCTCTGAGAAAAATTTTCAGACCATGTACAGATAAAATCAACGTCAGTTTCAGTCTCAAACGTAGGGAGTCATTTGGCGGAAACGATGTCAGAGAACGTGACTGGCAAAAGTTCGTTCATCTTGTCTAATAAAGGAATGTCTCATTTGATGCAACCTAATCTGACTCTTTATTGAACGCATTTGTTGTTCTGATTTGGCCAGAACACCAGACCGCTATCGTTTTAACAGAGCGCGGAATTGCTTAAGCCGTTTAATTATGCCATCGTTGGTTGATATAATCTACGCGTTCACAGCGACGGCTGCTGCGTCCAGCTGACAAATTGCACACAATGTGTAAGTATGCAGTGTATCCTCACATCAAAAGATGCCCTGTCCAATTCACTTGACGACCATGAAGATATTGATGAAGGCACTTCCACAATGCGCCACCAAATACGAAAACCAATGCGATACTTTCGGAGGAAAAAGCAAAAGATTGTTCATAAGTGAAGTGCAAATATGAGTGATTCTCAGCTATAACCAATTCTCTCATTGCAACTCAATCAATGAAATCGGAGAAATCTTCATTTCTATCATGAACCGTAAACTTCACCAGTTCAACAAAAATATCAAATTTCTTTTCCGTGAATTGCTAGCCTGTCTCATGGACAGCAGTTACGCTGGTTATCTCCCGGTCCCTAGGTTAATGCCACCAGCTCTTTCAGACTTCGAGGGTTCAGATGCCGTTTTGTTGGTGGGAGCCTAATTATAGATATGTGCGAATGCACAGCAGTGAGCATCCACTGAACAGGATAACCTAGGGTGTATACGTCGGCAAGGCGAGCCATAACTGGCCCAAACCACGACCGAGGAGGTAGGAAGTTTCAGAGTGACAAGCTCGGATAGTATGACATTTCACTTCATTCCAACACGAGTGGCAAAGCAGATAATCCAGGGCAGCTTCGATTAATGTGACCTGCAAGCACGCTCGCATGACAGCGTGAAAATACCAAGAAAAGACCAAACAAGAAAAGCAATTGACAGCAGCGTAAGGCACGAACCTCATATAAAGACACGCAGTCAGCCCAAAACAAATTCGAAGAACAACCGAAAGTGTGGCAGTAGGTCGCCCAGTAAGGGATGATCTCTATTACTCAAATTGCACCTTCCCGCACCACGCGCTTGCTCGTATTTATAAACCAGATTTTCAATCAACAGCATGGCGGCGGTTTTCATTTGCACGTCCTGTGCACTGTTGTCTGGTCTTTTTGTGGCTGACGTTTCTGTTGCAAAATTTTCGCCTACCATTTCCTGCTTGTTGGTCAGATTTCAGTAGATTGTGCCCAGTCGGATCTCCTATGCTGTTGACATTCCAACTTTGGATCTCCTGCCATATCTTACCACCACGTGAAAATATTCTATCGAGTTTCTGAACAACCAAACCTATGATTTCGTCGTCCATCATGAATACAAGCAAATCCGATGCAGACTAAGGAGGAATACCAAGTTGACAGGGCACGCACGCGGAAAGTATATTGTCGCATGGGCTCAACTCGAACAAGTGCGTTCATTTTTGCAAGGACAAGCGATGTAAGCAGCACGAAAAGATGTGTTAAAATATGGAATTGTGCACAGTGGGCTTTATAACTTCTCCTGAATATTATAGGGGTAAAAACGCCCGGTGAAATAAAACTTGATTACGTTCAGTACTACCCAAAACTTTGACCAGCTGGCAGTGCTGCATAAGCGTGTGTGAGGAAGGTCAACAGCGCATTTCGGGTTGCGTTAGGAGGATTCATGCTACTCTCTAGAATGATTGATCTGTGAACCAATAGAAGTGGGGTCGACCCCAAAGCTATGGAAGGACCTAGGTGGTACTTGACGTGATTAGCTATATAAACGCCGTATATGTCCTCGGATCATTTGCAATCGATCGCGAGAGGCTTTTAGAGGCGCTTGTCTGAGCAGAATGCTACACCCGCTACAGAAGCTGGTGGAGTCGGGGCCGCTCTCCCGCAGTTGCTGCTTGCCTGGCAGCACCGTCGTCGATCAAAGATAATGGCTTACTAACGGAAACACACAGGTAAACCTGTTCCGCTAGCACTCCAAACTGCGACGATCCACCTGCACTGCTCTTTACAACTCGTATAATTAGCATCTATCTCGATGGCCCCAGGGCAGCGCGGACACAGATCATTCTGGTAGTTACTGGCGAACATGAAACACGTTGGACAACTTTGATCATCCACGTGAACATGGTGCTCACCGACTGCTTTCATTTGAGAGAGCAAACGACTTAGGTAACTAACCACCTTTGGGCACACAGATTACACGCATCCATCCTTTTTTCCTTGTTGTTGGATTGCTGGTGAATGCGCTGTGTAATGCTGAAGCTGACAGTGCTGTTGGGCAACAACTGTCAAAGTTCGTCGACTACTTCAGAGGTAGACGACGCCTTGATGCTTCCTACATTGCAGCTATGACTTCACAAGGATGGTTGTGCATCATGGCCGATGTTGTAACGCAAGTCTGTGCTTATTTTGAGACTGATGACAGAGTACGCAAAACATCTCGTTTGTCCGCGTTGGGCACCGGAGGATAAGCGTCAAACCTGCGCCCCACGTAAATATATGTGAACGAGCTCTTTATGTTTACCATAGGTAATCTCGATTGATTGGATGGAGTATGATGAGTAGCACCGTACTTCCGACCGTTCGTGCTCTTCGCCGAATGCATCCAAATTTTGGAATCGCTGTGAAGACACGACGACATCAAAATTCTTGTGAAACAACAAGAAAGGTCAATGGCACTCACGCTCAGTGTAACGCGCAACCGAAACCAGCGAGCGCGCACTGATTGAATTTGATTTGTGTAACGGGCGTGTCGCTGTGTTGTCGGTGCCGTTTTGGTTTACTTTTGCGTAGGACGTGTGAATGGTTTACTGGGCCTTTGGCTCATGCTTGTTCATATTGCCCCCTTTTACAGGACTCATGTAAGCGGCTTCGTCTTGTACTACGCAACACGTGGCGCTGATCAACCTGCAGGGCGCAGAATATGGCCGCTGGCAGCAGGCTCAAGCAACACATCTTGAGACTGCGCTAATCTATGAAAGGGGCCGGGACACTGTGACAGACCATCCAGCAAGGAATTGGAAGGGGAAGGCTGTGAATTTCGCTGCCTTTGGGCGCTATGGGAACAGCCCAAGATGGCAGAGAAAGCATTATTTATCCAACACGGACCCGCTTACACGAGAAGGACCGTGGTCCCTCAATTTATGGTACGTGACGTTTTAACGTACTTGCCCCTCGAGCTCGGACATGTACAAACAGACAAAATGGAAGTGGCCGCACGATAACGATTCGGCGGCCGCATCCGCGGAGGTATATCAAGTGGTTATGCCAATCGTGAGAGAAATCTGGCACTTTCAAAAGCCATCAAATATGACATTAAGCACCGTTGCGAGTTATGGCCACAGGATATCCCAATGAGTTGGTCGGCGGAGACATTGTGCGACCGTTGCCCAAGACACCCCGAAAAATCGGTACATCTTGGTCCTGGTAGATTACTTCAACAAATGATGCAAAGCAGTCCCACTTGCACAAGTGGATATATCTACATTAGCAACAGCCAATGTCGACCACTGTGTGTGTCTGTGGGGAACAACGGACCAACTCCATTAGGACAAAGGCTCCTGCTTAGAAAGCTCTTCGGTTCGCTAAATGTGTAGGCTACTAGAAGTAGATAAGACGCGAACCACAGCTTACAACCCGCAGAGCAATGGGTATGTGGAAAGGACGAACCGATCTCCCAAAAATCTCCCCAAGGCCTTCGCAGAGACAAGTGCCACCGAATGAAATTTAGCTTCACCGAGGTGCCTGTTAGCTTATCGTAGTGCCATTCACTTCTTGTCTGACCGAACTCACATATTTTGCGGACAGACCGAGAAGTGAAAATACCCTCAAATGCCCGGTTGCCCGTTAAGCAGCAACTGCAGCTTCCAGTGGCACAATACGTTAGCAACCTTCTCGACACAATTCAGCGGGCCTACCAGATCGCACCAGCACATCTGGAGACATCTCATAGGCATCACAAGGACTATTACGATGGGAGGGTATTTGGAGCTCCTTTGGCGGTTGGCGAAAGGGTGTCGTTGCACAACACGGTTTCGAGCCTGGGAGTCTCAATGAAGGCGCATAAACAACGGAAAGGGCCGCATGTCTTCGGGCGATTACTTTTGGAGGCAGACTGTCAAATTAGTCGACTAACGGGAACCATTGAGCAGTCAATCGTAGTTCACTTCAATAGACTAAAATCATACGCACAAACTACAGGCGGGGGACCATCGCCGGTCGTCTCCGAGGTTGAGATGGAAGTCGAAGTTCGAAACGTGCCAGACGTAAGCGAGGCACCGGAGACGGTGTGCGGCGAAGAGGGGGGCTGTGTAACATGCGACCGAAACTAGCTAGCGCGCACGGACTGAAGTTGAAGTGGTAATCGTTACATGGTTGTTTCGTGTACATTTCAGACCGCTACGTCAACGGTGTGCACGGGGATCCGGAACCAACGGACAGTCAGAAAAACAAAAAGAAAACTTGTATCTAAACGTAACTCCCTCTTACTTTTGTATACCCATCCTTTTCGATATTCTAGTATCGCTGCGTCTTGCGTAATATATCTTCGGTCATAACCTTTGTCTGATCTTCTGGTTGTGTGCTACACAGGCATTGGGTGGCAGGTGGCCAGTGGCCATGAAAATTATTTTTATTCGTTGAGCACTTGACGGTGATCTGTGGAGACAAGTTAAAATTCAACTTGATGGATTTGAGAGTGGATTCCCTTTAATACTCAGGTAAACTTAATTTCGACTTCATAATATAACGCGCAACCAAACTAGCGAGTGCGCACAAATTGAATTTGAGTTGTTTGACGGGGCGTACTGCTGTGTTGTCGGTGCCGTTTTAGCTTTCGTTTGTGTAAGTCGTGTGCATGGCTTACTGGGCCTTCGGCTCATGTTTGTTCGTATTGTTTCTCTTTTCGGAACTGTTGTTTGAACCCCCACTTCGGAAGAGCGCTGTCCCTGGTGCGTCCACGTTGCCCGTAGGTTGGTCCGCAAATTCACGGGCATCCAGAGTGGAGTCGGGTGGCTTGCATGTTACACTTAATAATACGCTGAATGACCTTGAAGTCGAATTTTCTCATTGGTTGCTGAATTAAGTCTGTATTTGATATATAATAATGTGACTGATATTTGTGAAATATATACACCATATGTATTCAATACTTGAAGTGTACCAGAGAGTTTCTGTAAAAGCACGCAGGATACATATATTCATGTAGACCTATGTATACAGATATTTGTATATCCGTTTACGCATATGTACGTATATGTGTGCACGTTTAAGTGAATACGCACATATATATAGATAAATGTACGTACATGTATGCACACAACTCAATTTATAAACGTGTACGCACAAATGTATGTAATAATATATGAATGCATACATTTATATACATAAATCTGTGCATATTTATGTGTGCATGTGTATATTTATTTAAATGTGTGTATTTTTGTGTACGCGCATATATGTGTGAATTTATACATAAGGTAAATGATGCTATATACGTATTTTCATACATATATATGTGTGTATGGTTGTAAGCGTTTGTACCTATGCATATGTATGTATGTACCTGTAATTGCATATAAATGAATATATATGCATATGAAAATACACGTATACATAAACACGTACAACCGCATGCATACATGTTTGTATACGGACGTATATGCACGTGCAGGTGCGTACATCTATATACATGTAAACATGTGTATGTATACAGCTATACAGCTATATATATGTGTTCATACGTATGTGTTCATGAAGTTAATTGCGGTGATTCATAATTATATATATATGTGTATATTTTACTACCACTAATACTAGCGAAAATTATGGGGGCATAGTTCTCGACTCATCTGTGAGGAACGCGCTTAGGAGAAAGTGACCAACGTACATATTTTATGCATATACACATTTGAACACCAAATTTGCAAATTGTACAATGAGTCATCTATGTGAATAGAGCAAATAAACAGACATTATTTGAGGGGGACATTTATTTTGAGCAATTGACTCTAAGCTATATACTTCTGAAAGGTAATACTTGAAATCTGCACAATTCGACAAGACAGTTGATTTGTTACATCAATTGCGACTCCACAAGGCGATCGCTGGCCTGATACTCAAGGTCATGACAAAAAACGGTGGTTGGAGGATGGAGGGGGTGTTTTAGCGAAGAATTTGATCAACATTCCGTGTAGATCGTCCCGGGAAAAGGTGCAGAAAATTTTTCAAGATGTGGACGAGGTAAAGACGCATATACTTTCGCGGGAAACGCGTGTACCTCTCGACCGGACGTCATCGTTCGCTCAAATTACTAAGAATTTCGAGGAGATCGCGATAGGCCCAACGATTGCGAAATTTCAAGTGTCCTGGCGGGATGGGATGTTTTTCGCGCGGGATATATCAGTGGAACCAATAATAGAGAGCGGAATCACGGGATAAACGAGAGAACGTTAAACTGACTGTGAGTTGTGACGAACAATGGACATATGATATTCTGGCATAACCTTCCATGTGACGTTAATAGCATAGTCAATAAATGAGATGTATACCATAACAAATATACACTAAAACAGCTGTTGTCAGATGACATGAGAGGAGATCGATTATAACCCTTCCCTGGTATACGATTACTGCCGAAGTTAAATGTCAATTATCTCTGTAAGGCCGGTATATAGGATGAGAACAATGTTTGACAACATCGAGAGGTTGCCTAGTGGTATAGCAGGGGAGAAAAAGGAAGAGTTGTTACTCAAGGTTATTATACAGTCACGAGACGAACAGGTTGAGATTTTTTGTCTCTGGTTTGGGAACAATTTTAACATGCTCAGCTTTTGCATGTTGTTTTACAACACAGGCACACAAACGATCAATAAGTATGGGGTAATGGCGTGCCAGAAAGATTGGGTTGTTTCTAAAGAGCATGTATATTGACACTTATACGTGTTGACTATAGACATGTTCTCCTGTTCGCTGGCAATTATAAAAGTACATCTACTCTGAAATCGGTCGGTTTGATTGGTTCGAGGGGTGCGTGACTTTACATCACGCAAAGCAGGGGTTTTTTGTCAAATGTTATTAGGTCCGTTTTCGAAGATAATGTCCTCAGACAAATAGAGCTTGAAAATGGACATGACGTTGGTCATTGATAGGAAGGTTTCTAAGTTCCGTTTGAATTGGTGTGTATTCTTACTGGACCTAGTTGCATACGGAAGTTTGTTACAAATGTAGGAATAATTTGCTGGGAAAAAATTTGAACGCAGTTTTTTCCGGGATTTAAGAGATGCCAAGGTGAAGTCCTTGTTTTCGAGGTTATACTTCGACCTGTGTTGTGAGCGAGTTGCAAAGCTGACGGTGAATTTACTGCCATGGACCCAATTATACATGTGTGAAAGGTTGAGCTTGAGTCGCTGTAACCAGAGAGGATCAAGTGCAAGCGTCCGGCAGCGTTCTCTGTAGCTCAGAGAAGGTGGACAACCCAATAAGCTTTTCGTGAATGCACGTTGGAGGCTTTCCAGAGTTAGCCTATCAGACCTGCGCAGTTGGCCATATATGAACGTACAGTACTCAAACTGGGGTCGGACGCATAGTTTATAAAAGTGTAATCGTGGAGCAGGTAGGAAGAATGAGTGTTTAATGTAACCTATCGTCCGTCTGGTTTTAGCGACTAGGGATGATATATGTTCTGCGAAGTTGAATGAGTTTGAGTACCGCAAACCCAGGCGACGTACTGAGTTGGCGGTTGATATGTTGTGACCGTCCAGCTTTATCGAGCCATGCACAACGATAGTGGATTTATTTGCTGAAAATTTCAACAGTCAAGTTTGACACAGAATCTCTAATGACATGAGGTCCTTCCATGTATTTTCTAAACGTGGATTTAGATTGCCAGGATGGAAGCTGTAAACAAGTTTGATATCATCAGCGAATAGGAACAGTTTGCCATGCTTGATAACTTGACATATATCGTTTACATATATGAGAAAGAGTAACGGTCCCAGAACACTTCATTGTATCACCCCACTAGTAACTGGTCTGGGCGTTGAGCTATTGTCCCCTATTTTCACTGTTTGTGTGCGGCCCGTAAGCTATGAGGAAAGCCAGCTAAGCAATGAATCACTTATGCCAAAGGATGTTGTTTTGAGCAGAAGACGCTTATGAGGCACACGATCGAAATCCTCCGCCATGTCCAACAGTATAATGATAATCGCCTCACCGGCGTCAGTAGATTCTGTCACATGGTCAAGAAATTCTAGCTGGCATGTCATGCAAGAACGCTTGTTGAGAAACCCATGCTTGAAGATGTACGTATGTACGTGTATTCTAAGATGCATGTATACACGTGTGCACACACATATGTACATGTATCGGAGGATAAATGCAAATAGGTATATTGAATGCTGCATTGGGTCGTACTACCCTTCTAATCTATGAATGACCCACGAAGCTGCCACTGAAATCCGACTCAATGTCTCTCATTGCCTGTCAACTGAATTTTGTATTTGCAGTCGATTGAGTGCTCCGGAAGCTGCTACTGAATTAAGAATCAATGGCCCCCATCGTTGTTTCACACAGAACAGTGGTACGCATCTAAACAATAAATAAGCAGAGCTAAAGTTAAAAATCAATTTGTAACTGGCCCTAAAATGATCCATGGGAACAACGGGACTGTCTCTCTGTTGCCAAAGAAAGTGCGTTTGTGAGCTTCGTGTAGAATACTTAATCCTCTAGCACTCCACGCAGGTAAAATCCACTTTTATCGGTGGCAAACTGTCGCCAATCAGTCGACTTCTAAGTTCGAACTTCCTGCGTCCTGTGGAAACGAATCAGACATATGTGCTGGGAATGGCAGGCATGTGATTCAAGTCACAAGACTGACATACCGCCTTGTTAGTGGGTGGGGTGGTGAGATTCAGACGATTATGATCAGTAGGTGGGAAGAGGCTACATGGGGATATTTGAGTTAGTCATCAAGCTTTTTCTGACCCCTTTTCCTTGTGACCCTTCCTTCGGAACAGAGAAGCAGTCATTCCAACTCTCTGCTGGTCGTGTATTTTTCCTGGGCCGCAAGTTATCGGACGACTTTCTACCGTTTACTCAGAATGTCCCTCGTCCAGCGAGTGAACAGTGAGTATAAGATCGAGATTTCAGCGATTTCAGCGAATGATACACGGGTTCCAGGCAACGGCCCAAGGTTCCCGGATCCAGTCGGTTTTCCTTGCTCAGTGTCAGCGGGCTTCTGTTGATCTGAAATGCGATCATTGAGAACAGGTTGTAGCACCGCTCTACAGGGTGTAGCACCGCTCTAACAGGGGTTCGATAACAACTGGTTTATATCACGGGATGCTGCAGCATGCTTGCTGTCATTCTTATCATTCACACAACCCAATGTAACAGCGAGATCTTGGCATATATCTCCCGTGTTTCGAATCCTTTCCGATCCGGATCGCGCGACCAGAATGGGCGTGCATATGAACGGTTCCTGCATTTCACTGGGCGCAACCTCAGATGGGACAGTGGCAGTTAATGCCCACCTACACTTCCCTGGCAACCTGCTGATCGGTCTGTCAATTACGCGGTTCTCCGCGATAATTTGGCTACACGGCATTAGCCATTGAGAAAATGAGCAAAAATCACATCTACTGATTTCGCTACTAACAACATGAAACGTTCGCTTTAGGCACACCGAACATTCCATCTCCTTTCTTCGTAACCGACGTCCTTCATCTGACTATTGTCGTAGCGCTTGAGGAAAACACAGCTTGCATAGTCCGATAAAGGTTTCAGAATTACAGCAAGGTTTTCATACCCTGCGGTGGTTTGAACAGCTTTATCCGTTCTACGACAGACGTTCTACGTAGACGATCGGACAACACACACTTTGAACGTTCAACAGTGTTTCGTTTACGCGTACACTGTTGAACGTTCACACACAGCACTTTTAATGCACTTATTCTTGTTCTCCATCCAGTTGGTTGCATAGTTACCAAATAGAACGATCCTTTTAGCTTATAAGAGGCCCTTCTAGGTTTACAGACCATCCACGTGTAACTTATAGACTTGTCAGTTCGCAGATACCTGTTAGACTGCAAATCGTTTCCCGTGAATATCATACTACGTGTCCACTGATATCCGCGGTTTCTTTGATACGTGTCTGAGCTCACCAGATGACGACAGCGCCGGGATGTATCATTCTTTAAGTGAAAGCAACAAAATCCTGTGGCTCGCCTAGAGCACAACCCGCGGTTTGTCCGACAGTGTGCAGGCAAACGATCAACGACGGAGATTTTTACTGTTGACGTGCACGGCAAGGTTTACAACTTATCTTCTAAAACCATTCGGTAGCTGGCCTTGTTTCATTGGGTATCAGTGCCCAAAAGTATGTCACACCTACATCAGTTACATCTACCAACATGGCGTGCCACGTTATGAAGCCCCCATATTTGGACTTGTGAGTGGCATCCGCTAAAGTGGCGTAGGTCAATTTAAGAAAAAATGTAATGAACCTTTGGGCACGAAGAATGCAAACGACGAACGATTTTCCCCTAACAACAAGCAGTACTGTCCTTCTGCCTTCAATAGATCGCGTAGTTTAATGAGTTCGTTCCAGAATCGGCCACACTCTGCTTCTTACGTAGGTCGCTTAATTTGTACGAATGCATCCTCATTCCGAAATTATTTCCAACGTACAAATTCATTTCGTGAGTACTTTTAAAGCTCTCCATCAACTTCATTACGTCCCATCCATCTGCCACCGACATACGTCTATTACTTGGATATATGATAGGCCGTCCAACTTGAGAGTCGTGTAAGTGTTCCAGGTTGGCCTTCTCAGCGCGACATGCGGCATTGCGATCGTGAACTACCTGAGATGCCTTGCAGCCGTAACCAGGGATTCTAGAATGTCATAGAAATTGTGCAAATATATTAATCCTCGGAGGCTTCCGTCCGGCTTGTACAGTGTGTGAATTTATACACGACACAAGAGTGAAACCCTTTCTCTGGTTTCCTGGCACTTGCTGCAGTTTGCGAATTACTGGTAAAGAAATTACTGCAGGTGACCTGCTGAAGTTTCTTCAGACTCACCAGGTACTGAGGGAAGTTCTGACACTTCTCCCCGAATATTTTCCAGAACACGTCCTCATTGATCACCATCACACGGATTCGCCGTACGGAAGTAATTTACATGTAATGGGTCATTTAAACACCAGTTATCTGCGATGATGTTAGGTTCCCTGAAGTGCGTAGTTTTCATGCACATTATTTGTAATTTCGACCTAAACCATTCCAGTGAAACTTGCCGTAATACTGGCTTGTAGCCGTTCTCTACTCATCTTTGTATGGAAGGAAACGGACTGCCAATGGATTTCGAGGAATAAGGCTATCGCACCATATCAGTCAGTTCGCGTTTCCTCCAAATCAACGAGTGAAACTGAGGATAAATCGTGCAATTAACCAGCGTCATCATTTTTGTTTCTTCTGTGACATTCTATTGCATTCCACCACTCAGCTGGCATATCTTCCAGTAACCGCTGGTTCCCGCCGATCTTTCCGGGTTGGATGTTGGAGACTATTCATTTATGGCTAATTAGTACAGTGCAGTGGGTCCTGGCAACATTCATCCCAGAATTCCCCAGGAAAGAGCTGCTAGTCTGAAGGAAATCCTTTGTAGGCTGTTCAAACAGACATCCCGGACTGACATTTTTCTTAGTGCATGAGAAGAGCCGACGGCCACATTCATATTTAAAGTAAGTGATCGGCACTCCCGGATTAGTCATCGGCCATTCAGTCTTGCTAGCAATCGAGCGCCACTCACCACGGTTTCCATCCTGACTGCTCATGCATAACAGACATGTTCATTTCTATGGATATTCTGGCGGATGTCAAGGACGATGACCTCATTTCAGATGCTCTCTTTTTGATTTCGCCAAGGCTTTTGACCGTGTCACACAGAGTCCGCTGAAACATGAAATGGAAACCCATGGTACTCAAGGAGAGGTTCTTCGCCGGACGGCCTCTTATGTTGATACTAGAACTTCTAGAATTAAAACCGGATCAGACCTTCTGTCTCCCCTTTTCATTTTTGCGATAGTTCCTCAAGTGTCAGTGCTAGGTCCTCTGTTATATATCATTTATACCAACGACGTTCCAGACAATATTTCCAACAACGCTCTTCCATGCGCAATAATCCTTAAAATCTGGAAAGCCACTGATCCCAGCACATTACAGATTATTTTTGATGCGATTAGGCACTAGTCGGACGGTTGGGTTTTCCCACTAAATAGCAATAAGCTTGCCCACATGTCAGTCGGTGGAGATTTTACCAGTCTTCGTGACTCATAATGAGTTCAGCAAAGTATATATCACGGAAATCTACCCGAAGGAAGATTTGGGCACTTGGTTGTCGCCAAACCAAACCTTCGCGTTTCTCTTAGGATGAGTACGCGCAATTCCCCCATAGACACAATGCGTTTCAAACGCCTTGAGGGGTTTATGCAAAGCCGCTCTGCGGTGTACCATTCAGCTCGTGTACACCGGCCTGAAGAGAGACAATCACTGTTGGGGGTGTCCAGCGCGGACACCAAGCAGGTCGCGGATATGAGAAATGTCGCGTGTGTCTTAAGTCGGAGTTCTTGATTTGCATCCATTCAAATCTCGGCGACTGCACGGTGATTTACATCTTACGTAATTCTTCTTCAGAGCATGTCTCGTAGAGCTGTCTTCGCTGTAGCGACTGCTGACGGTTGGCGAGGACACAACAAGACGATTTTCTGGCTACGTCCTAGGACCTTTCCAACTTGACAGTGTTTTGCTCATAGCATTACTAACAATTTAAACATCCTTTATTCTGAAGTTATTAGCAGCGCTTCTCGGGATCGCCCTAAAGTACTGCGTGATACTCATCTGCCTACAAAGTCATCATAAAGTTGAGCGTACTCTTTTCTCTGTATTTACTGTAGTCCACGTGGATGATGCTACACCGCTTTTTCAGTGACTGCTCATCAGATCACAAGCGTCCGCATGGTGTTCAGCAAGGAAAGCCGAGTGGATCAGGGCCTCCTGGGCCTCTGACTCGAACCCGTGTATCAAACGCCGAATCGACGAATTTTGTCACCGGTGACATCAAGTCGAAAACCACAAATTTATGACATCGGAAATTTCAGCCTATCCCTCCCATGATTAATGAGATGAAGCTGTGAAATACTGCCCAAACACTACGTAGGTTCACACTTGAATCCCAATACTACGTCATATTTACGCCTGCCACGAGTGTCTGAAGAAATGTCACTGAATTCCATCATATAATAGAAGTTCGGCCGTTCTTCGCACTCTCACTAAACCGACGACGTCCGAGCCGGTGTGCACTCTTGTCGGACGATTTACTTTGTGGTAGACTGATTTGGTGCAGTAGTATGGAATTTCTGATTTTCAAGGAAAGAGAGAGGAGGGGTCGTGCTGCCAAGAACCGCCCACGCAAAACGCCACTCTTACAGCTGAAATATTCAATAATCTCAAATTACTTCCGTTGCACGAACCTCCGCGCTTGATGTTGCTGCCGACTACACGACATTCGTTGGAGCAACAAAAAAGAATTAGGCACACGGCGCACTAAATCGTTGACCCAAAGTACAAGCTGACCAGTTGCAGAACACAAGAAGGTCGTTGAGAATATGGATGGAGTAGTTATCAAACGAACTGTACAGAAGGATTTCTACGGCGCTGTAGATAACACTGACACGCAGGTTAGCTAAGGAGTACAGATGTCGGCCGATGGTCAGCAAACGAGCCGGAGGAGTGTGTAGTATACCAGACAGTCGATCACGAAAACCGCACACACTATGTCCAACGTGTGCAGATCGAGACACACAAGGTCCGTCTCGCAAAAGTGAAAAAGTCACGCGTCAGCGGGAGACGTCTATTAACAACAACACAGATACTGAGAGAGATTGTTCTACAACGTGTCCTTGTCCATACATATATATATATATATAGACGGGGTTTCACGGTCCGGGAATTCCCACCAACCAGACGTGGCCTCACGCTCAGTGGCCGCCGACCTCGGGTTCTGGCTGGTCGCCCTTCTCAGCCCGTTGCACAGACGCGGCCAACCGAAGTGTTCGAGGCCCTGAAAGAAAGCGGAAGGGAGTATATGTGACAAAACAAAATGGCGGCGCACTGCAAGTTACTACACTACGTCCCCCATCGACAGCACTGGCCACAGTGCTCCGGACTGCCCCTCTTTGGTGGTACAATTCATTCCCCAGCTACCTCCAAATGATCACAATTAATTAATCAATCTTTTTATGTAGTATCCGGCTTCAAACGATTAAAATGTATCACTCTGGGTCCGGACCTATTGTCATCAACGTCCCGTTTAGTGCAGATGGATTCGGAAGTGATGTCGTGCACTCATAAAACACTTTCATGGAATTCCAGTTTCTGGGACCTCTGCACGCAGCCAAACTCTATCGCTGGGCTTTAAGGGGCTATTATATGCCTTTTATCATGGTAATCCTTCTGTCTTTGCTAGACTGTTTGCAGGTGTTCCCGTACTAACGCATGTGCCTTTGGCAGTCTGTCACATAGCTGAACGCGGTAGTCTGAGGCTAGTAGGTCATCTGGCAGCAATCTGAGTACAAGCAGTCCGGACGGCAGCCGCACCTCTCTTCCCGTTAGCAGGTAGTATGATGATTGTGCGGTAGAAAAGTAGAAGCTAGCACGACATGCAAGCAGGCATTGAGATACGGCTTCATGTCATGGTCCGGTGTTTTCTGAACTTACAAACGCTTTTAGAAGCGGTGTCGTTGAGCGCGTCACACGCGCTCAACGACACCATTATCTTGCGGATGACAGGCACTCCTCCTTGTCGTCCTTATACCCAGTATTCTACACGGTTCATGCATCAATGTACTTTCAAAATTTGATCCTCTGTCAGTGTGTAATTGAGTTGGGGCGCCCCAGCGCGAGATCCAATGGTCGAAAATGAACTTGAGGGCCGTTCAGCCTTCCGCTGGTTGTACTGGCACCGCTTCACACCATTTAGTGATGTCGTATACCATCACGAGGATATACATATTACCTCGGCTGGTCTCCGACTAGTCCGATGATGTCAACCTCTACTATCTCACGCGGATACCACTTCAGCATGCTATGTAACGGCGCGCATCGCTGTTTCCTGGGGTTTTAATTTGTGCACACAGGCTACAACTGCTGCACACATCTTTGAAATCTCTTTGTTGGCGGGGCCACGAGGAACGCCATCTCGCAGCTTCTTCAAGTTCGTTCTAGCTTGCGTTTCTCAAATTCTCATGGAGTTTCTGTAAAACCATACCAATCGCCGATTCTGGGACGACAAGTTGGCTTTCATACATCGGGCCATATTGACAACAAAGAACATCATCGGCTACATAGAAATGGTTCCACAACGACTACACGCAACGCGCCTCCAAACTACTCCCTGAATGGTCGGACGTTCCCCACCCTCCTCGATTCGTCTATGTGTGATCTGTAGATCTGCATCGTTGCTCTGAATGTCAGCCTATTGATTATTCTCCTCTGGCCTGACAGTGATCATCATGAAATACCCTGTGCATGGGGACCAATCGCCGGTCTTCTGGATGATGCGTCAACATTTCGGTGGAGCAGATCAGGCCTGTGTTTACATTCGAAGCTGTACTCTTGTAAAAAAAACTCTTGCCAACGGGCAACCTGCCCAACCAAGTCCTTGAAATTCTGCAGCCATTTGAGTGATGAGTGGTCAGTTCGAATCAAGAAACGCCTTCCGAGGAGATAGTAACAGAAATGTTTAATGCAATGTACTAGAGCAAGCATCTCCATTCTAGTGGTATGATGATTCCTTTCATTGCTGTTGAGGCTTCGGTTTCCATAAGCAATAACATGTTCTCTATCATCTTTGTCTAACTGAGATACAACAAACCATATAGCGAGGTCACTAGCGTCAGTTTCCAAGATCAACTTTTTCGCGTACGCCCTTGTGTCTGGGGGCGCTAAAATGGGGCAGTGCATGGCGCATCTTTCAATCGACCAAACGACTGTTGACACTCTTCGAAACACTCGAACAATTGTCCCTTTTCCGTCAAAAACGTTGGGGGTTTATCTATTTGAGAAAGGCGGGGAACGAATCGTCGATAACAAGGAGCCAACCCAGAGAAACTACGGATTTCCTCAGCACTCTCAAAATTGGCCATTATTTTCGGAATCGCAGCTCACACCAGATTGTGAGATGACATGTCCTAAATATTTTATTTTAGTCTGCATAAACGAACATTTGGTTGGATTCAATTTCAGTCCAGCTTCCTCTAATCTTTAAAGGACGTTGGATAGGTTATGCGAATGTTCATCAACGGTACATCCGTGTACAATCACGTCATCTAAGTGAACCAGACACTGCTTGGAAATTAGGCCCCCGAGTACCTGTTGCATTACCCTCTGAAAAGTGGCCGGGGCGTTCGTCAACCCGAATGGCACGGTTTCAAACTCATAAAAGCCAGAGGGTAACCCAACCGCTGGTTTCAGGCGACCATTGAGCTCCACTACCACCTGCCAGAAACAAGAGGCCAAATCAAAGGTACTAAACCACCCGGTGCCCGAAACAGCGTCAATAGTGTCATCGGTACGTGGTAATGGAAACGAGTCTCTTTTAGTTATCGCGTTTAACTGGCAATAGTCGACACAGTCTCTTAAGGAGCCATCCTTTTTCTTGATCAATACTACCGGAGACGACCATGGAGATGTTGGAGGCCGGATAATGCTTTTATCTAACATGTCTGTTAATAATTGTTCCACCTGGCATTGAAGATGGACTGGTAAACGACGAGCCGCCTGTCGGGTCAGGTTTGCCTCCCCCGCGCCAATTCTCTGTCGCACAAACTGAGTGCCTCCAGGGGGTTGTCCTTCCCACCAGAATGTCGCCTGGTGCTCCTCAAGTACTCCCCGTACTCTCTGTGCTATGTGTGCTGGGAGATGTGAGATAATGCCGCTCAAGAATTCGAACTCGACGTGCACTTCCCCCTTAGTTTTATGCTGTCCATTACAGACCTCCACAACGCCTGATAGTGTTTTGTACACATGTTCCAACGAAAAACACTCGCCATATACGCGCACGGCCATGTTAGGTATATCCAGGATACATTGCATGGTTTCTGCCTCGAATCACGTGAAATGGTAACTTCGGGACAACCAAGAAATTCAGTGTACACGCTCACGTCCCTGTCTGCACTGTTCCCCGAACACACGCCAATATGTGTAACAGTTGTCCGTTCACGGCCAGAACTTGGCTGACAAGCCTCGCTATTAAATCAAACTGGCAACTGGTGTATGTCTCATTATCAAGCAGGCTGAATATGGACCCGTGATGTAGCAGGCACTCAAAGTCACGACCACCAACTTTTGGTTTCAGAACAGGGCAAAATGCAACATTTTATCCTCAGGTTTAGAAACAAGGGGGATACGCGATTGGCATGAAGGAGACTTCCGGCAGACGCACGCTCCCGAGCGGATAACGGACACCAACGCACCGGGTGTCCATACTGGCCACAACTAAAACACCTGCGCCGGTCAGGTCGACTGTTGTTTGATATTCTCGCTTTTGGACGGTCTTGTACGCAATGTTCGTGTAATGCGTAAATTCTTCCGCTGACCAGCTTGTTCTGCAGTCGTTCATCAAAAGCCCCCTGAGCCACACAGCTGAATTTTTCATTTCCGAGTTCAACACATTTTGATTGGTCCAACATCTTGGCCAGCTTCTCAGCCTTGGTGAAGTTCCGGCGGTGGGACGCACAGCTGTGTGTAAACTCAACTCACCGCGACGAGTTCGGTGAGTTGAGTTTACACACTTTCCAATGCACATCTTCTGCGATACATGCCGCCAATCACGCTTCAAAGTGGTTAGGAGAAATACCGGGTTGGTTGTTAGCTCTTTTACATTGGAGCACAACTACGAAATAACTGGCTTGCTGTACGATGCACATCCAAGTATTCGTCGGCTCACAGACAGTGGAGTGAACGACACGAGACATCTTTTCGAGTACAACACGCCAAATGCTGATTTGAAGCAGCATGCCGCGGATGTTTATAGCAAGTATATATCTATTATGGATATTTGCAACATCCGTCATCGGTTGAAACCGCCAGTGATGAGTAAGTGGGTTAGTGTGCACTAATGTAGCAGAAAACACACCACAACTCCTTCATCATATAGAGAAAAACGGCTCGCTGCCTGTCATCAGGGACGACAACAATAGGTGCACGCACGTATGTTTTGCACGCAGGGAGCAAGTGCAGTTATTCAGACGGTTCTCTGGTGTGGTAAACGCCGATGCCACACACTGGACCAACCGCCACATGTAGGTTCTCTATCACCTCATATTCGCCGCTGTAGCCTGAAGCTGAATCAGTTCCTGGTTACATATGGCATGGGTAATGGACGACCCGTGATGTACGCCTATGTACGAAGTGAGAAATACGCATCCCTGCGTCATCTGTTCGAAACATTCCGGGAGGTGTTGGGAGAACACATACTTGTGAGAACTCCCGTGATGGATAAAATGGCGACCCAAATGCGAGCAGCGCGTGTGGTCTTTGGGTGCGACATAATGTTATGTTACTTCCATGTTCGGGATGCTGTGGGGAAACATGTAAGTTGATGTAATAAGACCTATAATCACTATTCAGACGAATTCCTTCAGAAGCTGATATTTGTTTCATCGCACGGCTACATGCAATAAGTCTGAAGAGTGAGTGATTACCTCTGTCTACTCACTTCAAACGGTTGGACGAGATCAAGGTAATTATACTTTATGTAACATCATTGGGTAGCTTCGAGTGAGTCACGTGGGCACAGAGTATACAGTGAACTTCAGTGACGGCCCGTGCGAGTGCAATTTCTAAAGTCCGTGTGGTAACCATGTATTCATATGTTGTCCGTATTCAAAAAGCATTCCGATCCATACAGTACGTTGTTGTTAACTATGACCGCATGTGTTCTAGGCCGCTTCCCAGTCCATCGACGGTGGCTTGCTGAATACAATCTACCCAAAGGCAGTATGTTCCGCCGAGATGTCACGATTGCCGGCAGTGATGCATTTCAACTGGATTACAAAATTTTGCATCATGGGTTAGCCAAGCTGCGCGATGTGAACCCCAGGACAGGAAGCAGCGTTTTCGAGGCTATTATAGCTTACACGCACCAGTCCATTTAGACAGCTAAGGTGGCATTACAACACACAGACTTCCCCCTCTTCCGTCTTGGAGTGCAAAAGAGCCAAGATGGGAGAAGAAAGTTCACATGGGGGTGCCCTGTGAATATTATGGTAACTCCGTTAAAACGAACAGTTATCGGTGCGATAAGGACAAGCTATTTTTCCGCGTGGAGTGCATGAATACTGTTGACATATCGTACTGCCACTTCTGCACAGGGCAGTTACAACCCCTTCCGCCTGGTAGTTTATGATATCATTAACTATACAAGTTCAGTTGCATCCACCTAAAAACACTGTACCACCTCCGACGTTGAAACGCAAACGGAGACCGTGTGCAGCTCCACTAATCATTGATGATACCTCTGAAGATGAGTTTCGCGTTGTTTTCCCACGCAAGCGGGTCAGAGTGAGAGTGTTGGCAATCGGTCTCACGGACGTCACTGGCAACGGTAAGTGATACCTCGCTTAACATGTTACATACTGTTAAACTACAGACCAGCATGCACAGCAACAGGAGGACTTCTACTGAAGCGGAATCGAAAGCAGGGAGGCTTCGTGAAATCGGGCGGAACATTCCAGATAATAATGACACGTACATATAATAGACGTATTCCAAACATCCAGTATCATTTCCACGTTGTGGCGTAAACGTCAGCGTGTCCAACCATAGGTCGTGGTGCCGTGACAGTAGGGTACATGTAGGCTGACCGTCAAACGGGTCAACCCAAAGTGCTTCATGCGGTACAGTGCTTCAATTTTTGGTTAACCTCTTCACTTTTCTGGAAACATGAAATTCCACCTCCTTGGTGGTCACATAACTGCGCAAACTTGCCGATTTCTTTGTTATCTTAATGCCAAAGCAGCTTACGCCCAATTACGTTGGGCACTATCTACTCTAAGCATATCACGCCGGTTCCCACCAGCGTTATGTTAAGGAGTCATCAGATGCAGCCTTATCTACTTACCCTTGGCGCCTCCAAATTTCAGTGGATTCCAGTTACACGTAGGGATGATGATAACCACTCAATCTCATCAACTGTCGGCACCTACTTCAATGATTATCGGATGCAAAAGTTCACGAAAAATGATCTGCAACCTACACGGTGCGTGTTTATTAGTCATTCGTTGCTAATTCCTTCTATCTACCAGATCACAAAACTTCAACTATCTCGTGAACCTATTTCGCTTTTAAATTAACGCAATTCTTCGACGTCCTTGATAAAAATATTTTACGTGTTAAAACAAAAATTTACCACGGCACAATAGACATATTTCGTACTTTTCTAAATAGTCGGTCCACAATCACCCACACGACATTCCAAACCGAAATATTAACAGTGTACCAAAGACAGCATCTTTTCCCGCGAATAAACTTCAGCCACAGAAACGGCACACACTGTTTCCAACGTGTGCAAATCGAAACACACAAGGTCCGTCTCGCAAAAGTGAAAAAGTCACGCGTCAGCGGGAGACGTCTATTAACAACAACACAGATACCGAGAGAGATTGTTCTACAACGTGTCCTTGTCCATACATATATATATATATATATAGACGGGGTTTCACGGTCCGGGAATTCCCACCAACCAGACGTGGCCTCACGCTCAGTGGCCGCCGACCTCGGGTTCTGGCTGGTCGCCCTTCTCAGCCCGTTGCACGGACGCGGCCAACCGAAGTGTTCCAGGCCCTGAAAAGAAGCAGAAAGGAGTATGTGTGGCAAAACAAAATGGCGGTGCACTACATGCTACGAAGTACACGGGCGGTCTTCTATAGCGCCTCAAATGACAGCGACACGGAAGTTAGCTAAGGAGGATATAGGCCGGCCGTTGATGTGCGAGCGAGCCGAAGGTGTGTGTGATTTGATTTCGCGCCATTTGATTGCATGGCATGCGGGTAACAATCGTACACCGTACATCATGTGAGCTTTCTTACTAGCCTACGTACAGTGTGCAGTTATGATTTTCGGAAGTATTTTACACAGCATTCCGCAGGTAGTCCGGTGAAACTTACTTGTCACTACGATCCCTCGTGACACAATATCGAACCACTTGGCAGCAAGTTTGTCGGTTTTCTTCCGTCATGCCACCCACATCGTTATTCCACCAAATCATATAACCTTTGCAGGGCAGTTGACTATCTCTTGACATGTAAATATAGCGACTTCCGAGGTTCGGGACCTAGGCTGTTAGCAATTCCGCTTCCTGTGGCCTCTCTAACTGCTGCTTAAATTGTAAATGCGACTCTGTTTCCGCATACTTCTATCTGGGTTTCCGGAGCTTACCCACAGAGGCCCTCAGATACTGTTTTTATAGTCATCGAATGAGCATTTCTAAGGGTCATGTCACCCAGGACAAAAGCATAAAAGCAATTTGGTCAGTTTCACACCTTCTGCAACGTGAATCTCCGATGGTCAAAGGCAACAAATCTCACTTTAGCTACACACAACCGAAGTCCTCCGCCCCCTGTGGTAGGCAGTTAACCATGGTTTACTGTTCCGCTGAGACTACAGCTGGCACGGCCCCCTTATGACTCTCCCCTAACCGTACCCAGGGTGTTCCCCAACTGTCTCTTGGGCGTTCTACTGCACTGTCAATTGTGCATTTTCAGGTTGCTCATAGGACAAGTGGCGAAAAATACCAGCCTGTGCTTCCAAGTGATACTGTAATCCGTCCCGTCCTTTCCGCCGCCTAATTTCATCCAATCCGAAGGTAAGCGTGTATGAGTGCAAGTAAATTTACCTCTGCTGTTTAACTAAGGTAACTACTCTATAAGAGTGCCAGGTAGGGCAGGACTACTGAATCTCCACGGAGGGTGTATAACCGTGGAATAAGACTGCCATGCAAAAAGGGATGTGATATTCAACCGAACCTATATGCGTGCTTGAAAAACAGGCAACAAAAATTCACAGATCATCTTTCTTATGTCTACGGACAGTGGAGACAGTCGCTTTTCTGTTGTCTCCCCTGCTTTTCAAGTGCCCAGACTAAGTGGAAGGCGATGTTGCATAGGTGAGTTAGAAAATGCACATGTCTGTATATCATCATAACGGAGCAAAATTGGGGTAAACAGTTTCATGGTATCCTTTGTAAGCATTCCACTGACGACTCAGTCATTCGCTAATACATATTGCGCAACCCAAGCATGTTTTCCTGAAGTTGTAAAATATTCAAGCGTGAGCAGCAATACTACAGTTTTTTATGAGGGTGCTGAAATACCATATTTATGTAAGCATCCGAAACGGAGCAAAAATTAGGCATGAAAATCTCAGGGTAGGTCTTATAAATACTGCCATGCTGCCAGAGCCATTTGCCACTACGAATCATAAGCCTGAGTATGCTTTCCTGGTCTTGTACAAAATCCAGTCATTTACTCAGTAGAAAATCACATGCTGAGTCCTCATGGATTGGAATGGATGAATAAAAACAAAGGGAGCACATGGGGTAGGTTGAATTGCATGGCGTAAGCCGGTTGATGTGAGCAGGCGATTGGAGTACGGATGACACAATGAGCGCCTAAATGAAGACAAGCAGTGCAAACGGTTAGGCTCAAACGGTGAACCTCATCAACACAGTCGACAAGGTGACAAGGACACTGGAGTGTCCCGCACACTCCTGATGTCATCAACGGAAACAACCGTCGCACTGGGTCAGGTTTGTGGAGCCCTTACCCTTCAATTATTCTTGGCCATATCCTAAACAATGTTAGTCTTCCACTGGTGAAAAGTACTTTCGATGGACACCACACATCCTCTTTTAGCGACACACTTGGACGATGTGTTGCTGCAAATATGGCGTGATCGAACGCTGCTTGCGAACTTCGTATAGTCCATCGTTGCTGACTCTTTTCCAAAACCCACTGTAGGAAAGGTCTTTCGCATACATTGCTTTCTGTTTTGTGGTTGATAACTCGACGTCAGTGGGTGGCATACTTGGGGATGGTTGGATGTGGGCCGAGTAATCGCGGAGTCGAAGCTGTGTGATGACCCTACGAACACTTTTCCCTGATGTAGCCAAGTCGAAGAATTGTTCCAGCGCCCTTTGCGTCTATTCAAATTTCTCAGTGAGCATGTTGTTGTGAATATCACATGCGTTCAATGTCAGGTTTATAGCCTCCATCAACTTAGTATAGTTGCCTTTCTCTTCACCTTCCATTTACTAAAACATCCCGAACGTGCAGCGTCCATTTTGAAGCTTTGGGAATAGCCCGGTAGTGACTAATTACCGTTTTGCAATAAATCACTTGGATTGATTGAGTCATTAATGCAGCACCATACAAAGTGTGTGCATGACAGTTCTCAGTCATTGGAAAAAGAACACGCAGTTTTTTAAAGTGACCTTGTAACAAAACGAGCCTTCATTGAAATACGCTTCCAACTTCACCATCACGATCTGTAACAACAAAGTGCTATGAGTGATAATCTCCATTTTTGCACCCAGCCATGGAATTCGCAATTGTAACACACCTGTGCTGTACGTAACGTTCCTTCAGCCCCTCCATCGGGAACGACAAAATTAGAAGATTGCCCACATAGCCCGTCTTCAAATACATAGGCCAAACAGGTTCTGATAACTCCCGTATACCTTTTGGATTGTGGTCAAGATGATTAGGCAATCGGTTTTCCCCCTTAACAAATCTACGACACTATGACATTTTACTACATTATACTCGCGCTCAACGTGAATCATGGCCTCGGGAGTCTTATGGAAACTATCCAGCAGCTGACACGCTTCCCAGCCTACGATTGATGGGATGAACTGCAAGGCCAACCGAAACAATCCGGTGATTGTGAACCAGGTAAATTTGAAATATACAAAGACCTCTGTTTTTGTACGACACACGGTTAATGGAGGGGAACTGAAAAGCCCTAAACCTGCAACACCACAGGTTGGCGACATCCGATTCGGATAAGCCTGTCACAGTGACCTAAGCCAAAGGACGCCTGCGCTGATCCACCACCGCAATTGGCTTGCGCCGCACCACTTGCGGTTCCGCCCACACGCCATATGTCCAATATAAACCCGAAGGAATAAGACCGGGAGGTGTGTCAGTGGGGTCTCTGTGTCCAGCCGGCCAATGCTGGTTAGCCAGTTGACTGGCTAGTAGAGAAAGGAAACCCCTATCTCTCAGAAAATGAACAGAGAAGGTGCAATGACAAGATCTAAACTAAGAAGAAAGATTTGTCTAGTGGAATACAAGAAGCATTAAAGTATATGAGTGCAGGTTAGTGCATCCCACAGAAGATAAGGATGGGAAGCAAAATTCTCATTGAACTATGAAAAGCCAGGCAGACCATTCATCACACAGTACACCGACAAAGCCGAAGAAAAGAATGGATAGAAGACCGCAGACACCCAAGTTTCTGAAAAGAGGAGCGGATTAATTGTCAACGACCAGGTTGTTGGTCGATGCAGTCATTAACAGGGGTAGAATGGAAATGCTTATATGACCTACCTGAGCCTAACGTACTCGCCGCCTCTTCACCGACAGTGTATACTGGTGACCTACTAACCCCAAACGGCCAGCGCGTTCGCGGCCGCACACATTGCAATGCCATATGGTCACGTCACCGCGACCTATGGCACCGATGGTTCCTTTGCGTACCGCACGCTTCCGCTGGCGTCCGCGCAATAACTGCTCGTTGAGCTTCAGACGCCCGTCCGGACCGTATTCCTCCAGGCCGTCCGGTTCAACGTCAAATCTTCCCAACGTCTAAAATCAATGTTAAAACGCCATATCACCACACAGGTTACATACAACATACTCATTTGTGATACATACTATCAGTTTATCTACTCATCCAAGTTCAGTACACGCAACGTAGGTACCATTGCGCATTGTACATACCGAATTTTCTTGCCCGAATTCTGGTAGGATTGCGCAGGTGTTACACAAGTTATCGAAAGACAACCCGTTCCATTTGAAACATTCGCAGCTGATTATAGGGCTCTGCGATCGCGTCCCAACGGAAATCCTCCAGGGAGTAAGTTCGAATAACTCATCTGAGGTCTACCAGTTCTGAAATATTGCGCGAAAACTGGCCATCTGTTGGCCAACGGACCTACACTCGTGTATATAACTCGCACCAGCCAGTAAGTAACCGCCACGTCCACAACAGCTTACGCATATTCTACAGCCAAGAACCCCATTTCAGGCTATGCTTCGGAGTGGATGAAGGGTTGATCAATTTCCCTTAGACCTTCATGCTGTGGACGTGGGTGATCCACATGATTGTCGCCCTTCTTTGAGGTCAACTCTGTTCACGTGACGCTCACAAAGAGAACGAATTAGTTACAGGGCACTGATTCAGGAATTATTTTCTTGTAGTGTGTACCATTACGCCCTTGACACGTCACTTCACTCAAAACGACTTAATCACGCCGACAGCTATTTCCTTCCGCTAAAGCATCATCAGTTTCTTCCACTCGGTATTTGCCACCTACTTGAAAACCCTTCCAGAAAATGTGCATAAAATGTAATGAACGTAAGGTCAATGGAGCTCGATGTCCGTTTCCGTAACCTTGATTATGACGTTTCGGCGAACGATGCGGCCCTTGCACTGACAGTTGTAGTCGTTCTGGTCTTTGTGTATTTGCCTAGCCATATTGACCAATGAAAATTAGACCGCCGCGATCCCATTATCTGATTGGACACTCTAGGGTCGGTCGATTGTGCTATGGCTGTCTCATCAGCTGGCTGGGAACACACTAAGCCGAAGCGTGCACGCTGCCATGGTAACCGCGGTGCGACTGTGTCTCAGCGAGCTGGTGTGTCCGAGACACCCATGAGCACGAACCAACAGAGCTCTAAACCGTTAGTCGCATTTCGTAACCACATAGCTGTACTCAAGCTCCCGACCTATACTGCTACCTTGACGTGGTGGTCGGGCTTGTGTACTGTTTTGATCCGGCGGGCTATGCTGACTAGGACTCCGGTCCTTTCAGGTGCAACCTTGTCAGACAGGCCAAAGGGGAGCAGTCAGACGAAAAGCAGTTACACTCGTAGAATTGTATGTCGCACTACTGACCGCGTAGGAGTGTT
>QNGE01000302.1:268951-330457 GCA_008508345.1 Paragonimus westermani
GACCAGGAGACTGTGGTTTGTCAGACCTCTACCTGTTGGCCTGCCTGGTATGAGTAACTCTGTCCAGTTTAGCCCAAAAGGTCATCGAGATGCGCAAGCCGTCACACCACGTCAAGGTCCAGTCTCACCGTTTATCTTGTGATCATGGCTATAATTTTTCATGTCCGATTCAGCTTCCAGGCTCAGATGCTCTTTTTACCATTCAGGATTCGAGAGCTTCTCTTAAAATCGTAGGTACATGCGCCCACATTTGCCTTTTGATAATTATAATCAGCTGTGCTTCTCACCGCAGATGTTTCCGATCCTCGCTCGGTCAATCTATGGGCAGTATACGCGAACCATGGTCGCCTCGTCGTATCCCTGGACAATCCCGTTCTTAGGTCTACCATCTCAGACCAACTGGAGACCAATGGGTCAACCTTCACGGATATTTTCACCCAGCCGAATGCCTTTAAGAGCCTGTGCGCTTTGCAAACCCGCATAGGACAATTGAGTGCATACAAGCGCGATTGTGTTCGTGCCTATCGTCAACATGCACAACTCCCATGTTGCCCTATGTGGTCCGTCCCTAACATGGTTGCAATCCTACTTGGCGTCTCGTCATGTGAACAGGTTAGAGTCCTAACGATTCTCACGTGTCTCCTGTTTTTTTTTACACACGGATCAGTCTTGTTCCTGAAACTTTCAGATGAACGCTGATGGTGTCACCATTTGGTCGTATGAATCCATTATAGCTGTCAAACTGAAACTGATCAATCTTGCTAGATACATTGTATCGGCGAAACCGTCTTTGTCTTGTAGGTGCATATGGCTGCATCAATAAGACAAACAGTCTAAACTAGAGGTTATTCTGGATCAGTGTTAATGGATGTCGGGTGTGTACTTTATGGCACTATACGCACAACCATGCGTGCATTTTTAATACTGCGTTATGATTTGATCGACCGGAGTATTTTTGTCTGCTTGACATTCGTTGGAATGCCGTTCACTTCAAGTTAATCATCTCCGTCGTGTTTGGCGAGCACGGCTGGCGTCGATTGTTAAGCCGTTGGAGTTGCGTAATTATGTGTCGGGTGATGCTGGATGGCATTCGGGTTGTTGGGAGTAGCGGTTGAGTGACATTTCGTTCCACAACCGGTGATCTAGTTTGAGGTTTGTGTGTGTATGTGCTACCTTGGCGTGGTGGTCAGGCTTGCGTGCAGTTTTGATCCGGAGGGCTGTGCTGACTAGGACTTCGGTCCTTGCGGGTTCAACCTTGTCAGACTGGCCAAAGGGGAGCAGCCAGACGAAAAGCAGATGCGTGCGTTTGTTGTGCGTGGAGACTGTGTTGTTGCTCCGTTGTGCCTGGACTGACTGTGTGTCTGGGGGCTTGGTTCGTGTGTACAGTGATGTTTGATGCCGTCGCCTGTATGTGTGTGTCTGTGTGTGTGAGAGACAACGTTGTGCAGGTAAGTCGTTCACGTTGTAACATTGATTTTAGATGTTGGGAAGATTTGGCGTTGAACCGGACGGCCTGGAGGAATACGGTTCGGGCGGGCGTCCGAAAGCTCAACGAGCAACTGTTGCATGGTCGCGAGCGGAAGCGTGCGGTACGCAAAGGAACCATCGGTGCCATAGGTCGCGGTGACGTGACTATATGGCGTTGTGATGTGTGCGGCCGCGAATGCGCTGGCCGTTTGGGGCTGGTAGGTCACCAACCTACTCATAGTACCCCGTTGGCGAAGAAGCGGCGAGTACGCTAGGCTCAGGTAGGTCATATCGGTATACCTATTCTACTTCTGTTAATGACTGCANCGCAGGCGTCCTTTGGCTTAGGTCACTGTGACAGGCTAATCCAAATCTGATGCTGCCAATCGTGTGTGTGTACTTCCCGCACGTGTTCATCGGTCTCGCTTTTCCGACTGGTTCAATTCTTATTTCCTGTGTAGCCTCACCACTGTGTAAGCCCTTCCAGATTATTTTATTTAAAAGATGGTGTAATGGGTACGTTCCTTTTAGTGTTAGCCAATAAGGTTCACTTGGTTCGGCCATTATATTGCATTTTTGATAGGTCACTATCCCTCAGTTGTTCGAAGTGGGCCAGTTGTTAGCCTCTTGTTTGCCATCGTTTCACCGTGGCACACTACGGCGTTCCTGTTGGGATGTCTATGGAACCGCGCCTGCCTTGTTGTGTCCGTTCGTGGAGCCGGTTGTTTGTCTTCGATCTTCGGTGATCCCTCTGTTATTGGCAACCGTTTTACCGGATAGCCTGAATTCGTCTCCCAGTTGGCGGTCCACCCTGTTGCAGTTGCCCGTTCGCCCGTCCAACACACTGCCTCTCTTTCTCGCTATTGAAGCCGCGCGCACCAGTGGGAATCTAACTCGGGGTTTGCCTGTTCCACTTCATATCCACGTGAGTCTGTGCAGTATCTTCCTCATCGTTGGCTTTTCTGTACTATGGGATTTTGACGTGCATTCGTCGCTCTGCCGGTAGAACACATCGCTTTTGGGTACGTTGCTTCTGTCGCTAGTTCGAATCCAATCGAAGGCCATATTTTTTTTGTAGTGGAGTCTCTTCTAAACTTTTCACATAATTGGGACCATTTTAGCATTCCAATCAACTTCATTGTTTGTGGTATGGTGACATTTTTTAAGTTACGTTTTCCATATCGGATTCTACTGTCTCTTCTTTCTTTCTGTAGATCTAGGTTTGCTGTTTTTCACCACCGCAGTGCATTCAGACGTAACTATCCACCGCTGCTTTATTATTTCCGGTGAAAATGATGATTATTTGAGCACGGGGAAGCTTGCCAACTTCCCGGCTTGTGCTCGTTAGTTTTTCTTGTCTGCTATGCCTCGTCTGTCGTTGCCACTGAACCTCCTCAACTTGGATATTGTTCAGAGTTTGGTAACGCTGAAATTCTTCAGTAACCTTAGCAGTAACACATTCATGGGAATTCATCTGCGAGCTCACATTATCCTTCAAATGCTTGCTTGTAACTGCTCGTTAATTAGGACATTGTGGATGTGCTGAGCTCACTGGTTGCATCCTCAACAACACGATGTTGCATCTGTCGTTCATTCGTGAATTGCATAATTCAGAGAATACCTGGTGTTTGCTTTGGTAGTCGCTTTATAGCTTATGTATGTGCGAACTTTACATCACTAGAACAACTGATCACCCTGCAAGCAGGGTGAGAGTTTATGGTCAGCTGTCTCGGGTGTTCGTCAGGGCTAGTGGTGTTTCCCTCTCCTGTTTGATTTTTCATGGACGACATCATGAAAGGTGCGCTTGGTGTTTATTTCCTTTCCGGGAGTAGAGTATTTGAATGACATCTTGATTAGCCCGTCTGCCGAAGACCACACTAATCATGTGACGAATCGGGCTGGTTTGTGTGGAATACACGTTACACCTTCAAAATGCAAAGTATTGCTTCAAAACTGGGTTATTTTTACTCCTGATGTTTGTACGAATTGTTAGTGAGGATTACTGTTTGTTAAATAATCTTGTTCTTTCGACTGCCTTCCCTTGACTTTCAATAAACGTCATATTGTAAACACAAGGCGTACAACGCATCAAACAGATGTGTGAATCCTGTGTAAGTTTTCTTTCGGCTTATTGTGTTCAAGCGCCTGAGGTTCTTTGCGAATCCGCAAAGATCTGTGTTTGTACTTCTTTCCCACCTTCAGTTCTATCCGTGTATACTTATATGCCTGCGATCAAAACCACATTATCAATCGATGTCCATACACAGAACAATGAATATACTTACTAGTGCAAGTGAGGTCTTGTTGGTTTTCCAGGTTAAAGATGTAGTGATCCACCTGTTCCCTTGCTGGAAGCGTCAGGCGGAGTTGCAGCTACTCGGTTCGTGAATGTTGTGTGGTCATGTAACAGAGCTGTTTGTAAGGTAACGATAATTAACGAGATGTCGACAGCACAAATCACAAAGAGACATATTTACAAGGTGTGGATTTTTTGATGTTGATACTGTTTAGACATATTAGTTTCAGTAAATAAGCCTCATTCTTCCACGTTTTCATCTCCCGATGTGAGCTTTTTCTTCTCATGATTATATGGTAGCTAAACACCATGCGAAACACTGACTTATTGCTATAACGACGATGGTAGTGATGCGAAAGCTTCGCAAACCACGTGACCACCAAGTTCACTTTTTAGGCTGTTTACAGTACCAAATCGCTTAGGTGATCGAACAGTAGTCTCTGTATAACCGGAGTCCAACGCCCTAACGTTCAGTAGAAAAGTCAATTTTCTTACCACCAAACTTCCACATGAATCGAGTTTATGCCGTTTGTCGTCATTCTGGAGGATTACTCACGTTTCCTTTTCTGTTTCAGGGCATCTATATGCACGCATACAACCAATTAGTTTCGGAGCTGCTCATCGGCGACACATTCTGGTTGGGCATCGGACTTGGCATTCTACTGCTTTTGTTGGGTTTGGGAACCTGCAGTGTGTTACTCCCTGTAATGACATTGCTCGGTATTGCATGGTCATTACTGGTTGCCTATGCGCTATACACTCAAATATTGCGTATACCGCACTTTCCTGTCATCAATTTCATGGCCGTCGTGCTGGCAATTGGACTGGGCGCAGATGATCTGTTGGTCTATTCTCAGGTTGGTATTTAAGGCCTGTTACATTGAAGTTTATTCTCGCCTCACACGGCTGGCTTCTTAGTATGCTTATGTCCACTCGTTAGTTGTCTGTTAATCGTCGCTACAGCTTAACTGAGAAACAATACTTTTTCAACTTTGAGCCATTCTTATTGGTACGGTGGTTCTGATTTCTGTTATGTGTGATAGTAATATACAACCTGGTTCCGTGTGTCTGTGGTTCGACTAGATTGAAACCTCCAGATGGAATCCCACTCTGCCCTTACGCTTTCTAGTCTTGCTCCTTCGGATCTACACTGAATACCAGGCCACATGTATGGATTGGATATCGTAACGGGCCAGTTCTAGTACAAATTCGTCAGCCAACAGTACTTGTAGTGATAAAGCCACCAATCCGAAAAGATTACCGGCGAGACAAAAGCATCCATGAACTATTGTAATCTTATTGGAAATTGTTTGGACTTATTGTCCTGATCACTTTGTGCTTTTGTGGTGAGTGCACAACCTAGTCAGCGACAGGTTCAGTTTTGTATTTTCGGGGCTAAGCAAGTCCACATGCTTGTTAGCATGTTGTTCTTGTTACGCACGTTTCTTAGGTTTGGATACGTTCGCAGGTGCTTTTTCACACAATTCGAATTTGTTTGCGAACATCGTCCAGGTGGTTCGTACATAACGCATACTTGAAAGCTTAGCCCTTGGAGCGTCATGGATTTTCTTATTTGGGCCTGAAAGACGTTCTATACATTTGGCTGTCACTTTTGTGGCGCGGTCTTTTTGTCTTTTTAATTGTTCCAGCGTTCGTTCTTTCCCTTTGTTCAGTGTTGCACCAGTGCATTTGAGTTCCTCACTGGCTCTCGAAATATATGGAAGGATATAATGGTAGGATTAAACCGATATCTCACAGGAAAGACAAGTGACTTGAGATTACGGGAAGATTCTGGTATTCCCTGACCTGATAGAGTTCATAGCTAATACAGCTCGGTCGGTGGGTAACCGGTACTGAATGGAGAGACGTCAGTTCACAGTTAACATCACTTATGTGCTAACTAAACAGTGAAAACCACTTAATTCAATCCTGATCCGTACTTTCTCATTTTGCTCGGAATTTCAAGCAGTTTATTGCGATTGTTGGTCAGAAGTTTCCTTAGCAAAATTCCTTGTTATTGACGCAGCCACTCATGTGGTTTTCTCAACATCTCCGATAATCCTCGCCTTGTTCTTGCGTAGCCTCTAGATTTAGGACCTTCCAGCTGACAATTAAGAGTGTTCGATGAACATTCACTGTTTCGCTCTTCATTTGTACATCACAGCATGCCTTAATGTTGTTACCGTAACACATTTGTGTTGTGTGAAGACGCAGAACAGGTGGTGCTATCCGGAGTAACATTTTGTACATTCTGATCACACATGGACATGCAAAGAGCCAAAACGAATCGAAATTCCACAGAGCGGAACTCATGGCTTAAGGGATTAAATAGACCCTCTGAAGTAACGCGCCTTTTTCTTGTTAAAACTTTCTCTCCTGGCTTGTATACTATACTCGGACCCTTGCTGTACGGCTTCACCCAGTCTACTAGCGCTGAGTCAGGAAGAACACGACGGCGTAGAAAACACGCTGTAATGTTGATTACCAGCTCAGCAAATGAATGAAATGCATGCAAATATATATCATCAGTTAGTCGCCAAATAGAGCCAACTACCAGCTGAACCAATCTTCAGTGGTTCAGGCCACTTCGTGGTTAGGTGGCCCAGTGTGGTCAGTTCCATAGCTGTTGCACTCTGGTTCATCGGGTTAGCACGGTACTCACACCCACCTTCACGTCTCATCCTGGTTGGTTCAAGTGGAAAACTTTGCACGCTAGTGTTTGGTTGATGAACGATTTCGTCAGCCGTCACCGATGAACTGATTAGGTTATTTTGATTATTTCCTTTCCTGACACCCTCGTAGTCAGCATTCCCATAATTTTGATTGTCAGTTTTTGTGTCCATCTACTTAATCCCTCAAGCCATGACTTCCTCTCTGTAGAATTTTGACTCGTTTAAACTTAGTTACATGTCCATGTCTGGTCAGGATGTACCAAGTGTTACTCCGGAGAACGTCACATGAATTCCGCCCTCTCATTGTTCTATACAAGTTCATCAAGGGAAAAAACTGTTGCAAATCTCTATTGTGATTCTAAGCAACTCATCCTGTTATTTTTCTTCACAAACGTAATGTGGCGCTTGAGCTTATAAGGTCGCCGTGTAAATTCAAGATCTTACGTGAACTAATTTGCGTTTCAAACTTTCTTGTTTTTTCCTGTTGTGCTAGCGGTAGTTCAACAGTAACGATGACGATTGCCACACTTGTGAGTTCACACCCGAGTTGATACGATTAATTGTGTCTAGGCTCGGACAGCTCATCTCAAATGACCCGTTGTCATATGGGAGAAAACATCTTGTGGCCTAGAAGCTGGCAATTTCGCTTCCCTTTTTGTGTAGCCTGCCCTAGATGAACAAAAAATGTGAGATAGGTTACATTCGCTTGTAGGCAACGTACCAGTTAGAATTCGAAACCAATCATTGATGAAGACCATAAAGTTCCGCAATATCTTGAAGGTAGATAAGAAGTCCACTCTGTTGTTACGTTAGAGTTGATACAGTGGTAGTCAAATTGCTGGAAACCTTGCATAGGTTGTCGGTTTACCAAAATAAAAGTTACTGCAGTAAGCGTCAAAACAACTGAGAATAATCGGTTAAACGAGTTTTGAGGTACGGTAGCATTGTGAATTACCATTGAGGCTTTTATCTGTTCATCATCAGTATGAGTCTTGACATTTGTGTCGCACTCTGTATGAATTTTGTGACACGTTCACCACGCCATGTATTTTTTTTATCTGTCAACAATGGCTGTACTGTTCGAACTGATGGAGTTTACCAACCCGATGCGTAGCAGTTATCACAATCAATTGTCTTGAAATAAAATGAACAAAATGCTTTTTCCATTGAGAATGTTTGCTTGTTTGCTCTGATGTGTCCACGAGAATTCTTGTACTCAGCTTTATTTTCTGTGGCTACGAGTACTTTCTGCTTTTTTTTGTGTGAAAACAGACCGGTTTGGTCATCACGTAGGTCATACAGCGTTGAACAGAAATGGATCAAAACCGGTTGACATCGGTTAGGTATATCGGATATAGCTTGAAAGCGGTACTGTTCTCATTCGCACCTCATTGCACTCTTATTTGTACGTTGACTGAACACCCAAGGTGATTCAATCAATTTGTTGTCGTTGCCCTTTCTGAATGCCACTCATTCATCCGATCACAATATAAGATGACTGAGCGCTCTGAACTCGGCGTACTGATCATTGAGAATTTATGGTTTAGCCACTGGTTGGAAGACTGAGTGATAAATCACGATTTCACTGCAGGAGGCTTTATGGAAGACTACGCAGTTAGTGACCTGAGCGTTATCTGAATACGAGTGTGGATGGTGTTGAATTTAAGACGATCTCTGTGGTATTGCTTCAGCCGTTTCATGAACTGCCATCTGGTTGGCCGGAAGGAACGAGTTGGCTTTTCCGATTCTCACAGTCTGGGGTTTGGCTACGAGGACTTGGTGTCGGAGTATTTACCTTTCGTTTTTTTCGTCCAGATTGACCAGATAGTTGAAGGTGGTACAGCACCAGTTGATTGACAAAGTCCCAAACGAAAGCCCAAATCGCCTTACACAGTACGCATTACCCTATTCATGCTGCTCGCGCTGCCAGTTTCTTCCCACCGTGTTAGGTCCAGTTAGACAGAATGGTGACAGATACAACCAGTTGGTGTGTGAATCGATTACTGGCATCCACCGAAAGCCACCTAATAGATAGGTAGAAATAGTTCTGCTTATACGAAGGGGTAACGAATCATCAACGTGGGTCGCGCACTTTCTCGTTTCAGGTCTGAGTTGGTCAGCCAATGTGAACCGACCTTATTCGTTTTGTTCACGAATGCACATGTGCTTGCGTGGACTTTATGAACTGTGCATTGAAAACCGCCGTGCTCACTTTTGTCTGAAAATTTAGCCGTGTTTCTGTTCGTCTCGCTCTCCTGTGTTCCCTTCAGCTTCTTTGCCTTCGCTGGTTTCCCAACTAATTTCCCCATGATTCCAGGTCGGTAGTGCTAGTTAATCGATATAAAATCGACCCTAGGTGGTACGAAGACAGTGCTCCGCCAGCAAGTGCTCGACAAACCCTAAGGTACATGATCGGTTGGTTGCCTAATAGAAATGCAATCAGTAATGGTTAGGCCATTTACTTCGTCTTCATATCGCGCTATCTGTAACAAGACTTCTAATGTTTACAAGGACCGCAGGCTGACAAGACTGACGTTGCCGGTAGTCACGGATATCTTCAATACTCTGGTGACCACACTTAGGAGGTGTATTTTGACTGATCGTATGGTCGGCGTCGCTGGCTGAAGCGTTGTGGCATTCTGTCGTTGTGTTAGACACCTACCCCCATCTGATGGCCTGTTCTTTCATCGAATTTTTTAAATTATCGTTTTTCACTCCTCCATCACGTACGTTATCTTCCTATGCCTTCGATTTTATTGCATCCTATGTCCTCAATCTATGGGTTTTAATGTACAGATCTGGTACAATTCTTCCGTTTCCGCATCCTTTCCCATTAGACCCCTTACTATTGCTTACTTTTGTCGTTAACACTGTGGATTCACAAGCAAAGTCCGGGCTGGAGGAGGATTTGCACTACTGGTAGGCTCTAATAAGAGCGATACTCGAGTCTAATGTTCCCTTTCGAAGTGGGCCAGCCGAAAGTCTTATCTGAATGCGAAGGTTGCAATTAAATGTGGATGATGTTTGATTGTAAATATTTCTGAAGTCGACAAATTGAGGTTTGTGGGCCGTTTCATCTGCATCGGCATCCTCTTCTTTTCGTTTGCCAACGAGGAATCCACGAAGTCACATACACCACATGATGAACAAAAGAAACTACCAAGTTCTAAGTATTACTCTATTCCTACAGCTTAATCGTGTCAAGTTCGCGCGAGTTAATGAACTCGCGTGGCTCATTTTTACAGTCGATAGCTGTAAGTGTACACGTTACCACATTGAACGAAAACGGAAGTGGTACATTAGAATTCCATGCTCACTTAGTAAACCAGCAAACATTTGTGTCACGCCTAACTGAACTCTATTATTTACGTTACCCTGTCATTGAAGGTTTGGATCACAAGCAATTACGATAGTTAGGTAGGGCTACTCAAACGATAATTGCATTCACATTTTATTGGCTGGTTGCTTTCAAGGGGTCGGTTTAAACCATCAGGATTTTATTCTGACTGACAAAGAGCAAAACAAACCTTGCGCGTGAAAATTCAGTTGAATCGTATGACGAAAAGCTGTCAGTCAAACTGTCTCTCGCTGTTTCGTCTACATAAGAAATTTTCACAAACAGCTGTTTTTGGTCAATCTCCTCGGGACTCAACAGGCAAAAAAAGTGTTCATGTGTTGCAGTTTGTTGTGATTCTTTGTCGACACAATATTAGCTGTTGCGTCTATCTGGTTGCAGTTTGTTGACTTGCTGAACTGTGATTATTCAAATTCAATTCATTTTTCTTCGTGCTTCACAGGATCACCTGTCCACTGGTTCTCATGTTCTGCGTCTTAACTGTTAAATTGCTATGATCGGCTTATGGGGATGATAGCCTCTTTATTGACAGTCATTTTGTGTTGTGCAAATAACGTTTTTTCATCCGTTTGCCACTTATTTCTAGCGTCTTTATGGGTTCCGTCATGAATTGCAATCTTATATTCATTGTTGTTTTGTCGGATCAATAGTGTTTTTCTTTTGTTTGCAAAAGGACTTTACTTTTAAACCGTTCACTGTACTTGCCGACCCTTAGAGTCATCTTCCGTTTCCTTTCAGCACGTTAAACCGTTCTCTTACCCACTGAATCCTTTATGAACGAACCCTTTGGAGTTCTTCCAAGTTGTTCCTAGATTGCCTCATTTAATTTGATCTATGTACATGGACATATTTCCATGAGGTTGCATATGCTGTCCAGTTTCAGTGACTCCTGGAGTCGTTATTTTTCTTCTAGCAGTCTTCGCAATGATTCTCCGACCATAGGTATGGCTTATGGAACTGAAGCGCGCTGACATCAAAAGAAACAATTACTTCGTCTTCCTCCATTTTTATGTTTTTCATTTCGTCTAGGAATTGTTGAACTTTGTTATTGGAACCTTCCCATCCGTCACTCTTTGTCAACCTGGTTTCAACGTTGCTTCTTATTGGTATAACAGACAGATTGTCTCTGGTACTTCCTTCATCTCAGATACTGACCCCGTTTCTTGTTTGACCCTTGTATTATTTCGGACAACGTTGGCTACGCTGTTTGGTGTTTGTTTGGTATCACGCGTTTTTTGGCCTACTGGTTCTGTACAGTTGAGTTATCCGCGTGGAATCACAAATGCGGTAAATATTTTTTTAATGTACCATTATTTTGTTTGATATCGTAATAAGGCACTTCGTCCATTGCTGCCAGAAACCTTTGACACCTGGACGGATTGATTCGTTAGCGTCACTTAGTCTATTTGGTATTAAACATTCGTTCTATCGATGTAAATCCGTCGCTCGCATTTGGCAATAGAACGTGGTCTTGTCGACTACGCGTTACCGATTGTTTCCGACGTCGTGTAGAATCAACATAAGGTGTGCGCGGATTGTGTATTATGCTCATAACGATCTACGAATCAGCAGCCGTCACCAACAGTCTGTTGGAAGAAGATGGGGTTGTTGTCGGACCCGTAAGAGTTACACATGCGCCCTCCAATGTTCAGAGGGTTTGTATTTGCTCAGCGTCCAGGTAGTTTGGGGTTACCTAACTGTAGCGGATGACGATGTTGCACGACTTGCTTTTACAGAAACAGATATTGTTTTTTGAATCAGGTGAGACTAAATTCTGCTGTTGATAACAGACGCACTCTGGTAGCTCTGAAATAGGCTTGATTTGCTTTGTAGGTAACTCGGAATGCTTCTTCCACTCTTACTTGGTAAACAGTATCCACAACGTAGGAATCTGTTATACGACAAGCATTCTTTCGAACCACCGTAAGATCACTTCGAGAGGGTTCACTAATCCTCTCCGGTACCCACTTTGTAGCTCTCTGAACGTAACCAGCTCGACAGGAGCAGTTAAGCGATTGTGTTTAAAAAAACAAAGGAACTTCCGAAAAGCCATTGCTGCAGTGTGGTATTAGTTTTGGGCGGTTTCCAAAACGTCCGTTAACTTTACCGCAGCCGCATTCGAAAGTCAGAGACTAATGGTCCGTCGGCCACACTTACCTTTGTAGAATAGATGAGTAGAAATGGACCTCGGCTCTCTGAATGATAGCACGCTTCGTTTTAGTTGACCTGTTTCCATTTGGGAATCTTTGAGAGTATCTGTTTGGTTAAGCATATCTCAGGCATGCCTGCTGATTATTTTATAGGCTAACTTCTTGCAATTTAGTTCTCAAGCAGCAGATCAAGTTTTTCCACTTCAGAAGAACCGAGATGTAAGGATATGTTTGTTGGTCAGTCTGCCCTCTTTCTGTTTAGATGAGATTTCTTACAGGTCCTTACTGTCATGATACGCACATTCAAAATCAGCTTATGTCTGGGTGTCGTCACGATCTTTTGTTGCACATGAAATGTCGTCTGTGCGAAACCCGTGGGGATTGCACATACCGATGACATGATGCATTCACCATCACAGTCTCACCTTTTGCTAGATCATTATCATATATAATTCGCTCACTCCTTATGCAACTGTTAAAGCCCGATGGAAATGACCGAAGACGATTGAAACAAGGCTTTGGTGCTCTGACTGCTAAGCAGCAGATGTAATTTCTCTCAAATTGGTGCTGCAAAGCTATTAGAAGTCTATATTGACCCTTCCACGTTGCCTCATGGTGCTTTGTGTGTTTAGTATGCGCTCTTTTGTTGTAAGCATCCTAATGATCGAAATCTAGGGGGTACGCTCGTTCTCCGGTTCGTTTTATCAAAACGATTATTCTCAGTTTTGTGGTGGTATACTTCATCTTGTCTACAGTGGACCGGGATAGGTGTTTATGGGTTTTAATGGCACATAGCGGGTAACCGTGCGGGGATTGGATATGCAAAATGGGTGACAGTTCTGTATGCGGAGCCAGTCCACTTTATACGTAAGCGGTGTAGCTGTTCTTCATGCGCAGATAGTCTTTTCTGTGGTCTGGTTGTTCTGAGACTCATTGAATTACTGGTAAACAGTACAGGGTTTATTTGATATAAAGTGAACAGCACTCACCTATTGTCCTGGCTTTCGCGTTCATGTAGACTTTCCAGACAGGCCATTTGGAGCAAGAGCTTTTGACTGGAGTTTCGTCTGTGGTTTCAATTCGACTGAGAAACATCATTCGCGACGGACATTTATTATAAATTCTGGGATAGCTACTGTCTTCTGTCGTGGCGATGAAGAAACTTGTGTATTGCTCACGTGCGCGTGTGACTCAGCGTGTGATGACTGTCTATTTATTATTATTATTATCATTATATTATTATTATTATTATTATTATTATTATTATTATTATTATTATTATTATTATTAATACTATTTAATGTGGGATCAGCAGCGAAGTCATCAACACAGCCACCTCATGGGAACGTGAACTTGGATGTTTTCTGGTCACTACAAAGATATGCACTGTTGACGAGCTCTACCAGTTGCAGAACATGGACCATATGGTTCATTCCGAAGGGCTGGATGAGAAGTGTTTTTGAAAGCGAAAGCTGCCACTAGATATTTGTGATGTTTATGGAACTGCGTTGCAAGTAATCCACTACCCGACTTCAGTGCGTTCAGTAGATTGTTTATATGGCGGATGAAACACCATACTCGGTTTCTGGTTCATATTAACGAAGCTCAGTTTTCTCGCGCCGACCTGTTCGTATAGTGTAATGCCACAGATCGCATTGTCCTTAGAACACCGAAACTGACATTATTCTTGATGAAAAAAACCACTCCAACTCTTCGTCAGTCACTTCCAAAACAACAAAACCAGAAGATTCGTAATAGCCGTGACCCCTAAGTTAGAATGACTTCGTATGAAACAGTGAGTTTTATATACTCTTCCTGGAGCTTTATTAGGTGATTAAGACGATATTTTTTGAAAGCTTCTGAAGAGGGTCCGTCTGATATCCACATAAATCATTTCGTTGATAATGTGTGCTATTTGCTTTCCCCCTGGTTAAAACGCTGTTCTTGCTCTCTCTTTGGTTGGCACTTTCTGTCAGGTTTGGGATCAAACCGCTTCTTTGTTCGCTGAACGCGAGCGGCGCAACTCCCCGACATCCGCTCCATCCACGCACAACCTACTGTGCTGTAGTTCCTCTCCAAACGCGTTTAGCAGTCGTAGCCGGACCCCATCTCCATCTTTTATCATTCATGACCCTCCTCCTATTCATTCAATGCAAACCCCTCATATAGCACAATTGATTCGGCGACTCTCGTTTACCTGGTCCCATGCAATCCCTTCAATGGCCTTGACCTCTTTTTCAACTCTGTTGGGTTTGCTGGTCAATTTGACGTCTTCCATTGTTGCTGTACAACGTTTTGCCGTCTTTTCCGCGCTAATCGTGTTGTGCAATTTTATCTTTGTTATTGTGTTTACCCCGGTCACTCTTCTTCTGCTCGATCCACTTAGGACTAAACATTTTGCGACTGCCTGTTCTAAGCACACACAGTCTAGCAATAGTATTTCTGAGGTTTTCTCACGCTTGGTTATTCAAAGTCGATTTTATCTTCCATTTCTCGGGCTTTTGATTATGGGCTTTTCAGCCCATCAAATTTTGTTTGAGCGAATCTTCGATTGGCCTCGGAACGGGAGCAAGGCATCTTCATTCCTCCGGCCGAATCATCCGCTTGAAGTCTTTATGAACGAACAGTCTGATCGGTTTTGGGCTGAACGCAATATGCGTCATTTCTCTCACTTGTTGGAGGTGCATTTTGTCTGGGGATTTGAACCACAGGACGATCGCTCTTTGTGGACATACACACGTGATCCTGGCACCCAGACTGTGACGAAATGGCGTCCGGACCCGAACGTGGACCTTACCTCACCGAAATCTCGCGCTTGGCTTACACAGTTCTGTGATACATGGCTGAAACAAATGCCTTATTTGGCACGCTTCAGCGAGTTCAACTACCGGTCCGAAAGTCTTGCTTCTTTTCGATTCTCCCAACTAAATCCATATTTGAATGTTCCACTATGGTGTCCTGTTGGTCGGCACGCAAATTCGTTGAACAATTACATCTTCGCCCAAGCTTGCCGAGAGTCCAACAGCGCCTGCTGTCCATCCAAATCGGCTTTGAATGTGATTTCCTCTTCTTCTACACGTTTTAGCGCATGTCTTGCAGAGTATGTGCGCTATGCACATCATGATATCCCACGCGAGTATCATTCAGGCTTCCGTTTTTATCGTAACAGCAACACTCTTACGAACCCAAATGATCCGGTCGGTTTTATTGTCACTGTGTTGACCAATATTTCGGCTGCACGGGTGACGCACCAGGAGCTTCTGTTTTCTGTAAATTCCTTGAGTCAGTGGTTTGATCGTGTCCTGGCCACTGCGCCGAAGTCTCTGGCCGGTGGTCAGATGGTCTTGCCCGGTTTGGGCCCTTTTCAGGTAGCTTTGAATGTCACTGAATATTTGCATTGGGGTCTGTTGAGTGCAGTACTGATGGCCACTGTCCTGGTTCTCTTAAGTAGCGGGAACGTGTGGGTCGCATTGTTAGCCTGTCTAAGTCTACTCGCTTGTCTGTCCTTCACCATACTTTTGTTGGTCTTGGTGGATCAGTGGACACTGGGCATCGTGGAAGGTCTTGTTATCAGTCTTGCTGCCGGTCTGGCTATCGATCCATGCATACACATGGCGCTGACTGTTTCCCATGTGGAACGATTGTGCTATCCTCGCGCTTGTCACACACGTGTTTTTGTGATCTGGTCTTTGAATTCGGTGCATCGATCCCTGGATTTACTGAACAGTGCTGTAACCGGTTCCGCATGGAGCACCGCTGTGGCCGGGCTGTCTATGATTGCCTGTCAATTGTTGTGTTACCATCAAATTGGTATGTTTCTGGTTACGTTGATGATCTCTTCATGGTTGTGCTGTTATGTACTGTATGCCAGTAACTTGGCATGTTTGAGCAGCTTTAGCCGACTTGTTCGATCTCGACATTGACACCACGTTTTCCGCCACAAAGTGCTTTTAATTTTCGAAGCCACATTTACATTTACTATATATCACTGAAAACGTTAATCTTTGACTTTTATTGTTTTTTCCACCTATCATAGATATTCAGACAGTGTTCTTTTTAACTTTCAACTTTGTTGCATGCGAATTAAACGGCTACTACATTGATCATAATTTGTCTCATAGTTGAGGAGTCCATGTAAACGTTTTTCCCATGAATGAATATTAGGTATGGACGCTTTTTTAGGTTTCGCGCGATGTGACCATCCAAAAGTTATTGTTAGCGTCATCGATGTACCTACGCGTCATTAGAGCCCACCGGCTATTGACAAACCTCTGTGTATGTAATTGAGTGAATTATACCCATTGTGTAGTTGCTGATCCGAGGTGATTGTTTGCTGTACTGCCACTAGCTCACGTTGCCTGTTGAGTCATTTAAGTAAAAACACTGTCCAGACTACCGGTCACAGAGCAAATTGGAACTATTTGGGCGGCTCCAGATGTTTCGATGATCTTGGTCTGCGTAAACTTAGTAGTCTCTCCTACTGGACAAATGAGTTGACGTTATTCTGGCGTGCATGGTGTAACGCATTCCATTAGAAGTTTAGTATTTGCCTTCTTCCGTTTCCAAACAATTTGCTCGCGTAAGGCTGTATTTAGAATGGAAACTCTAAACGCTTAACTTCAATTGACGTAAATTATTTCTGTAGACTTGTGGATCGAGTGGTAACGCTTGGGAGATGAGCGACCGCTTCTTCAACTGATGTGATGGAACTGTCATACTCTGTCTCTATATCGTTTTCCTTAAAGTCCCGTGTCTGATGTTTGTCAACGATGTTTCAGTAAGAGTTCATGGACTGACTCTGCTTCACATTGAAACTAGCATAAAACCTCCATACCTAGCAGGAAAACTGACTTACAAGTTAATGTAAAGCGGAATCTACGGGGATGCCTTGAAACACTGAGTTCCCTTCATCCACTTCATCAGAGCAGAGAGAAGACATATTGTGACATGTTAACACTTCGTTTACTCCTGACAATCGCAAACGTAAAACTTGCCAATTATACACATCATACAAATGAGGGCAAACAGGGAACTAGACACGCCCACACGCACATCAAGCGTTACGCAATCACGTCATGGCAACACGATAGATTTCCTATGGTTGTCTAAGGAGAGATATTGAAAAACAGCGTCATTCTCGTGAGATTGACATGTTCGCATGTCGAGGCCATGGGGGGGAATTAACAAATTCGTAGAAACCCAACGTTCGTTCGCCAGAGCTCTTAGTGGTTTATCATTGGTTTACCGAACGAAGTATGTGGTCTTCTCTAGAAACATTTTTGAGAAACCTAAGCGTAGAACTCGTCGCTCACTTCCGTGCTCTGTTTCCACGTCCAGTCGAGATGATCCTGCTTCCTGGTGATGGTTCCAAGCATATGCACAAATTTTCGTCTACTCAGTTCACACAAACTCAGCTGGAGGTCCTCTCGACTAAATTGAAGTTCGAAATACCGCCCAAGAATATCCAAAAGTTGAACACAAGTTCAATTCGAATACATGTACGACCAGTTGAAGAAACTGTCGCCCACATCTTCCGATGAGACAGGCTGGTTGGTTCCGTACAAAATTGGTGGACATCTTCAACCAGTCTTTGTCGACACCCATTCACCAACAGTGCTGTCTACAGCAAGAAAATTGTCGCACCGTGAAGGAATTAAGAGACATACAACACTTCTTACTCCTTAAACCAGATAAAGGCTCTGGTGTTGTCGTCATGATCAAAAACGGGTATATGGGGAAAATGTATACCATTTTGATGACCAGCCAAAGTTCAAAGTAGACCAAATGGCAGAAAACAATATTGTTCTAAAAACAAGTTAAAAGGAAACTTCAGGTATTGTTGTTGCTCGTTTATTAGTAAACATGTTGGATCTTGTCTGCAAAGTTTTATCTTCACATTGCTTGAAAGACATTTGAATTATTTTCAAGTTGTACATCACTCACATTTGATCACAGCCTTCGTATTCAGATAGACTTTCCAGCTAACCTCTTTCGAAAAGAAGCACTAGACTCGAGTTTCGCTCTCATTAGAGCTCGTCAGTAGTGCATATCCTTGCCACGGCCAGGATTTGAACTCTGGCCATGCTTTTCATGAGGCAACCGTGTTGACCACTGTGCCATTGACCTCACATTAGGCACGACCGAATTATCAAATCTGATTGCTCAGCCACTTTCGCTTGTGAGGAATGATCAGGTTGCCCCTTCGTCTCGAGAGGAGAAATCTTAAAACTGATGTTAATCCTCTTTTTACGACTGTTCCTCTTCGCGAGACAATTGATTTTGATGTGAATCTATTTCTAGTCTGAACTGTGATTTCGGTTTCCCACTTGAACACCTCAGAGTTCGTATTTTATTGTGCACAAAACCGTTGGTTTCGATTTTAAGGGACTTGCTTACAAACGGATAGATGGTGTTGCTAGGATTACTCAATTTGGCCCAACACTAGCGGGCATCTTAGGAATGATTGAACTGCAAGTCCCGATTATATAGCCACATCGTTATTGTACAAACGATACGTTGGTGATATATTGATTTTTTTTATTGATACCCATTTTGATTTATCTTCCGACTTCCTCAGTAATATTCACCTTAACCTCTTTGTCTCACGAAATTGGATCGAACAACAGGTTTTACTTTCTGGATTTAATGATTACCATACGTGCGGATGACACGTTACGGCGCTAAGTTCACCACAAAGCGACATGGGGTGGTCAGTATCTTCAGTTTTCCAGCTTTGCTCCTATTGCGTACAAACGGGGTTTGGTTAAGACATTGTTTCATAGAGCTAAACATATTTGTACCCCTGACACACTGCAGACAAAACAGGAGTTGCTGGGCAAACCTTATCAGGAAATCAGCACCCCGATAGGCTCATTAAGGTACACAATACGGTGAAGAAGACCACTGAGCCCACACTGACGGCTCAGAAGAAGGATGCTTTCCTATTCCTATCATTCAAAAGTGATCATCTAGCCAAATTAAAGTTGCTCTGGCTGGAATGTATGTAGTTGCGCAGTTGCGCTTAGTTCAAACCACCGGAGGACCAAATCTCTGCAAGCGAGAAAGTAGTCTGTCAAACTCTTCTATCTTCCATGTTGTATACCAGTTCACATGCAGTTGCAGTGGCGTTTACGTAGGCAGAACAGATCGACAACTGTCACTGCCAGTCACTCAACACATTCCGAAGTGGTTGGAACAAGTGATGGCGCAACGGCCTCGACGCGGTGCACTGACTGCTCAAAATCCAACTTCATAGATTGCTAAACACGACACAACAGGTTACCAAGTTGACCTGTTAAACTCATTCAAGATATTGTTACGCAGTTGAAGCCCGAAGTTACCAACTTTCTGTGAAACGATGCTTATCCGAACCCACCAGCCGACGGTGCATGCACGAAAGTGGTTTAGGCAACCAATCGGGTTGCCATGGTCGTGATTGCGTAGCACTTGATGTGCGTGTAATCGTGTGTGGTTCCCCCTTTGCCCTCATCTGTATGATGTGTATAATTGGCATGTTTTACGTTTGCGACTGTCGAGAGTAAACGAAATGTTAACGTGTCACAATGTGTCCTCTCTGTTCTGTTGAATGGATGCTTTCCTTGTAGTCTTTGTTGTCTGGCTGTGTTAATTGTCCCCATAGCAATGAAGGATGTATCCTCCACACATGGGAAATTGCAAGGGCTCTCATTATATCCATCCCACTTATCTTCCACCTTGGGTAATAAAGCTAGTTTCACTTTCAAAGGCTTACCGATCAACTGATGCACGGTTATCTTACACCAGTTTAAAAACTAGTCGCACATTATGTTTGGTTTTTGTTCACATACTACAAAACTGTGAAGGCTGGTGTACCTACTTACCTATGTTGACTTACAACATATTGCTCTCTGTGGCCTCACGGTGTCTGACCAACTGGACTAGAAAAATGGTGCGCCTTTCCAGTTCAAATGAATTGCTACATGCATCCGTGTGATCGCACGAGTGGTTGATTACTTCCACAGGTGTGACATATATCCAATTAGTACCAAGGGCGGTGTTTGGCACTAATAGCATTCTCAATATGTCTCGAGGGTTTTATGGGCATTATTTACGTCGTATAAAGGCTCCGACTCTTCCAATGGTCACCTGATAACTACACATGGTCACACTATTGCATATATCGGGTAACGGCTTTAATGGGCAATTGGTTTTATAAGGTTTGTGACGGGCATAAACGTCAGGCAATGGCTCCACTCAGTTTCCTTGTCTTGTCTTTCTGAACCACTGTCTTCCTAAACGTATTGCTATTTGAAAGCATCTTATCAACATCAGGTTCTCATATTTTTTAGTTTTCACTATCAGTTAACACTAGCTCGATGTGATTACTGTGCACAACTGACCCCTTAATGAAGACAACTTCACATGTGATCAGGCAAAACGTTGCACATTTTGCTTACGCTGTGCTTACAGAGTTAAGGACTTGTTCTGTGAGAGGTCTTTCCCTCGGAGAAGTAAACTCCTCCGAATCTCACACGGTACACTGCGTGACTGAAATGGGCACAGTCTTCACCGATAAACACAGTACTCTAGTATTGTCTAGCCAAACCCAGCTTGTTAAGGTGCTGACTGAACTGCGGATCGTTGAAGCGCGTAAAGCCATCCGTGATCGGTCTTCTTACATCGCCCTGGCCTACATACCTGTAGTCTATCGGGTGATTACAAGGACATTGCGGTATTTGTCTGTGATGGTGTCCTGCAGGTGTAAATGAAACGATTAACTACACTGTCTGTCATGGCCCCGCAAAAGAAACGTTTCTGCCGGTCACAGCATAAAAATAATTCAAACACTTGAAGGCGTCTGGTGTTGTCTTATTATCACAGTGACTAGTTATAATCAATGTCACGCTAAGTGAAAAATCCGAAATGGTCAGGTCACCAAACGCCAGTGACGACGGGGATAAGTTTTGCACAAAAAATCTGTCCTTTATAAGATTAATTTTACTAAGATCGTTCTTGTTAAAGCTTCGGTATTGCTCGTAAGCACAAGTATGGCGGTTTTCCAGTTATTTCGTGGTAGTGTATTCATTTCAGTCGAGTTCTAAAAAGGCACTTGCATTCATTGGAATGCGTCTTGTTAGATGGGACTTCTGTTCTACGTGGATGATATGATTTTATTCTGGCCAATCTAGTGCCAGGGAATCACTCAGCAATACTGATGACTGGAATGGAGCGAATGTATAGTATGACGTCATTGTCTACTACTAGAGTCAATGTCACCACTGGTGAGTCCCTGGTGCGCTTTGTCTATGGTTATGCCGCAGCAATCAGTTCCGTTGTCATTTTGGAACAGACATCTAACAGTGTGTTGGAACTAAAAGTTTTTAATCGGGAAGTGTTTATTTGTCGGAATCGATGCAATAAGCCACGTGTGCACTGGGATGCGTTATTTGTCGTTATCGTCTTCGTCAGATTCATCTTGTTCATCATCCCATGGCCATTCTCCGGTTTTCATATAGCGCTTCCAGTCGGGCATTATGTCCATAGCGTCGGTGATTTCCTCCACATCGAATAGGTCGAGCTGCTTGAAGACGGTTGCCCAAACGTCCAACATGCATTTGTGGTAGGCTGCCGGGTCACGGCACGTCCAACATCGATAACATTCGACTGGCCCAATCAAACAGAAATACGTGAAACAGGAGCAAACTGTTCGAGCGGAAGCCATCGCCGGTAGAATGCTCCGCACCACACATTCGAACAAAGTGGGGTGGTATTTCTTCAAATGAATTTGCAACCAGTCGTCGCAACAAACAGCATACCTCCACAACGGAAAAACCAGAATGCAGCACATTAGCTCCCGTCAAACTATACCTTGTGAAGATGTGGACACTCATCCACGTGATACCGGAAGGCTGTCTAGCTAAGATCTATTGATTGGTGCCTGACCTACATTCAAGTTGAAGTCATGTGTTTTGCGGGTGAACTGATGACCGAGGAGTATGTCGCGTAGGATATATCACATTTTATTCTTGTAAACAGATGACTTTTGTAAGCATCCCTTATTTTGTACATATTCCACCCGAAAGTAATAGAAGTTCGGCGTTAGGCACTGACTCTGTCTTGCGTAAAAAATGGTGGGAATGGGTATATCGATATTGAGGCGACGGTTTACATTTTAGAACTGCGAAGCGCATTACACACTAGGCAATCCCACCAACGTCTAAGTAGTTGTCACCCGAGCCTGAAGGTTACGTGTGAATTTGAGGCGAACAACTGTCTGCCATTTCTAGACATACTCATAGGTCGCCGAGAAGATGGCTGGATTAGAAGAGCTGTTTATAGGATGTCCACGTGGTACGGCCAATACCTAAACTTCAACAGTTTCACACCGGTTCAACATAAGCAAGCACTAATAAATACGCTGTTCACATGCGAAAAACGAATCTGTACTTACGACAATCTTGCACGGTACTAGAATTAATCACTTCTGTCTTACAATCTAATGGTTACCCTAAAAATTTCATAGAACGGCACAGCAGACTAAATGCACCGTCCGAAGAAGTGATCACTGTAGAAAAAAAGGTTTACATAGAGTTACCCTTTAAGAGTGACCAAGTCATGCGGCAAACAACACAACGATTAAGAAATTCGCTTCGACGAACATTAAATGTGGCTCAACTCCGTGTACTCTATCGGAGCCAAAAGCTACCAGTGCCTTCAATCACATTGTGTTTACCAATTTACATTTAACTACGGAGAGCGTTACATAGGCAGAACCGAAAGATACCTGATCTCCAGAGTGAAGAAACACTTGCCTAAATGGATTCAAAATTCCGTGTTGTCGGAGAACAGCAATGTTGTGAAAACACGCAAACAGCCAGTTTCATCAGTCGCTAGACATGTCCTGACCACTGGTGACGCTATCGATCCAGCTTATGCACTCAGAATCTTGTTGCGTCAATCCAATTCAAGATTCCTGATGTTTGCTGAAGCGGTAGCGATCAATCGCTTCAAACAAGCTCTCTGTGTTCAGAAGCAACATTTTTTGAACTTGACCCTTCCCTGGACCAAGCGACTCATCTTAACCCGCTTATTGATTGATTGTTTGCTATAAAAAAAGATCCATGTTATTGTAAATGTGGTACTGACGAGTCAATTAGAAAAGCTTTCATCCACCAGTTTTCGTGTTTTAACTCTTTTGTCCAAACTTCTGAAGGGAACTAATTGTTTCAAATTCCACCACTCGCCATCCACATGATTCTTGTCGGTCAACTTAGTGCTGAGGAGACTCCACGTCCAGTTCACTGGCCTCCTCGCGTGCATCATCCAGGACGTCGTCCATGACAAAATTGAGCAGAAAGGGAGAGACTAGACAACCCTGTCGAAAACCACCAGTGGTATAGAATACACCAGATAGTTGTGCATAAGCTGTCATACGTTTTTGTAGGGTGAGCATGCAGACTCTAAAGGATCCACGCATTACTCTGCAAAAAAGTCTGCCTACGGAAGCTGCGGTCATCTTTGAGTGGTGTTTAGTTTGCATCTACCAATTCATCTGTCCACAAAAGAAGAATCTGTCAACCCGACGTGCATAGGGAACGGTCTGTTTTATTGGGCAGTCAACAACTGGGAGCCTACCACCCCGTGGATTTGTTCAAACTGGATTTGTCAGGTACAAGCTATAAGAAGGGTCATTTCTACCTTTCTCTCTCTCATGTAGTTTGATGTAAACCGCCTTTGCCGGCGAACTTTTGCAAATAAAGCTGATAGGGTGCTTAAACCCAGAGAATCTGAAATATCTTCCTCTAATAAATTTAGAAAGCCTCATCATCGTCATGAAGGATGTATGTTTAAGCATCATTTCGTTCGATGTTTTCGCTTATGCACGCGAAGTGAGGTGCACACAACCAAATCTGTGAGCGCCTATGGACAAACTTTCAAAGTAGTCAGCCATCATTCAGCTCAGGAAACTGGTGGGTCACGTGGCTGAGTAGTGGTAATAACGGATGCGGTGCTCGGAAGAGCAAATGATAAAACGTATTAGTATTGGGTTAAGTGTTCAGGCATTGATTAGTTGAACAACCTTTGGAGAGCAAGATATACAAGTAGTCAATTTACAATGTTTGTTCGACAGAGAACGGAAGGCTCGAAATGGGAACGAAGGATGAGAATAAGGAAGTAAGAAAGAAGAGTCTATACAAGGTATCACCAAAGTAGCGATGGGTTCATCAACATATGGTTCATCAACACATCTGTTGTTTCACACAGTGTGTTGCAGGCACTTAGGGAAACGCCAAATCGTGTTTGTTCATTGTTTGTCAGGTGAGACGGAATGATTCAACCGGATCTACCTGGTGGCCGTATTCTTATCAATGCTTTACTATTGCACCATCACACGTTTGAAAATGGCGAACGAAGTGATGTTTAGGCATGCGTTTTACATGAGGAACTTGCCGGTTTTCATATTCCGTTCAGTACTTTCGAATCCGCCGATACTCCATGAACGTTCTCCAGCAGTCTCTTTATTGGTTATCAAACGTGGGTTTCAGGGTGGCCTTCATCTGATAAGTTATAGTCACCGACCAGAATTACATTCCCAAGAAGCTGTTGTTCAGTGTGATGTTAAAGCAACTGGTCCTGGCAGCCGTTACACATTTTTTCTTTCACAAGTTTTTGTGTTCCCATGGAATTTACTATTGATATTATTCGACTGGAGCTGGCTTTGTCCCAGGGCCAGGTTTTGCCTAATAGGTAACTGAAGTATTTTTTTGGATTAACTGATGAACATATTGATTTATCTAGCTATTTGGTTGATTGACAGACTAACATTTGATTGTTCAAAATACACCGGCTTTGGCGTTCACAAACTTTCCAATGCCTACTGCTAGGCAGCTGTTATCGAGAAGTCGCTATTCTTGCATCCTCTGGAGTGCTAATGAATGCTAAAGAATCACCCATTGACCCGTAACTGTTAGTTGTACCATTAAAAAGCGAGATGATGCCGACGTGTTAAACCTATGCTGTTTTGCTTCACAACGATCAACGACAAACCACGATCTTGTTTCTCAACCCTAGTTATCAGGGGAATTTCCATAGTCGGCCATGTGGACACCAAATTTTCTTTTCGTGACTGAATGTGTTTGTTTGTTCCGTTGCCGGCAAGCGCTATCAGCTTTGATTTTTACGTCCTTTTAATTTGAGTTTACCCAATTTTGCTGCTCCCATTCCTTAACATTCTTTTTTCTCCTATTCGAATTTGACCATTTTTTCCCGGGGGACCATTGTATCTCAAAGACCATGTTTTTTATTACGTACGACTGCTTGAGAACCACATACAAAAGATCGGTATCGAGGTGCCTTGATGACCTCTGGCTCAAACCTTGTAAATCAGCCACAGAATTCGAAGTCTGGATTGTTTCAACGATTCAAGTAGAATTGGAGGTTTCCTCGATACTCAAAACGTGGCAAACAGGCCCGTTTTCCGTGTGTATTCTTCAGGCCAAGTACAACACCATAAATATGTATCTAGTGTCATTTAGGGGTTACCTACATGGTTACTATGGTGCCGTGTCAAGCGTTGCAATGACGACAGGCCATTGTAACTTCAGCGTTTGAACAAAAGACTTTTCGCATCCGTATTCTGATAGCCGCCGCAGCAGCCATGATACGACATTCCACACTTCTCGTGTCAGCGCTAGATGCAGCAGATCGGCTCAAATGCGACATCCAGGTGATTCTGTGACCCGAGTCGATCAGGTGGCCAAAACTGTGCTGGAAATCTTTCGTCCTTGTCCGGACGTCAACTAAGCGAGACGGTGTTCGTATATTCTCTCCGACAAGCGTCTTGTGTGACCAACGTAACCTGATCCACAGGTACAAGAGAATGAGTAGGTATTGTAGTAGATTTCATATAATCCTGACTTGACGGCTTAATTTCATACTTATTGTGTTATATTTGGCTTGATGATAACATCGAAAACAAGCTTTTTCGCTACCTTCAAACTTTTGAAGGGTTAAAAGTGCTTATTACAGTGAAATTTATATGGTTGCGTGAACCTGATTTCATAACAGACAATGAGCCAACGTTATTTAGTAATGCGCAATTGATTTATCTTAAATACCTATAAAGTTACTGGCCCTTGAATATGATTTTGTTGAAGTAACTCGAAGGCTATTAACAATTGTTGGCTCCTCTGTTCGTCCATTTTGAGAAAGCCACGAAAACAGCTCCGTAATAAATATTCTTGACATAACCGGGATTTGAACTCTGGTCCATAATACCATGTGACAACCGCGTTGACCACTGTGCCATTGATGCTACATTAGGCTCAATCCAACTTTCAATACCAAAACACCGGCGTTATGCTTCTTTTTGGTAAGAGACAGCTGGAAAGCTCATGAAAATGAAACCTACATTGAAACGTGCCTAGTATTCTCCAATATCCATCAGGAACAAAAGTACCAATCTACAAGTTTAACGATTTTTGTTATTTTCACTTAGGAATTCCTCATCGTGGAGTCATCAGCTGGAGTTAACAATTAATGTATCCCCTCAAAGGGATGGAGCGACACCAGCCTCACTCATCAAATATAGCTGAGCTTTCAATCGTGATATTTCTGTTGTGTTTAACGTGAGGCCACTTTTGCAGTGGTTAACATGGTTGTCGCTTAGGAAGCTGTGCCAAAGTCCATGTCGAGATGGTGGCAAGGATGGCAACCGCTTATGAGCTCTAGTCTGAAATTCACAAACTTGATTCCGGTTTATTCTGCTGGTACAAATTTGTGAATCGGAGGAAAACATGAGAAACAAGTATCATTACCTGCAGTCTGCGGCCTGTTCATGAACTGCGAAGCCTTGAGCGAATTGAAGTACATTCTACTTGGTCGAAAACACCCCGTTGTTCTTTGCACCAAGGTAACTAGAAGTACTTAACTTGCAGCTCAAAGTTTGACGCAGGGAACTGTACTTTCTGACTACCAGTCGTTTTGCTCTATGAACCACCATTCGGTTGGCTTATTTCTATTCAATCATGAGTAGACTAAGGAGCACTAAATGTGATGGACGCTAAGTTCTGTCAAAGTCTTATTTCCTAAACCCGAACAATCAACACTGAGGTGCATGGATCTTTCAAACGAATAACGTTGTAATTGAGTTCATGTTTGTATCTTCAAGGTAGCTTTATAGTTTCCACTATCTCAGTTCAATAACCATACAGCCAAATTAGTCAAACAACAGTAACGGTTACGCTAGTGAGCTCTCACCTCATCAAACTCTTCCAAGCTCAGACTCAGTGGAAGGAAATTGAGCGGGCGACTTTCGAGTTATGACCGAGAGCCCTATCAAGTACAGATCCTCACCCAGTGATTATTGGTTTTGACCAAACTCCTCAAAACTCCGTTCAAGTGTTTGGCTGCACTTGCTGCAATCACAATACCTCGGCTTATATATGTCGTATATATATATACATATATGCATGCGATATATATACTAGTTTCATATTTTTTGGTGTTGAGTTCTTCCAGCACCTAAGTTGTTAGCACTTTGCCTGTCATGATGTAATTTTTTGCTTTATACGGACGGAGTGATTGACTGCACGGTTGGAATTGATGAACGAATTGAGAAAATTAATCAACAGCCATTTTTACGACTATACGTGAACAGGTCTGTGCCCACTAGAAGAGAATACTCAGATCACTTCTCGTATTTAACAACAACACAAGGTTTTCCTTTTAAATGCGTTTAAGTTTCGTCGTCACATTCGTTTTTGTTTAGAACTGATTTGTCCAGTTTTGGACGTGTGCCAACCGTGCTTGTTCCTGTTAGTCCGACCGGTCTGAGCTGGTAGAGAGCAAAGTCTTCGATATACACCCAAGAAGAGTTCACACGTGGAAAACATGTCTGACGAGTGCCAAGGCCGAGGTGTACAAACAGATAGAGAGGAAACATAAGTAAGGGCTTCACCATATGGCGAAAATCTTCCTAGTGCTGATTTTCAGGTAGGCGGTGATGGGCCCGTCAAACGGTGTGACCTTGACTTAGGAGAGGTAAGTGGAAACAGTTCACGAATTTTCAGGATTTGAACGACGTGTTAAGTGACCTACAGAAAAGGCAGCCTCGCATATATGACTTGTTCCATCTACTCAGCCATCGTGTGAACTCATTCAGACTACAGGTTGGTGACCAGCGATCCCTCCTTGAAGATGAAAACGAAAGTGCTTTTCGATCGGACAACACTGTCTTGAACTACATAATGCATAGAGTGATCTGTCTGATGTGGTCATTTTTAAAAGGATCGTCATTACCTTGAGTAACCATCATGGGGTTATCACCAATCCTACACTCATAAGTTGGTTGGTTCTTGCTGGTTAGATATCAAATCAGCCCAACATACTCAAGGAAACACACTGAACTTCAACTTGGTTAAAGTTGTGACGGATGAATTTTGTGCCGTAGCCATTGCCAGACCATAAACACGTAAACTCAACTGAGAATGGTGGTAGTTTCCGATTTTGGGGCTTCATCAAACTTTTGGAAGAAGTCATATATGTTGTGCCCATCTTTGACACGCAGAGTGGAAGTGTTTCGGTTGTTCTCTGGAGTCTGCCTTCTCTTGGTCGACTTCGTCCCGGAAGATATCGAAGAAGACAAGCATGGAGACTTGTGAGGACAATGTGGAGTAGTAGACCGACTAATTTAGAGAACAGAGGACAGTATTCAATGTCACTACTGATGGTTGGAAGAAACAACATACCGGCCAGGCGGTGACGTTGACAGGAGTTACGAAAGCCATAACCACCAAGCTGAACAAGATTGACTAGTGTTATCTGTTATGTTGTGCAGCTCGAGACCGCCGCTGCGGATGATAGAGAATTCACACTGACATAACAGGGAGCAATGACAACGCAAAACATAGTACTCACAAGTGTGGCTCAAATCTGAAAATTTTGATAGCGACAGTCTCGCTAGATCATGTTTCTGTAGACGCGCAGACCACGTTGAGTGAACCAAATCGTAGAGATGATTTGTATGAAATATCCTTGCATCCTCACCTGTAGGGGTAGGTGTTCAGAACTGAGCTATACCAAACCCAGTTCTCGCTATTGTCGACCATAGACTGATTCTTCTGCACAGGCAATGCCATCATCGAAGAGATATCTAGGCGCATAGCCAGTTGATAGGTGTTGTTGCTATTTTTCCGTAGGCACCTATTGGTTACGATTTAGTTATTTCACAGTAGAACATGATTTTGCATCAGCTGTCCAGGTGTGTAAACACTGGGGTTTAGTTTTTGGAGCTACTGGAGTTCGAGTACGATGAACCGTCTGAAACCTATGGACTCAAACTAGCAAATTTCAGTTTTGCAGATAATCTCACCCATAAATCTGAATTTTGTTTAAAAAGCTGAGTGCAAGCGAACAAAAGTTTGGTGGAAACTTGCTCTTACATTCATCAGTGATTCACCAGCTAAATCGTTGTTTTGGTCACTTACATACAGAAGGGTTAGTTGTTTTTTTCTGTAGTTTAATTGCGTGTAGATTCTGTGCAATCTGGGAAGAGAGCTGCACACTAGCCACGACTGATCCTTATTTATACGTTAGTTTTATGTGTAGTAAAAAACTGTGTTGAATAACTTAGAATATCGTATCTTCTCATGGTCACCTTATTCTCAGTGACACCGTGTTTCTGTTACTGTCTCATCCTGTCTCCTATGATTCAACGAGTTATCCGAAAATTAGTCATTCGCCGATCAATTGTCATCTCATTGTATCCTGTCTATCGTTAATCATTACCTTATGCTTCCTTTCCGCGTTCCCATTGAAAGATTTACTTGCCGAACCGAAGCTTGTAGAACGTTCTAGTGTTGTATAACAGGCAGTTTCGTTGTGAGTAGTATACTACTCACAAGTGGTGTATTACCCACAGGTGACATTCAAGAACAAAAGGACAAGCCCCGAACACGACGGACAAGAAGAGACTATCGGAACAGTGTGTACATGCTGTGTAAGAACTTTCGCCAGGGCGAATGACAACTTACTGTCACCCGATGTATGTGAGTGCATGTCTGTCGTGCAAATGAGTGTACACGTTTGTGGTTTGGTTTTTGACATGACCTGTACGGAAGTTTGCGTAATGAATCAACTTGTTGGCCAAGCGTCTTTTGCGGACACAACAACTGTCGTCGTGACGAACGCGAGGATGAAGATTCCTTGGCCACAGCCGTTCGAAGATGGAGACGTCCGGACGTTCCTGGAGGACTTGGAGGACGTGACCGAAGTGGTCGGAGTCAAGACCGACCGTGGGAAGCTGGCTGCCCTGCGGACGCTGGTGAATGGCAGGGCGATGGCGGTGCTGGACGCAGCGCGAAGAGGCCCTGCGAAGATGGAGTGGGCCGCTGCGAAGGAGACGCTGGTGGCTGCGTTTGACAGCCCGGCCGACCGCCAGGAGGCCATGCGGCGGTTCAAGGCGGCCAGGCTTGGATAAGGAGCGGACCCTTCCGTGTTTGCCGCCACTCTGCAAGGTTTGATGGACAGCGCTCTACCAGGATTGGATCAAGAATCACGACGACAGTTGTTGTGTCCGCAAAAGACGCTTGGCCAACAAGTTGATTCATCACGCAAACTTCCGTACAGGTCATGTCAAAAACCAAACCACAAACGTGTACACTCATTTGCACGACAGACATGCACTCACATACATCGGGTGACAGTAAGTTGTCATTCGCCCTGGCGAAAGTTCTTACACAGCATGTACACACTGTTCCGATAGTCTCTTCTTGTCCGTCGTGTTCGGGGCTTGTCCTTTTGTTCTTGAATGTCACCTGTGGGTAATACACCACTTGTGAGTAGTATACTACTCACAACGAAACTGCCTGTTATACAACACTAGTAAAGTTGGAGTAAAAGTGGTAGCTTTTCGGTCAGTCACGTGTCGTATGCCAATCCGAAATAAAAGAAACCAAGAGCTATAGGACCGCCGGTGGACATGAATACGTTATTACTCAAGTTTCCAATTATATAAATGACCAGTAACAGTAGTCGACAATTGTGTAAATATCAAGCTGGTTATTGATAGACCAGAACGGTGAATTTGTTTCCGAGTTTATTTGAGTCAAAATCTAGATGGATCAGCTAGATCACCAAGCTTCGTATGAGTGCATCTAAAGTTTGATTGATCTGTAGTCGTTACAAAAATGTGTCGGAAATATTGCGCAAACTTGTGAGTCAATAGAACTTGAAGTTCCTGTTTTGAGGTGAACAAGATTCCCTACTGACACGAAGAGTAGTTAATTTGACCCAGCTGTTTGCTCGCAAGTTTGATCAAAAGACAACCGAAATGCTTTCCTCAAACGGGAAAGTACATATGTAGGTTAATAACAAACTACAAGTGCTTTAGACATGGAGTTTTGGAGAACGGTTATCGAAAGTGATGGCCAAGGTTAATAGGATACCAGGAAAGAGATGTTTCAAGCTAAGTGGAAAAGGAACAGGCGTTAACCCAAGAATGTTGGGCGAAATTAAACTTCCTGGCTCGGATTTCATTGGTTTTCACGTCTACCTTCTTTTATTGTTGCCACCAAATCCTCAACTAGGTGAAAGTGACTGAAGGCACCACACCACTCTTAAATAACTAGTATTATATAAGATTCATTGGGAACCTCAGAATTAACATCTGTAGTCCGTTTGTTTTAAGCGAACACTGCGATCTCAATATTTTGTTAGATATATCAACTGTCATGCCCAACACAGAGAGGTGCTTATATCTAATGAACCTTTTCTTATGACGATTTGTCATACTAATAAAATTTAGCCGCTAATGCACTGGTAGAGGTGGAAGTGAAAAAAGGAATCCTTATTGCATATATTGCTCTCTCTGCCAACAATTTCTAAAAGGTCGTACCATGTCGTCTCAGAATTCTACACAATGTCGGTTACCAAAATTGCGTTCTATTACAAGTACACAAGATATTTATCTGAACGGTACGATTAGTTGTTAGCAAAAAGTGACGTAGCACAGCCATGATACTCAGAAGTGGCAATTCGTATGGCAAATTGTTCATAAATTAACGTCGGAGGTGTTCTTAAAAAGTAGCGCTTTCCAAGTCTCCTTGGCTTTTTTCTGTCTTGTTTTTCTCAGCGTAACATCATTGACCCTCTTTGACTAGGCATTAAATGAGCAGGAAGTTAGATCATCGCACATTACTGCAATGTAGTGCGACGAGAATATTCAAGGTGCTGAACGAATTTACGGCTGCCATATCAGCCGATTGACATCAAACTTAGAGTTCCTCAGAATAAGTATTATGTCCCCCGCATCTTGTTTGAATTTCCCCAATGTGACCGCTTTTCTCTCTCAAGTTCTCACTAACTTTCCATAGTTTCTTCACATTTTCCACTGTCGAAAAATATCGTGCTGAAGACGGAGCTATTGAGATCCATCTCATCTCATCAGAGAATATAGACATGAAAAGTTAGACAGTTGATTAACATCAGCTAAGATAAATACTTACCGATACCTACCGATGAATTGCCTGTTTAAAAAGGGTTCAATTAGAGATCATATACAAAAGAGTTTCGGGTGGAATTGGTGGAGGTCCCTGACTATCCGGCGAATCGTACTGAGTCATTCCGAAGACCTCACCACATTTGACTGGTAACGTGCATGAAGAATGAAAAGATTGGGATTACGTTTTAAAATAAACAATATAACTTATTTACAGATAATAAGGATAACCTTGACTAAAAAAGTCGTGGTCATTTGCCATAAATTGTTTGTTACTTACCTAAGACTGATTGATATTATTATTAACGGTGATCATAATAAAAGTTTTATCGCATGCGAGTAAGGATCGCAACAAGCGTTGGTACCCCCCCTCCTGAAAGTCGTCTTTTTATACTTGGTTGTTTGAACTTTATCAACGCTTGCGGGAGCATCATCCGGCGTGGCTGGCCCGAGGATAGATAAAGGTTTGGTCATCAGCCGTCGCTATTCATTTGGTGGAATCGAATCATCTGATCAACCCGGCCGATTCGTTCAAGCCTATCTATCGAGTCGGTGGAACGCAATCAAAGTGGGTCAAAGGTCATCCACTGGCCATTGCAAAAGCCATCGCAATCCGCTTACATTCGCCCCCATTATGCTCACAAAAATGTCTGGTCAAAACACTGAACCCTCTGTGGCCCTGTATCGATAGCCTGGATCGGTCTGTTACATAGGAGTACTGATTTTCCGAAAACGTTTACAACCCAGTTCACTGGCGCTACATAACTAGATTTCATGAGTTCGACTAACTGAATATTAGTGATCATCATCCCTCAACCCACTGACATATTACCCCCAGCGAACCCATATAAATGTGTTGTACTTAGCTTGGTGATGAAGCACTGAAAGCAAGCTTGTTTGCTACGCGTTTTTTCTCATGACTAGTTTGGGCATATTCACGGTACTTTATCAATTGTCTAACACACATTTTGCCACCATTACGTTCTTTTCGTAATCCTAAAGACTACGGCGATATTGCGAGTCAGAGAGAGTTGCCCACCTATATGTTTGGTGCAGTCACATTCTGAAATGAGGTTTAAAACGGGATTTTATTAATACTATTCATCGGGAACAAAATACGACGCGTATCTGTAAATTCACGTTGAGTAGTCAAACGAATTTATTAAAAAATACATGTTGCCGGTGGAATATTATATAATCATTGTTTGAATGGATTTCGCCACATGTTATCAGTCGCATGCATAAGATTGTCATTTATAGTACAGACGGACTCGAGCACACGAAGCGCAATAGATGAAACCAGTTTCTTTTAGGGATGACCTTTGAACTCATCTGCACAACGCTCGACTGATTGGCTGATGCTGTTATATATTCACTTAGGTGAGTGCCTTTCCGTTCTGATTTGCAACACAGTCACATTCACGCGCCAACACGCACACTTACTCCACTTTGCCAAAACAGCTACCATTAAACGACTGAAGCTGCCTTTGTTTGTGTAGAGGACTGTTCATCCAATTGGCAATAATTCGGTACTGCTCGTGGATTTTCCCGTATCTGGACAAGACATTCTCTTCAAGTGACGATTTTACACAGTTCGTAGTTTTTGTTTCTGCAGTGTGTAGTTAATAAGATGCGACGAAATCGGTTTGGAAAATTCTTTCGCAAATTACGACTATCAGCTCTTTTTTAAGGTTTTTAGTGCAAAGCTTGTCTCAGGTAACTAAAATTACCTCTGTTGTTGGCTTACGCGATATATTCTCTGACATTTGCATACATTTTACGAGGGCATACAATACAGTTAACTGTGTCTATCTAGCGAAATCACTGTATCCGGTAATAGGTCACGCAATAAGATCACACATAGAACAACAAGAACCACAAGCAATAGTTCGATTCCAGTCCGCTATTATGGCAAAAACAAACTGTTAAGTAACCCACGTTGCTTACAGCAGACTTATTATACATTGTATATAAAAAGCGCCTCCGAATGTCGAAATACCCGGTTGCTACTGTTAACAGATTCAAGTCGGTGCACTTCAACGGCGGATATTTTGAAGTGGGCCCTCAAAAATGTTGCAGAATCAAGATAACTGCCCTTCAGTTTCCTGTTGATTGTCAACGTAACGTGAAATTTTCACCTGTTTTTCGTTCAATTTCCTAGCCGTTTCTCCATTATTTATATAATAATGGTCGTAAAACTGCCTCCGAATTGGTATGTGCACTTCTATTTGACTTAAGGTGATTGTGCATCTTTAACCGGGAGCATGGGATCCGCGTTATGTTGAGAATTGTGGCAAATGAGGCTGAGTAAGGAATGCTTTTTTGGGTCCAGCTTAGGAACCTGATTAGCGTGCATGATTTTGCTAGCCGATACATTGATAAACAATTCAAATTTTACTATATGGATACAGCTACCTCGAAGTTACGCTTGTAAAGTGGTGGCGAAACGTCGATAGGTGCATTCTTTTCGGTTCTCTCATGAAGTTTGCTTGCCGCCTACTCCCGTTATGCAAGTAATATGACTGATGACAATTATGCCCGGATCAGTGTTGCTTTGGCTGCCATCCAACACCTACGCACTTATTATGTTCCACCTTTGTCAGTCAAAAAAGCGATTGGAACGTACCATTTCGAACATATGTGACATTTCCGTGTGCATCTGCCCGTACACGTTCACTAATTTCTACACACCTTCTATTACTGGAAAATTACCGAGATGTTCGGTTGTTTTCAGTCTGATTTGACCTAGGGATGTTGAGACCTAGTGGCACACTCCGGTGAACTCTGAAATAATCGCGGAACAAATTCTATAGCAACACAATTCACATTTTTATTTCACTCAGTCTATTTTGGTTATTCGAGTTTTGAAACAGATCATTCTCTTTAGAAGTTTGAACAAAACCGTTAGAACACGAAAACTGGCAGATGCATGCATTTCGTATTGACTCGTCAGTACCAAATTTACAATAACATAAAGGGGGCTTTTTATATCAAGCAGTTTGGGGAGCAGGGTGGATAGTCAGTTGGTGGTTTAGAAAGGGTCGCTAGGTCCAGGGGAGGATCAATTTTACGAGCAACTGTTTCTGACCACACAAGGTCGGCTTCAGTCGATTGAATGCGACCGCCTCAGCAAACCGCAAGAATCTTGGATTCGAGTGACGTAATAGGATTCCGAATGCACAAATTGGGTCGATAACGTGACCAGTGGTCAGGACGTGTCTTGCGACTGCGGACGCTGGTTGCTTGCGTGTTTCAACCACATTGTCGTTCTTTTGTAATACAGAGGTCTGCACCCATTTAGGCAAATGTTCCTTCAGTCTGGAGATCAAGCACCTGTCGGTTCTGCCTATGTAACTTTCATTGCAGTTACATGTAAATTGGTAGACACAATGTGAGGTGGCACCGACAGGCTGATCTCCTTTGATTGAAGGGACAGGCAGTTTCTGGGTCCGGGCTAATACACAGAGTTCCGCTGCGTTGAATGTTCGTTTAATCGAATTCACTCGTCTTTGAGTTGTTTGATGCATGCTATAATCACCTTTAAGAGGCAATTCTATATAAACCTTTTTTCTAAGTGTGGCCACTTGTTCGGAAGGTGGTATTGGTCTACTATGCCTTTCCATGAACGTTTTTGGATACCCGTTAGATTGTAGTATAGATGTGATCAAGTCTAATTCCTTCGCAAGACTGTCCTTTGTACAGATTCGTCTTGCTCGTGCGAATAGTGTATCCACCGGTGCGCGTTTGTGATGGACTGGTGTGAAACTACTGAAGTTCAGGTATTGACCCGACCACGTGGATTTCCTATAGACGGCTCTTTTGCTAGAGCCATCCTCCCGGCGACTAATGAGTATGTCTAGAAACGGCAAACAGTTGTCGGTCTCAAATTCACACGTTACTTTCAGGTTGGGATGACGACTATTTAGGCGCTGCACTAGGTTATCTATTGCCGAATGAATACTAGTTTATCATCGACTTAGCGTTTAAAATATGACAGACGCGCTTTGTCCGTAGCTAACTCCTGCTCAATCCTAAGCATGAAAAAGTCTGCTAGGATGGGCCCTAGTGGACTTCCCATGGCTACCCCATCTATTTGGCTCTTCATTTTATTGTAAATTCGGTACTGACGAATCAATACGAAATGCCTGCCTCTGCCAGTTTTCCTGTACTAATGGTTTTAATCGAGATTCGGTCATTTACAGTTATAGTCTGTGCATATGAAATTTAAATTAATTCACACCTGCCTTCTTGAGATTTCTATTTTTTTCCTTGGGATGACGATGCCGTTATCAGTATTGCTTGAAAATTAAAGCTGACTTGCACCTCTCGTGTAAAATTTCTCGACCCTGATATAATGTTGAGGATGAAAACCGGTACGTTCAACAGAGCAAAACCGCTGTACTTACTTAACCTGCGTTCCATCATTTTCTCATTTAATTCTGGACAATCAGGGTGTTGGTCCAAAGTTTGTTTTACCAGTTCATGTAGATCTGCTCGGGAAAACACAACTTGTGTGTTCCATAAAATAGCTGTTCATATTTCGCTTCTGGTGCACTAGAAAGACGGATGAATGCAGGCATGCTCCAGGTTATTTCAACCACCTATAAAAGAATAATTTCATTAATGTTGCGAGACATAACACCAGTCCCTGTCAGTTTTCGACGTCTGGTGAAGAGTATACGGTTAAGTTGGAAAACAGCCGCTTATTTTCATCTACACCGAGACATTCCCATTATCAACTATGTCTTCACACCTGACGCTGTGAGAACAGAGGCGCAAGTTTGTCACAACATCCGTACTCCGGATTTTGTAGTTAGATGATAGGTTTAATGAGTGCACTTAGTATGAATCAACTTTCTTCATACAGGCCGTATTCGAAATCTATGAACGCTCTCAACTTCGTTCTCCGCTTGCAACCGACGTCAGTTATGATATGCCAATATCCAGTCAAATTATTTCGCATGTTCATATCAATTCATCACAAAACTAACTGGATGCAGCCGCGACAGTTGTGGAGCCATTGTTGGCGTTAAACACTAGCAAGTTACTGAGGTCAGCATCGAATGGTCCTTCTGAGTATAAACTTACGAATTAGTATTCATCGTGACATTACACGTTTTCGTATCACGGGCTATCATAACTCTAATACAATGTCCCGAATCAGTTTACGCACTCAATTGTTCATGTTTACCAGTTACGGTGGTGAGTGTCATTTCCAATTGCTTCACAAGCTATGCAGATTTTGGATGGAAATGGCTATACTGTCAAGCATTAAAGTCATAAACAATTGGAAATAACCCACTCAAAGTAGGATGAAAAGCCCGGACCTACTGCCCTTTTCATACTCTCTATAAATGAGGCACGGCATCGAAGTATTCTGCGAACGTTGACTTGCAGCTTACTGCTATTTCGGTGAAACCACCTATCATTGTCATGTGTGGAATAAAACTCATTTCTTTCAATCCCACTTATCCGAGGAACATCGCCAATTTAGTTAACAGCATAAGTATAACGCAACAGGAAACAGAAAAATCTTAAAAGCTGGGTTCGTGACCGATTTCGTTTCGTTTAAGAAGCGGCATAAGTAAGTAGTAAACATTCGATAATAGTTTCTAATTGCTGGAATGGGCAGTTTGCCAGAATTCAGCAGAAATTCACTTGTGTTCAAACTGACACTGTCTTGTTTTGAAGGTGTTCAAAGTATTTACATTTCCAACCTGGAACGGTCAGTTGTGTATCAAAATAGTTTGCGCTATCATCTACGTCGAATCACTACAGACTAGAAGAAAAACGCTGGGAAATTGAACGGAGGATTTTGCGCAGTGCGAGACACATAGCGCAGACGTACGTTGTTGAATTCTGTAGTCAAGTTTACGATGGGGGAAACTTTTGAAAACAGTGACTGTTTGTAAGTTTTGACCATCAGAGGGCGCAAGCTGTTGTCTAGCGAACTTCGTTGCAGCGGAAAACTTAGCGGTTCTATCTATACTACTCGCTAGTAGCGTTAAATGCAATGGTGCGAAGGTGCTGGTGGTCAGAGAGGACTTCTGATGCTGATGTTTTACAAGCTGTTGTCTTAACTTATAACCGACAGAGGATCACAGGTAACACGCGCGTCTTGACTAGTGGACAGCTAATTTCTTCAAACGATCCATCAGAGCCAACTGAATTACAGATTATTTAGCCTCCCCATCATTTCAAAAGTTTTAACGGCGATGTTGAGCGCCGGCAGACAAGCATGTCAATACAACTTTCTGAAGTGCCGTGAATGTTAAAAAGTCCAGCCGATTTTCTGTTAGTCGAGGCTGCCTCACACTCACCACATGGTACTGCACATTATTATAACATCTTCATCTTACTCCAGTCCCAGAAAATGACCACAGGGAACTATGTTACTATATACTTGTTAGCAGTCTATCGGGGCACATTTTGAACAATAGTTATGTAAGAGATTGGGTATCGTGTAATCATGACAGTCTCCACTTGTTTTGTCAGGGGATGAAGAGAACTGCCAGCATTCTACCAATCCAACCGTGGTAAGTGTGACTACATTTCGAAAGCTGACAGAGTGTAAAATTTTGTCCATACATTTGCGGTAACGTGAAAACCCGTCTGATTTGCAACTCACTTTTTCTTCACATATTGGAGTCAATCGGCCAAGAATCACAGAAACCAGCGGCAACGAAGTGATCGGGATCAAATCTATTCCTCAATGATTGTCAAACCAGATACGAGAATATTTGGAACAGATAGGGATGACTGTTGCACAGATCAAGCCATGTTCTTTATTAGAACAGAGGAAGTTTATATGGACCTGACGATTTGTTTTTTTGAATGCCGATCTTTGACATGAATTTGCCGTCTGCCAGGGTTGAAATTTTTATCTGCCTAGAAGTTCCTATTGGGCTGTAAGACGAATGCAACGGATTGAGTGGTCAACTTAACCGCTTTCGACGTATTTTGACAAATTTTACACTAGAGCTCTGTCAACCACACCTCTCATTGTCTCGTACAGAATGTGTCAAATGATCCAAGGGATCGACTACCCCGTTCTAGTTCTCTGAAACAGTTCACTTCGGGGTCCACTAGTTCACTGGTAAGATTAAATCGATATGATCATATCCAAAAATGTCCATTCAGGTATTATTCACTTTATGCCAGCACTGACTTAAACCTAAGATGATTTATTTCTCTTTGTAGCAAACTGCGAATAATTACGCAAACTTCCTCACAGCGTTTGTTCTCATGGGATGACCATTTTCCCTAATGAACATAATCTGCGACGACTTGTCTTCTTTCAGGCTTCAATCATTCTCCTGTCTCTAGTCTTCTCACTGGCGATTAATATTGATGGGAACTGTTATCTCATCGTCCTTCCCATCTTTTGGTACACAGGTCTAACTTGGATTTCCTGTGTGAACAACTTGTATTGCACAATACAGATTTAGGTATTCAGGAAACTAACTTTCTTTAAATACATTTTGATGGTGGTGAAGATTAACAGTCAGAATATTTTATACTCACAAAGTACACAACAATCTAGAAGGCTGTGTTTATTCGCTAAACACATTCACGTTTGGCAGACTAGCCTAGTTTCGATTCCTAAGAATATGCCTAAGTAACTACCGGAATGTATCAAACAATTTGTTTAATGTCGTAAACCGAAGCATTAGCAACCTATGGGAAATTTGACGCAACGTTTTATTGATATATACTTGACATAAAAGTTAGCAATCTAATTTCGCACGATGTACTCGGTATCTTTGCAAGCGCATATATTTTGTCAACTCTGTCCAATTAGCAAAATCAATTTTTCCAATATGTCTCGGGAGAAAACTGTACACGTAGAACAACATGAAAAGCACGATTACTACCTCGACTAGAGTTTTTTAACACAGCAGGTTGTGTGGAGGTGTATCTTCCCGTGTGCGGTATTTGTATGAAGACCATAATATCACGGTCTTTCTAAAAAAGTTGAAGGCTTTTCTACAGTCAGATTACTGCACACCTTAGGAAAAACGAAAGTCACCTAACAACTTCACACCTGTGACGAACTTGACAATACGGACTAGGAAGCAGCTAGTTATACTGCTGAATGGTACACAGGTGTTCATAGATGCACATCGCAAACCACATTTAGATACCAAAAGCTTCTCAACTGAATTATCTCAAATCTCACGGTCACAAATCAAAATCAACTTGGAGCACCTATTAGCCTACAATCTATCTGGTCCCGATTCGATATCGCACGATGTCCTGAATAACTAGCTACCGAAACGATAAAACTAACAACAGCCCTTGTTACCCGTTGTTTGTCACGTGTCCACTTATCAACAGACTGATCATGTTCAAGCTCACATCTATCATCAAAGGTAAATGTAGAGATAGCCCAACAAAATTACGACCAACAGAGTTGTTTTTGGTGGTCCACAAAACGATGGAGAGTGTACTAGTTGATCTTCTGGGACTAAGATGGCACGCCTCAAACTAAACACCGAAGAGCAGCACGGCTTCCTATATGATTTTCAGGTGCTTCAAACCTGCTGATGGCTCTTGAATTTGATCAAAGTCTGAGGACACAAAACTGATCTTAAATGTTATTTTTCCTGAATTTCTAGATGTTTTTAATTGGTTTGATTTGCATTCTACGGCGGCATTTCTACAGAAGATATATCCATGGTCAGACATTAAAAAACAAGATGCCTACATCCTGCAAACAAGCATCTAAACTGTAATTAAAGGTAAGGCATCATCACCAGGACAGCGCTCTTATATATTTCACTGCCTCACGTAATCAAGTGCACTCCGTCGACAACTCGGGCAGTCGGCTGTAACCTTCACAACACGGAGCGCGATTAACCGCCGCCTATCCTGTGAGTCTCGAGGTCCACAACCTGAGGAATGAACCTGACGTACATACAGACAGCACCACGTATGCAAGGTTCTTTCCCAACTTTGAAACAGCCTACGAACCTATAAACCTAAAATCCAGCACAAAGCTAACACTTGAATTTACCTCTAACATTCGTCCGTGAATAATTCGAAGACTGCCTGCGGCCTGTATCTTTGTTATCCACCTAAACCCCAAGTTTGAAACCGTTGATCTGTGACTCTTACGTTTACGGAGAGAAGTTTTCAAGGTCTCTTAAATATACTTACTGATAGGTAAATAAACTTAGCCTTCTCTAATGTACTGTTTCGCTTTACTTCGGATGAAACTTACTAATTTTTTTACCATAAATGACAGGATGCTGAAAATGTGGAGTTGTATTTTTATCACCCAGAAAGCGGAATAAAAATATTGCGTCAAACTTACTGAAAAGAAGACTGCTAGCCAATGAACCGTTTGGTGCATGAATTTACTCGGCGAACGCAGCAGGAGAGTGGTTAATTCAAACAAGCGAACGATGTTTACTGACAACTGCATCAGAGTTAATGTGTCAGATTGAAGTATGTATTCCAAGACAAAATTGTACAGCCTGCCCTTCTTTCAGCAAAATCCTTCTTTTAAATAGGTCAAAAAATCATTTTCCGCAGCAAACAGATAAATACTTCTAGGAAGCCGCAAGCTGATCTTTATACAAACGGTCTTCATGAAAAAGTAGTGTCAGAGAAATTATGAAACTGGCACCAGTAAAATTATATAGCTACCTCAAGTAGCTTTGATATCCTAGGGCTCAGTAAAGCCAAGCCTGTCTGTAAAATAAGAAAGATCCAAGGTCCTATCAAAAGTTACTCTGTCGCCCTGGGGAAATAAGCCATGCTTCTGTGGTGTGGGATGCATGGATCGGGGCGCTTTTCAGCTGAAAAATCAGAATCTCCAGCAAGTGTATATAAGTTCCGTGCTATGAGAAAGTTGTACCTTGTAGGGGGGAAGTTGAAATTATCTGTGGATTATTTGCGTTGTTTACGTGTGTGACTCACTCCTCCATAACGTGGTGTAACACGACGGAGGTCGATATGTTTTCATGAAGTTAAAGGATTTTAGAACTTCCATGCCGGATTAGTCATCGTGCCAGCCGCATAATGCAATCTACCTGCACTCTGCTAGGTGTTGCTGTCAGTCTCTGAACATTCAGAAACCATTTTCCTAAAGCGCTACATAGCTTGCTGTATCTTTTCAAAAGCAGCATTACCAATGATTTGCCTAGCAGTGCAGCAGATTTAGCAGAATGATAGCCCAAAAATTTGTTGGAGTCTACTACAGCCAAGTAACTGTTTTCGGACCCTGGTACAATCTCTCGCTCACCTACCTCATAGCAAACGCATACGCCGTAATTTTCCTTCCAACAATGATGCAACTCATTACGATCTCACTTGATACTCCGCCTCTTGTGATACTCAGCACTTAACTATTTACGATGAATTATCCTGTTGAAAGTTTACTGATGCGCAGTATGCAGACAGATAATGTGCTGATATAAGCGAGTTTTAATCACTACAATTCTCTGTATGATTTCGTTATGAACTGGCTAAAATTACATTGGCGACCGTTTGCCCACATTATAAAGAAATTTGATTAATGGTTAATGCGCCTGAACAGACCCATTTTGTTAGAAGGTTTTATTCTGACCAATTATTTTGCGATATAGAAATGCACTGAGCTTAATAAACAGATTACATTCGCGTTGGTGAGAGTTTGCTGTTATAGATTTTGTTGGTAACCGAACATTTATTTTGAAGTTGAAATTGTCAACTCTCTTAGTACTACGTTCAGCTCGTTGAAAGCTATGGTTGTCTATACAACAGTTTTGTCACTCAGCTCTTTCATATCTAGATTTCTATTCAGCTTGTGTATTAAGCACCAAGTCACAAGTTATACGATGGCCTTCGCGATTTCCGGTCATCTATCTCGAATGCGGTTGTTACTGCGATCCGTTACCGGTACCAGAGATAAATCATTATATGAGTGCTACATGAAGGTTTTAATGACGAGTGAGATTCAACCTGTCACATGTACAAACTAGGATTTTTGAGAATGTAATCCGATACTAATGATTACACAGTCTCAATATTCACTATGGGACTCTGAACTTGAAAACCTGGTCTGCAGAAGGAACAAGCCCTCGTTCTAACGTGGAACGATGTTTGACTCATCAGAACACTCAGTCTGACCAGAAGAAATGTTTTCGTGTCTGTGTGTAAAATTCATAACAACCATTTTATGAATTCGCAATAGGTAGTTCACTCGCCCAGAAAAACACTAAGGCGAATTTGAGCACTGCCTACTCTACATTTTTCAAACCGAATGATCACAAGATTCAGTAAATCAAATATGTGGGCAAACTGTAGCGTCCGACTACGGTATTCAACAAAAATATTTCAGTTTCTTCGGGTGAGAAGGTTACATTTCATCTGTTCTAGTCTGCCAGCCAATCATGTGAACGCAAATTAAATGATTAATTCAAATCGAGCCCATCGTCGTTTAGGGTTGGAAAGTCTATTTCGATGTCAATAGCCTATGGATGTTCATATTTCCTAGGCCGAGAAAATTCGACTGCACACGGAAGTGTTCAGATCCAGACCAACTCGATCAAGAAAACTGCATCTCAGTTCAAGAAACCAAACACAAACCAGCAGTGAGGTTACGCACGCAAAACATAACAAACAGATCAAGCATCGGTCAGGAATCCGGAGTCCAAGTGCTTTCCTTGTATGCTCAATACGCAATAGAGCAATTATCAAGATTCGTTACAAAGAATGACCAAAATATTAGCGAAATCGACTGGAAGCATCATTGCTAACCAAAAATATTTTCTCTAATCTTGTTTGTGTCCCATATCGAACGCCTGCTGAACTACGCCTAGGTCATCACAGTTCGACACTGCTATCCACTCCTTTGCATGCAGACAGAATTCTGTGCCACGTTCATGCTGAAATTTAAGCTTCACGCTCCGTAAGCAAATACAGAGGAGCGGGCAAACTCAATAGGGCACAAATTGTGCACTCTAATTCTTTCATTGTTTCCATTTTACATCGCAATTTGAAATGTTCATTCCGGAGCAATGATCTCATTTAGTATAATCGGTATCAGGACGTTGCAACCGCCTGTGATCTAACATGCCACTTCAATAAAGAATGAGATCATTTGATTAATTCGCCATACCGAGAGATCATACAGACTTATATCAGTTTTCTCTTCTCAGTTATGTTGCAACTCTTGAATAACAAGAAAACAGTTATATTTCATGCTGCTGCAACCACTCTCATTATAAGTGAACCATTGATGGATGTGCTTTACGGATTCACTCTAGATACTACAGCTGCTTTCAAGTGTTTTCGACCTTCAAAAATTTGTTCGTTACCATACCACCCGTCTGACATAAAATGTACCTTACAAGTGAAATCGTGATAAAGATTAACTCGATAACCCGAAGACTGAATGTAGCTTCATAAATTCTGACACGTTCGTAAATTAGTCTCCAATCTTATACAACAGATGTTCGTAAGAATAGAACAAGCGCTGGGTTGAAACGATTTCATTATAACGAAATGTCAGTGTGCTTTCTAATAAGCTAGCCTGATGAGTTATGAGCTTTCGGAATCAACGGAATTCCGTGATTTGGCATTTCGCTTCTGTAGAGTTGTTATGGAGCCTTTATCTTCAGCGTTTTCTGTGTACTGTCTATTACAAAACTGGTGGTAGTACCAAAGTAATTGTCTTTGGTTTGAGCAATTTTTCAACGCTTGTTGGTCTACGTGGCTAATTGGCGATGAAACCTTCGAAATTCGGACGACACCAGGTTGTTATGATTTGCGGGGTACATAAGCGTATGCACAAATCAACCGATTTGCTTACCGTCGATTTGGTCGTTGAAACTTTTAATATCCATTAACACCTGTCAGGTTATATACGACACAAGATATTGGTGATAGTATTGTTCTGAAAGGAAAGGCAGTACGACGCAACAACTATGCTTCAATTTTTTATTTGCTAGCATTGGCTACAAGGTCCTTTTCACTCAAAGCTATTTTTACTGTTCCCTCTTGAGATACTGTGCTGAAATCTCATTGTTTGAAGTCCTCTGTCCTCAGCTGTCTCAGAAGTATGCTTGTTGCATATTATTGTGGATGCACTCAAAACAAATTGGAGCTTATTAACCACACCATGTGATTGTTTGAAAAGGTGAGTTCAGTGTTTCGCAAAATGTTAACTAAAATCCATAGATTTCGTTCACATTTTCGTAATACAGTTCGGCCATTCAAAGGCTTCAGCTGAGTTAGACCAGATCAGAAAACGGAGAACGTACCCCGGTAGTTGTTAATGATTTTGAGTATGCACACATAATCAGTAGCCTCTATTGAGAAATGTTGCTATAACTGACTCTACAGTAACTCTGGAAAAATGTTTGGTTCTGTTAGCCAAAAATCGGCCTAGCTACCTAGATATGTCTGGGCACGGGTAGGAACAAACACTGGTTATATACTGAGCAGATACAGTGTATAGTGTGGTGGACTGAAAAGAAACCCAATATTTCGAGATGGTATCTCCCACGGTTGTTCAGATAGAATTTTTTGTGTCAACGACGGAAAACGTGGTGTAAAATTATAAAGAATACAATGGCAACACCACTACGTTCAAAATCGAAATAAGTTCGAGGTTGACGCCAACAATTTTTGAACGAAGACACGTGATGAACAAAGCCTCTATAACGTACCACACTGACACAGGACACCATCGCAACGGTGCACGAAAGCATGACTGAAATAGTGTAATCGACCAATGGTCAATAGGTGCTTTCCAGTTGAATAACCTAAAGAGCATTTGTTGATATGTCGATAAAGTGCATCGAGGGATATTACAAGCACGCGACGATGTGCACTTCTGTCCGAATTTCTAGATTCCGATGAGGTCTACCTGTGTTAAAATCTCCGCAGTCCCAAGTAAGTTGGTTACCACAGTGACAGTTAGATACGGTTGGAGTTACTCGGTGAGCTGATGGCAGGGACGTTACATTTAGTTATTTAATATGGAATGAATTTATGGTCAGGAAACTTTCCCGATGAATTTTCTCGGCGTTCAGGTTTATGGCCTCAGTGAATCTTTATCCCTTTGTAGACCAACTTCAAAAGAACCCTCCCCTTAGTACATCGCAAATACCAATATCTTCCGGCGACATGCGTTGAATCCTTCGGATTGCCTCTTTGAGAATAAGCCTATTTATCGTTAGTATATACATTCCCTTCAAATCCCACTGGTTCGCACCGGAAAATATGTTGCCAAAATAGTTTTGTGTTTGCTTCGTGAAAGCTGAGAAAATCCGAGCACAGTACTGCCTTTGTAAAGTTGAGGTGTACCCTGCTTTCTTTTAAGTGTTCGCCTACTCCATATTCACGCGTTCCACTTGACTGCGGGCAAAGTTAGTTAGAAGATTTCAAGTGTTGATGAACTGGTATGTGTTAAATGTATACCACCCGCTGGGGGCTTTGTAGGATCAACTTTGCTTTTTATTACATTCTCGATCTAATGCATGTCTTAAAACTGTTCAATCTGGACGATCTTGTCGGATTACCATCGACTGGGTCAAAATTTTGATGAGCGAGTTAAAACCCGGCACCACTGATATAGTGTAAAATTAAATTTATTATTGGTGAAACTGAAATGCAATTGTGGGCTCAATCACTTGAAACATAACTGCAGATACGACAGATAATCTTCTGTCATCTTACACTCCTGAGTGATTCACAGTCGAACCAGCACACCGGCTGTTCACATATTTAACCCTTCTAACTGGGCTATCAGTTCGAATATGCTGTGTGATGTGTTGCGCAACTGCCTTCAGCCACCCAATGCTCGACGAACCGCAACCGCATAAGGTAAAACTCAGTGACATACCTGGTCTGTTTGTCTTTGAAAATCCAAACAACTGTTAAAATATTGAGTCATCACTTCTCAACTCGTATAATAGCTTGTTTTCTCTATGTGGCAGTTGAAATGATTTTTACCAAAAGCCAAATTATCTCACCAGATGTCTGACGTAAACTACTGGAAGTCATGTGACCTGCTATTTATTTTTTCGAACAAACCCATTTTTTAATAAATACAACCGCCGTTCTCGTAAAGTATATGTTCCATTTGTTGATTTTCCGAACAAATAAGTTTCGCGACATCCGCGTTCTTGGTTTATATCGGTTGGTGTCGTGACCCGAATTTAAGAATGAATTTTCCGTGGCCACAGCCTTCCAAAGGTGGAAACATCCGGAATTGCCTGAGGAGACTTTCAGGACGTGGCTGAGGTGATCGTAATCGAAGCCGACAAGGTGAAACGGGTTGTTCTGCGACTGTTGCTCAAGGACAAGGCAAAGACGGTGCTGAAGGCACTGCAAAGAGACCCTGTGGAGTTGGAATAGGCCGCCGCGAAGTAGACGCTCATTGCCCGGTTCGGCAACCGCGTCGACTGCCAGGAGCCAATGTGGCGGTCTAAGAGCGTCCGACTTGGACCAGGAAGCGACGTTGTTGTTTACGCCGTGTCACTGCGCAAGCGTTTTCAGGAGCTTTGTTGGAATTGGACCATGATTCAGAACAATGCCTAGCGATTGATCAATTCTTGGATGAAATGCCACTAGCAGTCCAGGATCAGCTAAAGATTACTCTCACTTCAAGTCCGATGATTTTGGAAGAAATGGATGATCTGGTTTGAAAACTCCTGACGGAAAACTTGCTGACAGTGAACTAACTGAAGGCAAGCGAACCAAGTAAACCGGACCACCTTTGAGGCGCAATGGAAAAGATGGCTCAGAAGATGAGGCCTTAAGGATGAGGAAGAAGTGGGAAGTCGTATGTAACTGCCAAGATGCTCGCAGTGTTGGACTTGCGGTGAGGATATTGATAAGTTTCAGTCAACAAGTTTGACCGAGGTAAACACACGTTTCTCTGTGGGTGGAAACCAGTATCGCTACAGACGTATGTCGTGTAGGCCATCGGATGCCAATTTTACGTTCGGACGACTGATGCTCAAGGCACTGGACGGATTGCACAACACTGTTTTCCACGGAGATGGTACCATCCTCCACATCACCAACGAGCTAGAAAATACGGTGTATATTTTAGCCTTTGGATCAGTAGCTGAAAGGAACTGCTGGAACTGCTCGGTCACAGGGTTAGTCAGGTTGAGGTCCAACCACTGCTCGAAGAGTTGATTACGCTGGAGCCCATTATGTGGAATTCTTAAGAAAGATTGCCAGTTTTACTGGTCAGGAAAAACTAATCAGACATTTGTTGAAATCCAACAACAGTTGAAAAAGAGACAACTGATCCTGAAGTTACCGATGAATGGATAGGGGTTCGTTTTTGCAACAGACGCAAGTCATGTTGGAGTCGGGCTATAGTGAAGCAGGAAGTTGGTATTGCTGAGTGCGCCAGTCGGGTGCTAAATGCCGCCAAAGGAGACTTCACTGACAGAAGAAAAAAGTATTTGGCGGCAGTATGAGCTTTTGGAAAATAGAGACCGTAAACTCTCGTGCGACTTTATCATGTAGAGATTGACCAGAATTGTTGGGTTGAATTGAACCAATAATCATTAGGGAGGCTGGCATTGTGGGCATTGTGACTAGAACAGTGTGAATTCGCATTTCGCCGTGTAGGTGAGAAAGATAACTATGTACCTGATTTGCTTTCCTGATCGCGACTCATGGATGAGCTCCACAAGGACGTGAACGTAGTCAACGGCATTGAGCTGGAGAACGATACCGGAAACCTACGAGCAGCAGAGAGAATGGATACAGCCGTCCGGGAGGTGATCGACCGAAATATTTCGGAAGGACAAATGGCAGGAGATGCGGAAAGTCTGGAATTTAAAGCATTCATAACGCGCTGGTTAGATTAGAGATTGAGTGCTGTCGGGACTTGACTGCATCAACTGTGGAAGAGAATAAACTTGCCGGTTATACCGACGGAATGAATGGCATCATCTGGCTCATAGAGAATGTAATCGAACCTACGAACCGCTGAGGCATAGACCCTACAGGCCGGAGATGAATGATTATGTTAATAAATATGTGCCGGCGTGCCAGCAATATCAGTTGCTGGAGGGCACTAATCACTCTTCTCAGTAACTCACAAAACCATCTCCGGTCAGCGAGACTGGAGAGTTACAGGTGGTGGATGTGATGGGCCTCTTCCCGATAACGACTTCCAAGGAACCGGCACATCGTAGTCAAAACTGAACATATCACCAGATGGATCGGTGCACTCCCCATACCCGACCAGCGTAGAAGTGCTGTATGCGCCATGGTGAAGGAGCACGTCGTTATAATTCACGGAATACTGCGAAGCATACTGGCTGATTAAGGACCGAGGTGGGAGAGTGAGAAAATTTAAAACTGTTCGGAGTGCTTGGAGATCAAGAAAATTTTCAAAACGTCGTGTCGTCCTCAATCGGACGGCGAAGTGAAGAACCTGGGAGGGAACAGTATCATTGATTCTGTTGACCCGCCGCAAGAAACAATGAAGAAGTTGCCGTTCGAGCTAATGCATGGGCACGTACCACACCTACCGGTCGATTAGAAAATTGGTTTATAAGAAGATCAACGGGTGAGCACGCGTAAATTAACAGAAGCTCGGAGATTGGTCAACCGAGACCCGAAAAAATCACATAGAGTGTCCAAATAGCAGTAGACTGCAAGGCTATCTGGTCGATGTGCAGTGCTTGAACTCGGCTCGGAGGTTAATTACAGAGACCGTCGAATTTCAGATGCAACAGCACCCAGATCTAGGATGTTCTTAAGAAGGTGGACAGGACTGCATTTAGTGGCGGGACGTCGCCGCCCAGTGTATTTGATTAGGAATGAGGAGAATTAGCATAGAGTTTACGAAAGTCATCTTTGTAAAAGTTGTGACATCCGGATCAGAAGAGGGCGTAGACCAGGGAGTATGTACATCATCGGGTCCGAGGAGAGTATGGACGAATTTAGGTGCAGCTGGAACAACTTTTGCGGGGGAAAGTGTGTTAGGAGACGACATCATCAAAATAACCTAATCAGGTCTTCGGTGACGGTTGACAAAATCGTCCATCAACCAAACATTGGCATGTAAATAACTCTAGTTGAACTAACGAGGATGAGGCATAAAGATGGACGTGGATATCGTGCTAGCCCGATCTTAGTGCAACGGCTTTGAAACTGAACACACTGAGCCACCTAATCGCAAATTGTCCGAAACAACTGGATATTGGTTCAACGTGCAGTTGACTATATTTGAAGAATAACTCATAATATATAAGGACATACATTTCATTCCATTGTCGAACTGGTAACAGGCATTACAACATGTTTTTACGCAGTCGCGTTCATTCTGGCTCCACGCTAGTGGACAAGGGAAAGCCGTAGAGTAATGGTCAGAGTAAAACATCTAAGCCGGGACAGAAAGTTTAAAAAGCAAGAAGGCATGTTACATCACGGAGTACAGTGGGGACGAGCGATTAAAAATATTGAACGCACTAATACTCAGTAGTGTGGCAGGGACACACATCTGGTTAGGAAAAAAAAGATGCAAGACACAAAACACACTTGAGAAAACTTTGTCATGAAGTGGTTTTATTTCGGTACAAAAACTGTGCACTGACAACCGCAGTAACCATGACATTCCTGGATCGATTTTACATGTCAGTGAGTGTTTGTGTGTTGTGGTGTTGAGGCGTGTAACCCATGTGCTGATAATTCGAATGAATAACCCATGCACCATCATTACCCTTGGCTCACAACAGCCATAGTGCAACAGTGGCTTTCATCTATTCCGTCTTCCGTGCAACACCCTTGGTGGCTTAAATACCACTGCAGTGACACAGGTATTGTCAAGGCCACACGGACACGGAATCAGCGAAGGCCTTTTGATTAGCTGCACAACCGCGAATTCTGGAAATCTTGAGATTCAAGCAATATATGGAACAAAGTATTGTGATTAGTCGGATGACTTATTTCAGAATGATGAGTTTTTACAACGAACGCTCCGGCTAGTGTTCACCTCGACAAGTTCACTGTCACTTGTAGCGAGGCAAGCATTTCCAAAACTGATTTTCAAACTTGGTTGCTGAACTAATGATTCAACTCGTTATATTCCACCTGTCTAGAAGCTGGCATATCCATTAACTCAGTCTAGCATGTTGTTGTTCACCAAGAGGTTGGTTCTCTACTGTTTTATCCGGAGGTTACCAAAATACACCGAATTGAAAAATTAACCTGTTCATTCAAAACTGCAGTAACGCGCACATCGGCATGGCGGAGAGTAGCCTACGGCACCAGGTGGATTCAAACCTCCTCAAGAAAATAGCGAGTGGACGAAACTGACGCTATAAACAGGGTGTCCCAAAACACGCAGAAATAACTGCTTTTGTTGGGAAAATTTCCACAAAATACAATTAACGCGAGTGGTGTGTTGTCTGCTCGCTCAGTGTCCAAGAGATCTACTAGCACACAGCTTTGTCTTGATTATAATCGAACAGCCAACACAAGATAAAAGTAACAAACGAGGAAGAAGAACAAATATAAACGAGGAAGTTGAACAATAAGTGCTTGGATCGAGGTGTTTAGTGTATAGAGACAGATCTAGGTGCAACAAAGTCCTACTCAGCGGGGCATCCGTGATACCAAGACAAGCGTTTGGTGAACAAAGAGGGACTAAGAGATTGGTCCAAATTATTACGTCAAGGCTTCTTACATAATGCATCCGTTCAAGCTTCCAACGAAATAAAATATTACGGGTTGCTTATTTTGCGTCCCCTTTGAAAAAGCTGTCCGGAGATTGGAATGTGGTGTTGTCATGTATGCTCAAAACTGAAAATCCTATCGTTTGTTGTTCTGCTGTTTTGCAGTGTAACGCGCAACCGAAACTAGTTATTGCGTGCTGATTGGATTTGAAGTGGCAATTGTTACACGGTTGCTTGGTTCACCTTTCAGACTGCTACGTCAACGTTGTGCACGAGGAGCCTGAATCAACGGACAGTCAGAAAGGCCAGGAGAACAATTGTATTTAAACGTATCTCTCTCTCATACTTTTGTGCCCTTTTCCTTCTCGGTTATTCCAGTACTGCTGCATGTTGCGTAATATACATTTGGACACAATCTCTGTCTGCTCTTCCGGTTACATGTTACAGTAGCACGTTATTAATGCCTCACCAGCACACACACCCATAGGAGTCGCGTAATTTCAACTAGTACATTTAACCCACTGTGTTGACTGGAATGTCAATGTTTGTACATGCTGAAGTGTGTGTGGTCCACCTGTAGATAACTGATCTCACTCTCCCTTCTGTTCTGGGTTTCCTCACGTGCAACGAACAATTATGACGTAGTGTCTATCCCGTCAGCTTGGAAAAAATACTTCTTTCTTAAAATTTTATTGCAAATACCCAGCTGCATCTATATCGAATAAGATCATTTTTTGTTAGCAAGTCGTTGTTTTGAAAAATTCTGTCTTGATTGTTCCATTCTGAACGCCTTTTCTCTTCCTCGAATTGATTGTGTAGTTGATCCACATTCCAGGTGAAACAGCATATTTACTGTTATGGTAATCCTAGTCTTCTCAAATACCTATTAGGACCTTTCTGTTATTTGTTGGCTGTAGTCTTATCACCCCGAACGTATGATTCAGCATTATTGGAAATGTTGGTCACTTGTCATAAATTGTCAGGAGCGATTTAGCATTTGATTGACTTTTAAAGTGTTCACTTCCACACGTTTTTTAGTAGACCATGGAGAATCGTTATCGTTACCGCTACTGTGTACGGCGTTGCACTTCGAATATTTCAGACCAGATGTCTGTGTGATTTCCAGATTTTGCACAATTCCACTTTTGAAACACGAAACACCAGTACATTGTCGGAATATTAACGTGTTGGGAATGTTACGAAGCGATTGACGATTGGTTCAAGTGGTGTACTAGAATAAGCTGTACACGTCTGTGCCTCAGTAACCGTCATACCTTGTTTGGAAGTTCATCTACACCCTTAGAGCATTGACTCAAAGGTTAATTAAGTTGTTGTCGAAGAATGGTCTCGTCACCGTTACTCGCGTTGCACTCGAGAACTTCGCTAACGCGAATTTGTTTACTTATAATCACTAAAGTAGTATAAATAAAGAATCGTATTGCTCACATTTTATATGCTTCTTATCAGTTCCAAGCGTGCAGCGTTTCAAGTAGCTGATTATCTAACTGAAACCAGTTGGCCAGCTTCGTATATTCTGAACACAGGCATCTTAGATACATCACCAAGAACAGCCACGAACCAGTCGTCTCTGCCTTGCTGACCACTGTGCTTGAAACTACGGTCTCACGTGACCTGAACGAAATGATCTGGTCTAGGCAACGCTGTCACGAAACAGAATCAAGTTTTTGTACAATGTTAGTGATCAATAAGGTTTTACGGTTGTTAACTGGTCGATAGCCTGTTCACCAAAACTCTGCCCAAATAGCCGATCATATCGTGAAGGTCTGAGTAGATGTCGTCTCGTGATAGCACAAACTTACGTCGTTCGACAGGTAGCCAACGTTGGGAAAAGTTTTCAAGTGGTATAGTTTCATGGAAGTTTGAGAGTGTAACACGCTTCTGCCGTTAAAAGGAGTGTTGTTCGAAAACCGACCGCAGTTTTTCGAATTTGATCACAATTCTTTTCAAAAGTGTTCATAATCCGCTCCCAAGTTTCTGTCCGTATAAGGAGTTTAGGAGGGGGTACGCAGGTATTCCGATGAATTTCGTTCATCCTTTCTTTTGTCAGAAGTTACAACACTCCACTTTAGCTCAGTGGGTTTCATTCCGAGCACGACTCTGGCATGGCACATGATAAACAAGATGATTGAAGAGTAGGGGAAGAACAAAGCATAGGTAATACTTTTGTTTTATCGTTTAAATATTCGTTGAGTTTTGTAAAGTAGTTCGATTGTTCATTAATAATTTCACTGGCAAACGAGAAAAAACACCAACTGTAAACACAATACTAGAGATAGCATGAAAAACACAAAGGATCCCTGTGTCGCGTTTGCACAACCGGCATTTTTGTTTAATGATCTACGTGCACCGTCTTCAGTGAGATATCTAGTGTGTTTTGTGCAAATTGTATACACCCACAAATCTGGGTGGATGAGAAAAGCTCAACACGCTATGATCAGAACCGGAACAAACATGAGTGTCTGAAGATACTACCATGTATACTATACGGTTTGTGATAAGGATCCATGGGCAGCAGGTAGCCAAGATGGTAGCTAATTTGAAATGTTAATCAGGGAGGATGTTTTGTGAGCGAATGGGAATTCTGAATAATCCATCAAGTCAGGAGGAGTTGCATTTAAAGTACACAGCCGTCGGGACAGTCCAAACTAGATTTAAGTCTTAGATTCTGGTGTGAATTTTGCTCATTTGTAGCTCTATTAGGTTAATTCAGGTTTCTCAGGAACAAATTGAAAATAGACGGGCTCGTTAAATACATATTCGCAGATATCGTTAAGGACATTTCTGTGAAAGTCTCAGTTACACATATGACTTTTGTAAACCGTGAGCGCATCTCTTATATTAACTACAACGCAAGTGATTCATGTGGTTCGTTTGATGGTTCGCTGGAGCGAGTCAGCATTGAAAACATGCAATATGCTAAAAATCAGTGATATCTGACAGCTTGCAGCTAAACACTCTGATGCATAGTACAATACAGTTCACAGACCAGCCAAAACCGACTAGTAATTGGAAAGAATAATTAAAGTGGGTATGGCAATCAGAAACTGCGGTAGTTGACCGAAAGTGTCACAGACATTCTAGAAGTTTAGAACGAAATGGACTCCTGTGGATTGACAACTGGGCAAGCGGCAAATGAGCTGGAACGTCACTTCCGGGGAGATATGGTGTTCTGAGTCCACAAGGTGCGTCAAAATTGTATCCGAGATGGACTTCAACTCGTCTTAGCTAATCATGTGAGGTGGTACTCACGTATCCTCTGAGAAAGGCGCCTGTTTGTGCGGCCCACATAACCTCATGTAGAAAGCGCTATTGTCAATGATACCACGTAGCGTAGTTCGTTCTAACATTACCATGAAGATATCTGCCAACAGTGGGTCTAACGGTGACCCCATCGCAACGCCGTCCTTCTGACGGTACCTCTTCTCATCAATCTGAAACTGTACATTCTGCGTGCAAGCTAATATCAACTGCTTGAACGTGTCTTCGGGTAAGCCCACATTCAAACCTATGGGATGAATATACTCACAGGGGTAGTCAACGGATTCTACAAGTGGTACATTCGTGGACAAAGAGCATATATCGAGGGAAAACACATTTTAGATTTCCACATTCAACGACCGGATAGAATCAACTGACTCGAACATCTTCTAACAAGTGCACTGCAATGTCCGTCCGGACAAGTTCAAACAACTCTATTAGCCAGTGTGCAATCGAATGAAATGGTGAAACAAACATATCGAAAATCGGGCGTGATGGCCTAATTACACGGTTCATTATGTCGTTATGCGGTGGGTGCACCAAGTCACGAAAGGTCTCGGAAACGATTTTGCTTACGAAGTGCCTGTCGACTCTTCGTGTTCAGGAAGAGCTGACATGATCATCGTATCCTCGGTGGGACTGTTAGCCGTTGATCGACCATACTTTATAGCATGGACAACCGAATCGTGGCAGCCGCTGCTGTTGACTTGCTAGGCGCTCATCATAAATGAGTTGTTAGTTTTACGTCTGTGACCGATGAGAACAAACGGAACCGTAACATCTCACAATAATGGTTCTCTTGCTGTTTTTGTTAGCTGGATAAAGAACCATTGGTGCGCTGAAATTTTTGCGATACAGGCTCATTGGAGCATTTCATGTCAGTACGTTGGAACAATTATTTCCCCACGAGACCTGGCTTCCGAACTAAAAGATTCTGAATAAATAAGCTTGTTTATGTGGAAGGTTTGAAGATCGAACAAGCAGTAATAGTGTTGTCGTGATATTTATTGTAAGGGAAGCACTAGCCTAATCATGCACTGAACTATAAGATCTCCACATCAAGTCAAATGACAAGTTGACTGGAACGCGTCCACCACACGTGAAGGCATTGGGTAGCAAGTTGCTATCCATCTCTGAGCATTCATTAACGTGACCTTTCCCAAGCACATGCCGGTTCATTTGTCCACCTTGAGTGTCAAATAGTGACACGGCACTGTCAAACACAACGCGTGAGAGAGTGACACAAATATACTTCCGCAGAATAAGGTGTAGTTGTTGCATATCTGATAGGTTTTAGTGACTTTATGGAGTCATCCTAGAGCCTGTATAGGTAGTTTACAGGTGACCAGCTTGCCTGTCAGAGAACGTAAGAAGGGATACCCATTAAGTTGTTAGATGACAGACATGGAAGTTTCCCTTGTAAGATGTAAAATAGGTAACGTAATGGATTTACTGTGTTAAATCCATCTTATCAAGGTTAGAAACCTAGAAGACCGACTAGTGTTCAGAAGTGCTATGAAATCAATGCCATCTGATTGACAACCTACCAAATATATAGTCTGACTATGTGCCTCATGGATCCTCGATGGAACAGCGATTTAATAGAATGGATAAAATTGCGGCCAAAATTGTCAGTACTGCGGTAAGCTGACACAGCAGTTTGCTATACTTTGCACGCACAAAGCTGGTCGGCCATATAATGAACGGTTCCTGAATAACTGACCTGAGGTGTGATGCGAAACTACTCAACAACTCAATGAAAGAGTTACCATAAATTATGCCATGACCTACTGTCAAACTCAGTGTCGCACAGACTGACCACTATGTCCATGTTCCGTTCGCTTCGAAGTATGCGGCTTGCATCAGTGACCGAGAAAATATTAGACTATCATTGACTTGGAAATACCGTCCCGGAAGAATAAAGGATAAAACAGTTCTGGGTAAGCTGTAAAATGACGTGTGCTCTGCAAAGCATCTATGTAGCTGCCCAGCTGTGCCTTCGTCTCCGCAATGGGAGAGTTGAACCTCCATAACGATGATGCACACTCACCCGATTAGTCTGTAGTGCACCAGTTCAATAGCATTTGATACGATGTCTACGTGGGCATAACACGTGAGCGCTCGAATAAACGTGTGACAGAGCACACTCCTAAACGGCTGTCAAATGCAATGACAAAAACAAACTAGTTACTGATACACGCTCGAATACCCCGGATTCGGTGATAGCCAAACATATTCCAGCAATCGACCACCCGGTTGATCGCACCAAATTGTCCGAGGTATTGTCACAAATTCGTAATTCGGAACTGCCAACGATTGCGGAATCATTACCAGTCGGATAACCCTGGCCGGCTTTGTGTGGAGAGGAAACACCGGCGCAATCAGTCGGTTCGTCACGAAACTGATTGTAATACTAGCGTGCAAAAGGTCGAAACTATTTGGTTTATTCCTTCCCCTGTGGTTGCCGTGCGATATTTGTATTAAATTTGCGGGTTTTACGATAGCGACCGATGAGAGCAAATTGGAGTGTCAATATCGCACGACGCATGTCTTCCCTCTGTTTTAACTAAATGTATAAAGTGAACTTAGTAGTTCAAATAGAGTATAAGTTAAAATCGTTAGGTGATTGAAAACAGGTGTTCGTGGAGCATGTTAATTTTGCTAAAACAACAGACAGAAACAGTTAGCAGCGGTCAATTGTGGCACTGGAAAGACAACGGACGTGAAACGGCAGTTCTGAATACCAAGATTATTTTCAGGAAACATGGCCGTCAGAAATAGTACCGATTCCCGCATTTGGTGATAGATCTTGCTAACTCGAGAACAAAAAATTAATCACGTGACGAATATACCAAAATTGCATACCGAGGAAGAGACAAAATTTCACTGAATTTAACGTGTGATCAGTAAAAATCTGGAGACGTTTTCTCACTCACCTTTATTTTAGGGATCGACATAAAAGTAGATCCCACCAACGACATAGCCCATTGTGACAGTGCGAAAAGAGGAATCAACAGACTGTGGAGTGTAGATATGCAGCTGATCAACGAGGATGCATGGGAAACTTTCCCATCCTAAAAGTCTTCCGAGATATTGCGAAATTGCTCACAAGACATAAGAAGAAGCACACTGATAAGATTCGACAAACAAAATGTGTACTGAGCGAGCCAGCTTCAGAAGCCGGTCCAAAAATTCGAGTTAAGTGAATTTGAGACTACCCGCATCGCAAGGAACCTAAAGACAGATAACAGTCCAAAATTATATAAACTAACAGGAGTTAACACGAATGAGAGAAAAGTCGGAAATTTGACCAAACAAGTGGTATTGTAGAGGTCTCCACAGCGAAAATCCTCCACGGCGTCGAAATTACAAAACTCACTTTTCGATAACCAACAGAACATGGCCTCCATCAATATTCACATAAACAACCGTATTTCCCCTTCTTTCAATTCATCAGAGCCAATCAGCTGACGATAAAAGAATCCACCGCAGGACAAACGCCCCGTGGACCGAATGTTGGTGCGACTCGTAGATAGTTCCAACTAACTTGTCACCCTCATTTGAGAAGTGGGAAAAGATGCTTCAAAACACCGTTGAAACAATTGCTTCAAACCACAACTGGTCGGATCCTACACACGGAACTGAAAGTCGCGGGACGTCCTGACCTCCCCGCTCATTAACGCACACCTCACGTGATACAATGGAAATGTTGGTGCCGAGCAGCGCATTTACTTCCCGTCGCCCAAGTGATTAAACCGATCGCAAAACTCTCATGACCTGAGAGCAGATTGCTGTCAGCCACATCTCTCAGCAGCATTCGTTAGACGTTCGCAGAATTACTCATTTGGCGTTCAAGCGGAAACGTATAGAATGCGCACAAAAGTCTTTTTCGGATCCGTTGCTCACTCCGAACAAATCAAATGTACCACATCACCTTCTCGAGAAATCCACTTTGAACCAACTCAGGCCAACGCCTCAAGGCCAATTTGTCGATGTCATAAGACCAACCGAATCGTCTGACCTTCAGCAACACATTTGTGTGTGCGTCAGTCTGGAATAATCAACAAGTGCATATGGTGGACTTACTGTTAGCTGGTAATTTCAACTTTGGACTCGAGCCACATATCTGTAACGTGCGACCGAAACTAGTTATTGCGCGCTGATTGGATTTGAAGTGGCAATCGTTACACGGTTGCTTCGTTCACCTTTCAGACTGCTACGTCCACGTTGTGCACAAGGACCCTGAATCAACGGACAGTCAGAAAGACCAGGAGAACAATTGTATTTAAACGTATCTCTCTCTCATACTTTTGTGCCCTTATCCTTTTTGGTCATTCTAGTACCGTTACGTGATGCGTAATACATCTTCGGACAACCTCTGTCTGCTCTTCCGGTTGTATGTCACAATTTGGCGACCCTGCCAGGCTACAAAATGTGGAAGTCTGCAAAGAAATCTGAAGATGAGCGTCCTGCTACTCCTTCTACCTCTGGAGACTTCGGTCCCTTCATTAAAAAACTGAAGAACATTCTAGACAGGCTATCGGCGAAACCTACAACAGCAGGGATGCATGTATTGATGCCACATCCTGACAAGTTCACTGTAGGTAGTCACTATCCCTGGTGGGAGTGAGGACAATCTCTCTGTGCTCTTCTAATTGCACGTTACATGCCCAGAATCAAGCTCTCTATTCAAGTATCAATCATGAGCGGTTGGGTATGGTGAATCTCATCTCCATCTTATGAGGCGAATGCCAAATACCTCCGGCTTTCTAACTGAAGAAATGCATTTTATTGAAGTCGCCTGACTGTATTGTATTTCCCATCACATTATTCAGCCAACTTTCGAATTCTTCCACTCCCCGCGCTATTCAAACGCTCGCGCAAGATCATCCTTTTCAAATGAGACTTCTATTTGTCCATCCACACCGTCCAATACACAACCAGATATGTCCGAGTTTTTATGACTTCCACCGATTCCCAACCTGTCTGTGATTCCTAAAACACAGTTGTTGACGGGCTAGATCACTCTTCTCGTTAAAGATTCCTCCCCCAAGTTCATGGGAAACAGAAAAATGGGCTGTGGCCCCAGATATATACATATATTATTATACCATATTATATTATTTAATAATCTGCAGGAAATTAACTGAACATAATGTTAGTCAATTGAGAATTTCGCAAATTTCCATGATGTAATGCACATCTTTGATCCGGTTTTCATTAACATAATCACTCTGCAGACTAGTCCAGGAAGATATGTCTATGTTGGGGAGAATTTTGCCGCGAGTGTCACTCAGTGAAAAAGTGAACTGCTAAATATGCTGGTTAGCTAATTTTTTTGATTTCTCTTTGGGACAGCTAGACAATAAGATCATAACACTCTACATAATTGGTTGAGTGATTTATTGTTTTAAGCTCGTAAGAGTCATGATGCAGTCGGCTCTTTGTGTTTCAGGTTTGTTAATTGTAAGTGGCAGGTTAGGGTGGAAAAGTAGTTGATTGCAGCCGGTTACTTAACCATCCACTGATGGATTTCCAGCCACCAGTCTTGTGAATTTGCATGCTGAACAAATTAAACAAATGCAAAATGAACGCCATTCACAGTTGAATGCAGTTTTCAAACTTCAGGAGATGTCGGATATACGAGGTGCAGATTCTTGCTGATACCAGGAAATATGAGGCGACTTACTGAAAAAACGGTGAAACACAACTTAATTGACAGTGACTGGCGGATAAACATGGCTCGTAAATAAGGAAGACAAAAGCATTTTCGAAATAAGCATGCGTCGAATCAAAACGTTCACATACAGAAACATTCCGTCTTAATCGGGAAAAAGCATAGCTCGACGCATAAGATTGAAGGTAGGTGATTCAATTGCTATATATATATGTATATACATATAGAATTCACCAGATTGTTCTTCATCGACACGCACAGTTTTGTCAGGTACCACCAATCGCACTTAGTCGTGTTTGTCTTCGTACAGAGTATTCGCAAAAGTCAATAAACATGTTTGCTTGAATCGATCTAATACTAAACTATATCTGGACAGAGCCAACCAATTAAACAAATTCAAAATTAGGTTATTGTGGAAATCTGTAGGCAAGGTCCGTGCTTGGTCTTCTCACAATGGATGGTGACTACCTACAGTGAACTTGTCAGGATGT
>QNGE01000303.1:7559-136132 GCA_008508345.1 Paragonimus westermani
TGTGGCGTCGAAAAGACGTTCGGTTGTCGCTGAAGGGAAGGGTCTATAATGCTTGTGTGCGTTCCATTCTGTTGTATGGTTCGGAAACGTGGCCTGTTCGCAAGCAAGATATCAACAGGCTTGCTGTGTTTGACCATCGTTGTCTCCGCCACTTGACCCACATTAAGTGGGCTGATCGCGTGAGCAATGTGGCAGTTCGCCGGCGCGTATTCCGGAACGCTCGGGATGCGCGATCAATTGGTCAACTAATTACGTTGCACAGCTTGCGATCGTTGGGTCACGTTCTCCGTATGCCAGCTGAGCGTTCGCCGTACCGGGAATTATACAGTGAGGCCACCAAGAGTTGGGTAAAACCGCGTGGTGGTCAAGCAACAACGTGGTCACAAAATATGAAGACCTTGACTGTTCCACGGAGCAAAGTGAGCAGGCATCGCCTGCCTGGATGAGGCCTTCGTGATCAGTCAAACCGCTATCCGAGATGGCGGTGTGTCGCAGTCAATGGCGTACCTGTATCCATACCATTTCTAGTTCTTCCGCTTAGTCTTATTTGAGTACTTGTCGACCTTCTTAATAACTTTACCTTCTAAGATATTCCGCGTCACTGTTTAGATGAGCGGCGGCCCGAGCCACAGTACCTTTTGGTCAGGCTCATGGCTGTTGTGATGATGTTGAGGATGATGATGATCACGGCAAAGTGTTGGGTTGCTTGAGTCCAAAAAAGGGATTTATTTTTGTTTCTGCAATTCAAAGAGGATCATATGGCAAACGACATTAGGCGCAACGTGAAGTTTGCTTTATCCCTTAAGTATGCGGCTGCTCAATTACGCTTGGTTCAAACCACCGAAAGGCCAGTGTTACATAATAGTCAACACAGTTCAGTCCACCGGTTCACTGGCAGTCACGTAAACGTTTACATGGGTAGCACAGATAGACAACTAATTCAGCGAGTGGCAGAACTTGTCACGAAATGGTTAAACAGCGGAAGGCACAACAGTCTCAATCCAGTGAACCTGTTGTTCGAAATCACGCATCATGGGCTGCTAACTGCCTCGTGGTAACTGATCACTAGGTTGACCCGCTTAATTCACTCAAAATGCTGTTACACAACCGGAACTCGAAGCTGCTAGCCTTTAGCGAAGCTTTGTTGACCAGAACTCACCAGCGGGCACTGTGTACAAAATGGTTGAGGCAACCCATCGGGTTGTCGTGATGTTGACGTAATACTCGGTGTAAATGTTTGCGTGTCCATGCCCCGTCAATCTCCCCTTGTCTGCTATGTTTAACCTGCATGTTTCATGTGTGCTATTAATGAGTGCGCGAAATGTTAACATATCGGAGCATATGTCTTCTCTTTGTAATTATGAAGTTGACTATCTTCATATTTTCCCGGATGCCATCGATAGCGTCACTTGAAACTGACCGGCTCGATTCACAATCCGCAAATTGCTACATTTACTTATCATTTGATCGTTAAAACTAAAGGAGACCATTCACAATTGTCATGGTTACATTCAAGCACCTGAGCTCAAACTACGAGGATTCAGTGGATCATGATCGCGGACTGCTTCAGATTTTTTTGATCGGGCAGGGAAGGCGATCGAATTTTGGGAGAATGAAAGCTGCGATGCCTTTGATTACAAGTGTTGAACGCAATTTCACAGGAGGTAGAAGTTCAGCAACAGGTGGGTTTTAAACAGATGAAGTTTAGGCATCACCTTCGATGCTAAAAGCCTCTCGCTTTCCTGACTTACATTTCTCCATCGATGAATTGGTAACAAATGAGCATTTGCTGATTTCGACCGTCAGTCGATCGCCTTGAGATTTTAGGAAATCTGTCCTAGTTCATAAACGTTCTTTACTTTTGAAGCGCCTGTCGGTGAACAGTATGAAATACCATAGTCTTTGTGGAATGCGCAATTTTTAAAGCAAGCTATGTATATCACTTCGGAACTCTGTGCAGTCAACTGCAAAGCGTTGTGTGCTAAGATGAACATATCTTAAATTTCACTGCAATACGGTTAACCTCGGCGATATATCACGCGCAACCTTTCTTCACGGAACTAAATCAAGATGCATACAGAAGTGTTGATAGTCTAATGAAAAAGATCAATTTATCACTGTCACAGCACAATGTTTTTAGCGCCGTGCTGTGTACTAAATCATCCCTTACTTCAGAACTACCATGAACCTGACCAAAGTGTACTGTGGTTCGAGCCTCTGTACACCGCAGCATTTAGATGTACTCTCTTATAAGAAGTATACAAAGAAAAAGAATGGATAAGAAAGACCAGTCAGAAGCAAAATGCAGACATATAACTGGCTATGATATTGACATCGGAAAATTCTTATTGCTGCCGATTTGAGCTATCACGAGGTTCCTAACCGGTTGACGATTTGTACCGAATTTTAGTCAACAGAGTAGTCAGGATTTTCACAGTTCATGACCATCCTGCGGTTCTACATAAACTGTTGGTGGCTACAGTATATTCTGCCGGATGAGGAAGTCATTCAGCAGCGGGCTACACAACGTGATTATTTGGTCAACTGATCGCGCATCCTGAAGCTTGTGAAATACATTCACCTTTTCTGCCACCCCGACGTGGTGACCAAACTAGTGCATTGTGCTGATCCTGAGGACTGTGCTAACTAGAATCTCTGTTCAATCGGGCACAACCATGTCAGATAGACCAATGGAGGTGCAGTTAGGCGAAAAGCGACCACACTGTTGTGGTTGTATGTCGCACTGCTGATCGTGTAAGAGAGTGCTTAGATGGTGGGACGCGATTCTGCAGCACACAGCTTTCGGTATCATTCAAAAGGTCGATGTGGCTTTCATTCTAGCAGTGAACAGAATCCGACGTGATTGTTCTGCTGTGACCTCGGACTAGGCATGTCTCTTGTTGCAGTGTGAGTTAAACCCATAATTTACACTTTTGAGTCAAAGACTTAAGGTGGGATCATTCACGTCAGCTCACTTCTGTAGGAAGAAGCAACCGGGAAGAATCAGAAATTACTGCTCTGCCGACAGTGGCACTACCTAGCCAGTACCACTTTCTCGTTCTTTTTTGCCCTTCTTTTTTCCCGTACCGGCCAGTGAGTTTTTACTGAAACGAAAACGGCCTACTAACATTAACACTTTCAATGTTCCCACTCTTCGATAAGTTGGTCAACAAGCTTCTTTGATAGGTAGTTCCTGAAGTCTGAAACCGGGCATGCGTTGTGTCTCGGAGGCGTGAATCTATAAATCTAGCATCGTTATTCAGTTGAGTTCATCTGTAGACAATCGAACTAAGCGCTTCTCCCTCAGAAACTCTGGTGACACCGAGGCAGAACCTCGGTCAAGATGGGGTGGGGATCGCGTCAAGTTCTAGATTGGAGAAATGCTTGCCCAACTGGATTCCAGTGAACGGTCTCCTTTGCCATCGGACATGGCACATGTGTTGAAATCTGTTGGTGCAAATCTGAAAGGCGTTTTACGTTCATTACATCGGTGTACGCTCTAACGGACAGTAGTTCAGACGCGTTATACAACGCTCTCGTCGACCTTCTGAAGCAAACTAAATAGTGCAACGCAAGTTTAATGGCCGGCGATTTGAATGACCAATTTGGTCACCTTTCTCCAGACGAGAATCGGGTGAGTGGTGTTTTTTTTCCGTGCACACCGTACTGGTCGTTGTGAACGTCTAATACGATAATGGACATCTCACGCCCCTTACATTCCGAGTGCCGCACTTCAGCACCGAAAGAAGCATTATTCCACATGATGATCGTCCTGTGCGTCCCAGAGATGGACACGAATTGGTCATGTAGTTTTCAGTTACATGTGACACCACTCTGTTAAAGGCTGTTATACACTTTGGGTAGACCACTTGGGCTTGGTTCTTGCTGTTGTGTACACCCGTTTTTGCCGTCATTTGCTTGGAGGTCGTGCATTTTTAAATGCAAGATACTGGGTCGCACCGCTAGATATTATCGTTCTGTCCTAACCCGATGGTTTTGTCGGGTTTGCCATACTTGTTACAAATGAATACTTTCAAAACACTGATACGTCATGCTTATACTCACAATCTGGTCTGACTCTTCCCCGATGGTTTGTGTTCTAAACAGGGCAGTCGGCGTACAGCTCATCCAGGATCTATGTTAGGCACATAGCATCTGTTGCGGGTCGTCTTACCTATTTATATCATTTGGTTATAGTTACACGACTCTGTCAGCTATGAAGCTTATCTCGTATGCTAGACAGGTTCATGTATCTTCATGCCGTTTTTATCTAACCGTCACCTGAAAAATAACACAAATATAACGTCTTCCATGAATTACCTGTGATTTTTCTCCTTTTGAATAGGTTGACCACACGGTTGTAATGTACCTTATCGATCCGAACGGGAAATTTTCTAATTATTACGGACAGTTGAAACCGGTACAAGAGATCACGCGTGATATTCTTAAACAAATGAAGGAGTTTGGCTGATCTGAGCAGTAGTTATTTTTGTATGTGGATATGTGCACCTCTGTAGAATTTCCGTCTGCTAATGCTCCTTTTGTGTAACATACAATGACTTCCCAATTTATCACTCTATGTTCTTACTGTGAATAAAATTCGGTTGCATTTCTGCTAGTTTTGCCTTAATTTTCGTCTAAGACCGAAATATTTCGAATGACCCTAGAACACTGTTGCGTGAAACTGAAACGCTATTTGTACACGCTTACCTATAATTGAGTAATGCAGTGAATCATCGATGAGGAAATTAATCGTCACCACGCAACACATTGTTTTGCTTGCGGAACCGAACCACTGGTCTGCGATAATTGGTCCTACACCTGTTGACTTGACAGTGTTCACTCAAACAAAACTACCTGTTGATATAGTCACAGAGAGTTTCGTCTGTTGTCTGGTGGACGACTGGAACGAGCTGGTTCAACGCTCACGTTATCATTTAATTGTAAGAGGCCCACACCACTGTCACCTATAACAAGGACTGTGCTGTACTATTTCTGCTCCACAGCCTTTTCTAATTTCTCTGGGCTGTTCATTTGTTCATCTTGAAGTTAATTTTCCACTATTTCTGCCACAAAGCGCTTGTCACCAAATGATTGATCATTTCTGATTTAAGCTGTGTATTGCCAGATCGTCCGAACTCAAAAAGAGTGTGTATATGATTTGTTCCTAGTGTTAGACCTGGCAATCTGTGATAATACTAGTTGAACAACCGAATGAAGTGACTTCACATGTTCACAACTCCCGTCTTTTTTTTAACGTACAAGCGTGTTGTTTTCGATTGTTGAATTTAAGTCGCCATTTTTCTACACACTGCGACCAATGGACTCCAGGGTAGCGCTGAATTACCTAACCACAGTCGAACGAGCTACTAATCTATTTCAGGTTAAACAGAACAAGAAAACTCGGGTTTCGTTAAACTACTGCATGTAGTTTGTGTCTTCATATATATATCACAGTCTACAAAGTATAACCCTCCGAGGGTTACACGTATGTGACGCGGTGTACACACGCTGTCCTGGTGTTTATGTCGGTGGCGTTCTGTGAACAGTGTTTGGCGATTGTCTGCATGCTGCGATTGGTTCGAACGGTCCTCTGGATTGAGTGGGCTGGGCTTATTTCACTGTACGCCAACGCTTTCTAGTCTTGGAAGGATTGGTCGTAAGTGAGATTTGGCTAAAACGGAAACAGATGTTTCGGATGGTTTGTTAGTCCGTGTACATGGTGAGAGCCGACCATTTTGATTGCTGCTAAACAGTGTTCACAGGTCGTTTCATTCATTTTTATGGTGATTCTGGATGTTTGATCGACTTTAGCGAAGTAGAACGATTAGACTGAAAAATACACGGCGAATTAGAGTGTTTATCTCGTATGTACTTGGGGTGCGTCGGGTCTTCCACCTTTCATGATTTGTTGTTAGATGGGCACTTATTCTCAGGCTGGGTCACGTGAGGATAAAAAAACGATGGGAGGATGATTAACCTAACGGATCTGAATCTCATAGTGTTCGAAAGCTTTGTCAACCAAGCTGCATCTGCAGATCGTACGATGAACGAACGTTGGTCGAGGATCTGGCGTTAGGCTCCCTGAAATTTGAGGGAAGACAGATACAGACGTCAAGTGGAGAATGCCCCCATCCCAAACCTGTCTCAACGGAGGTCCAAGGGCTGTGTGCTGATCGCCAGAATTAGGCGATCCCGTGACAAAACTCGGACTGAAGATTTCACATTCACTTCAGATGGTTAGGCTATGCAACAAAGTTGCCTTATTGCAGTGCCATGAATCGAGCGACTGAAAAGCGGGGAAATGAGGCAGTCACGGGTTAGTTCAGTCGAGCCGTGATGATTGGTTTCTTACTTCCTATCATTCGAGAACATCACAACGGCCTTGTGCTTGGCCAGAGGGTACTGATGCGCCCTCAGGCTAGGCAAGCCCCTCATCACCAAGCTGGTCAGACTGTTGGGTCACTGGTTCTCGATAGGATCTTGTAAGAAAATCCTGTTGTCTCACCGGTCGGACTTGAGTCACAGACTTTGGGTGGGGTCCCGTGAGTCATCTGCTACGTCATAAGCGACCGGGAAGTTGTCTTTCTCCTGAAGTTGAACTTCGGCTGCTCTATAAAAAATATGTCAAAATGGCCCAAATGGGTAAGAATGTTGTGGTTTAACAGTCAAACACAAATTTGTGTGGAAAATCTCTAGGTCCTGCGTCGGTCTCTTGGGTTAAAGTACGCGTCGCAGCAAGCCTGTTTACCACGTAGTTTTACGGCCTACGGTGGGTATGAAATCTGGACGTGATTCACTGGAGTGGCCCCCAGGATGTGTTATAGACCGTTCGCCATGGTGAGAGATTTGATTGCGCAAATGAACATGTGCACGCACGAACGTCCGAGGAACAGCGGCAGTTAGTGTGGTAGAAGAGAGGAGGGAATACATGTGCAGCGAGGTATTGATGTAGTGAGGATGGGTGATTACAGTGTACTACTACATGACATCGAAATGGTCGCGGGAAAAATACAGGAAAAAACACTGGAGTGCGGCGTCGCATGAAGTGCTTCTTACTTCATGAAGGGACTGAGCATTGGCGTCCGTTGCACCGTGGCGTTCTGAGACGAGTCTCTTACGCAGGTGAGTGTTTTTGTTTGTGGTCCTGATAAAAGGCATAAACCCATGGGTCGGTGTTCCGATTAAATAACCCTTGTGTCATCCACGTTCTTGGCACAAAACATTGGGTTTAGGTTGACTTAATAGCAGCCTTACCGAATGCTGTAACGGATCGCATTGACCCGGTCCAATGCTGATGACTGTAGCATTCCACCGGTGTAAGTTGCGGTTACCAATCCACCGGCGCATTATGTGGTCGGCTAGTGCCTGTCCCATTACCCAGTTTAGGTTTTACACAGTGGGTTGAATTCCGCATGTTGGTGAATTGGCAACAGTGTTTGAATGGTGGAGCTGACAGGAGTCGGTAAATCAACGTTGATTGTGTTGAATTTCATAGGCTTGAGTTTGCGAATTGCGTACGATGAATATAGACGTGGTCATCCAGAGAAGCAGGAACCGGTGGCTGTGGTATCAATGCACCTAAAGCGGCGAGTCCTGCAAACTGGTTCTCAATGTGAAAGACGGCGGTTATCCACGCTAAGAAAGGCAACGACAGAAGAGGTGATGAATATAACACTGTGTGGTCGTTCGCTCAAGTATCTGTCCGTAACTTAGCTCAGCAGCCTTCTACAGGTCGGTGGTTGATCTACCGGATACTTGTTCGTCTAGGATTCCATCTGTGCAGACGTTTTACGCGGTTGCTCTATAAAAAAGTGACTGGCAAAATCAGTTAGACTTTACGTGTTGGTTCCAAGCTACGGTGCTCCGACGAACGATGTTTGACTGGTATGTGTCGCTTTTAATTGTCCGATTAGCTGGATCTGAGTTAGTGAATTATAATATATGTGGGTTGAATCAAACAGAGCTATTCCGTTTCTTTTCCTTTCCAAATGATCGGACGTGCTGGACAGCGTCGACACAAGGTTGTTGAGCGTTTGAATTTGGTCATTCGGCCATGTTATTGCGAGGTTACTTGGATTGTGGTTAGTCTGCTAGTCTCACAAGCAGGAGGCTCGGAATACAAACTCCTACCCGGACGGATATGCATTACTGATGAGCTTCAATGAGAGCGAAAACCATGTCTATTGCCTCCTTCTGAAGTGCGCTAACCGACAGGCGTGGTTGGTTTTAACTTTGAAATAAGTAGTAAAAGTTTGGCAAACCAAAATTTGTTTTTGCGCATTCGAAGAGACAACAGCATCAAAACTGTTTAAAGGTGCGCCCCTCATGTTCTGCGAACTTGTGAATTCGTTCTTATATACTCCGAAGGATGTTTTGACTTGTTCGATAAATAGGTTCTGAGAGGCAATCGCTACATTCTGCTTAAATCTGGTTATGGTGTGGGTTTGTCCACTGTAGACCACGGACTTCATTTTATTCCATACAGAAAGTCTGATGGAGTTGAATCAGATGAACTTGAGGCCAATCGATGTTTCCACCTCTGAACGATCCACCGCTAAGAAACTGACTCAACCAGGACCTAAAAAATGTCAGCATAATCAGTCGAAGTCCTATCCCGCTGGAAGTGACCTCGACTTCGGCATCCAGCAGTTTATGTCTGAAGCCCCGAAACAGAAAACCAGGATACAGCTCGTATACACTGTAACATTTACCATGCCCTCGAAAGGCTTCAACCCCCAAAAACTGGTCTTCCGACGCAAACAACAATTTAGTTCAAAACAGTGATGCGCTTCCCTTATTACTCGTAGAGTTTCCTGGAGCCTGTAAAGTTGGTTTCATATTCCTATTGTCACAAAGATGAAGCGCAGCATAATAGATGAAAAGGATACATTCCACTAACGTCGGTTGTCGGAGTACCGTAGCTTGGAACCAACACGTAAAGTCCAACTGATTTTGCCAGTCACTTTTTTATAGAGCAACCGCGTAAAACGTCTGCACAGATGGAATCCTAGACGAACAAGTATCCGGTAGATCAACCACCGACCTGTAGAAGGCTGCTGAGCTAAGTTACGGACAGATACTTGAGCGAACGACCACACAGTGTTATATTCATCACCTCTTCTGTCGTTGCCTTTCTTAGCGTGGATAACCGCCGTCTTTCACATTGAGAACCAGTTTGCAGGACTCGCCGCTTTAGGTGCATTGATACCACAGCCACCGGTTCCTGCTTCTCTGGATGACCACGTCTATATTCATCGTACGCAATTCGCAAACTCAAGCCTATGAAATTCAACACAATCAACGTTGATTTACCGACTCCTGTCAGCTCCACCATTCAAACACTGTTGCCAATTCACCAACATGCGGAATTCAACCCACTGTGTAAAACCTAAACTGGGTAATGGGACAGGCACTAGCCGACCACATAATGCGCCGGTGGATTGGTAACCGCAACTTACACCGGTGGAATGCCACAGTCATCAACTTGCGCCTATTGCCGGGTGGACTACAGACAAACATTGGACCGGGTCAATGCGATGCCTTACAACAGTTTGCAAGGCTGTTATTCAAGACGACCTGAACTCAGTACCTCCCTGCACACGTTTCCTCCTTCCCTATATCATACTGACTGCCACTACTCCTCGGACGTTCGTGTGTGCACATGTTCATTTGTGCAGTCAAATCTTTCACCCATGGCAAACGGTCTGCAATACATCGTCGATGCCGCTTTGCATGTCACATACCCGTCATATGTAGGCAATTCACACAATCTCCGAGCCGTCTTTGCCAGCTGGTTCGGAATATCAGGCATTCTTCATATGCTTACATCTGTCACCTCGTGCTATTCTCTCCACGTGGATAGCTAATTCCGCAATCAATTCTCTCACATTTTCCGTCTTCCCGGTTTTTTCGTCAGACCCACGACCGACACCCTTTCATCTCACGATCTGAAGATTTAGCTGAATTGGCGAAGTTTTAAAACGCCGTGAATTGTCTCCACTGTATCGCTTGACGTGGTGTGGCATCATCTATCCGTCTGGCAATATACCAAGATTTGAATGGCACGTTGTATTCGTTTGTCCAGCTTCGCTCTCGCTTTCTGTCTCGGAGAGTTGCTGCCCTTTTACGGGCTTAGACTTATGAGGTAACCACTCAGCCGGTGTGTTGAGCATTGTCTCTCCGGTTAGATTACATCACCCTTGTCTACTTTAAACGTTCTGACTGCTGTTTGGTCATTTGATCACTCTCGTTCCATCTTGTGTACAATTGACTCATTCTCATCATGCTGGATACTGGTCGTGACAAAAGTCAAAGCCTGACGGTGGATTAGGATGCAGGTGACCATAGCTGAGGAGTCCGATTTCATTTCAGGAATTTCGATGGAACTGTCGTTTGTATGGAGTCTAGGGTGGACGATTTAATGTTAACATGGTTTTGAGGATTCCTATTATGGGTGAGCTACCGTCTGATCATCAGCGCATCCTTACCGCTAGAACGATAATAGGTTTTGTAGATTCTGCCTTCTGATTTAGCGGTAGAATCGGTCGATTGCCTCTCTTACCATTGAGTCGGTTAGCCGTTTCCAGCAGCCACGAAGCTGGTTCCTTACCAAGACATTGTTGGGAATTGAATATGAAACATGAGCTACCTGATCACGACTAAGCATTACGTATGCGCACACTTCGTTGCTGTTGTACGGCAAACTACACAAGTCGCACGACAAGGTGTTTTGCAATGAACTTGACAAAAAATAACCATAAGCAGGATAATCATACATCTATTGGATTTCAACCACGAATTTAATACTGGGCTTTTCACATTGCTTACAAGGTCCTATCACTTCATCGGGAATCATTCCAGTCATAGTCGAATAGATTGCTGTTCGGTTTTTGTTATCCGGTTTTGTGTTATCAGAAGGAATTCGTGCACTTCTGACGACTTGCTTGGTCACGGTTGGGTCGTTTTTGTCGTACTCAGGATCACACAGTCTACATGTATGGAACTCAATAGTATATCTACCTCAATTCTTCAAACATTTTCATTTTGACACCCCCTTTTCATGATCTCCTTATTCCCGCTTATTTCTAATCATAACTGCAAGTTTCATAGCTCCTGCAATTGTTCTGGTCTGATGAAGAATTACCAAAACCGCTTATCGTCACATTTTGTCTTCTACGACTCAAGGTTTGTTTCTCACGTGAAATGAGCGGGCTGTTCATCTTTGATTACACTGTGAATGGTTGGAGGGAAAGGGACAATAGCACAATCCTAATATTTTTTACTGCAGGCTGTCGAACACCCGAGATGGTGATGATGGTCCGGCTGATTGGTGCATGCTTGTAAAGATGTTTAGGTCGTTCCTCAACACTAACTACTTGCTCTGGCCCTAATTCCATAGAAATCCCTTGGAACATTCGTGACAAAATGAACACGTCGCACAGCTTATCAACAGCATGCAAACAAAAATTGCTACAGTATTCCATGCCAAAGTCGGACCGACTCGGTATCGGTAAATGAGAAATCACTTGATATTTCCAGACAAACTCATACTAATCACTACCGTTTTTTCTCTTCTCGGTCTGCATTTGGAGCACGATGAAAATGCATTGGGTCGAGGGTCGATAGGGTGAGAAATATTAACCAGACTAATGGCCAGTACAGATCAAACTTCACACTGCTGAGGTACTCACAGCACAGACAAATTGCTTCATTCACACGGAAGCAGTGGTTATTCCGCTAGTGCACGTCCGTAGAATTTCATAAAGGCTTAGCGATGGCATAATGCTCAAAATACATCGTTTGTGTATCATCCGGGCTTAGTGTTGGAAATATTTCTGTGCACTTTTTGACCGAAGGTGTATATAGTGTGCTTTGTGACGCTTACTCACAAACAAGCTTTCCACAAACGGTATTAAGGGGGTTTGGACTCATTGGATGTTGATTTGAATAGAGCTGAAGCCCTTAATTGTGGTTTACAAGCATTGATAGATACTTTGACTAACAGGGAGAGTGGATCACCTTGGTGTTTGCGATGCCTTCTACTATTTTTAGTGCCTGCGCATTTTGAGTGAAACTGATATGTACATTTTTTTCACCTGAAAGTGTATACCATTTTGTCTACTAAGATGTTCGAGTTTCACGGGTGAATCACGTAACCCCGGTAAGTAACAATCGCCAATGTGTAGTGTTTATACTTAGGAGGCATACGACTATAGAAGACTTAGGTAGGGTGTACAGAAGTAAAAGAATTGAGCATAACGAACTAGACGTGCATATGTGTACCCAAGCGTTCATCACAAAGATGTCCACGAATTGCAAGCAAACAACCAATGAGCGAATGAGAGTGAGCTGGTATTCTCAAGAGAATTTCTTTGTGTCACTCTCTCTGTCTCGCCTCCTCACTATGTATACTTCATAAACTACGACTGCGTCCATACCACTGTATCTGCTGGGCCTCTTTTTCTATGGATATCTTCAACCAGGGACCACTCATAGGACACAAGAAACTGTTCTTGAATAACTATCATAAGTATCTCCTCAGCTGTGCTCATCGGATCTGCTATTTAAGCTGAGGGTACTCACACTTCAAATTTGTAAACCCAGAGTCATGTTCATACTGCCCTTTAGCCACAGGACTAATCCGATCATCAGGATTGACCGCAGTATCTTTAATGACTGCCAGAGGAGCAAACTAGAATTATTGGGAAAATAATCAACATTCAGACACCTTTTAATTAATTATTTGGAATGCATTTTCGTTTGACCAAAGGGATAGTTCGTACTCTTGAAATTGTTCTATGAGGAACTGAAAACCTTAGTTTATAGGCGGATCTTCGGTTGGCATTACGAACCGCGGCCGACAGTTGTTCGCCCGCTTTTGAAATACTACTAACGAAAGGTCTGAAAACTCCGCCCACTTGAGCCAAATATCAAGGAGATGAATACGATATCTTGACCTAAATTAATAAAAGTCATTATTAAATTACGACCAGCTAAGTGTAATGATTTACACTTACGAAAGGTTTGTCGCGAGATCTGTATCGGACCTTCTCTGTTGGACATACATGTGTACAAAGCAGACAGTCAAAAATATCCCATTACCGGAATTCTTAGGGAGGGTTCAAATTGAATTCACATATTGTGTGCATTCTAATGCATGCATGGGTATCATAAAATTCGTTTTTATTCAGCTCTACGGTAAAACGGTTTTAGAGCGTTATTCAATCAAATTTCAAAGTGAAATTACGAAAATCCTGTATATAGTTGCAAACGAATCGCGTACACTTACTGATTTGATGATCATTCTGGATTCTTGCTTGTTTGCCAACACAAACTCGTCGTACATATCCTCGCCACTTATCAAGGTGGCGTCCATGTGGCCACATCGGAGCTTTACACGGTGTCCGTTCAATTCAAATACAATAACGGAAGTGGTTGGCTCCTGAACACCAAGAGATTCAGTTTGTGCTACGATCCCCTTTTCTTGGCGTCTGCGTCGTTGTTCCACCAGCCACTTCGGATCCTGACCTTGTTTTTTGCGTTCATAATTCTGTTTCCTAATAATTACCATCGGATCACGGTATTTGTAGGTACTCAAGGGAACTGCACAAAACGTGAATTTTTGTGCCCCTGCTGGCTGAAATTTCACGTAGGCATACCGTTCGGTACACTGAGCCCCGCGAGACACATAAACGGAGATAGGTTTGATTTCCAAATCGTGCAACACAAAACGGATGCGCACTACATCACCTCGCACACGCGCAACTAATGAGGCCCGATTGGGTTCCGCGTTGTACGTGCCCTTCTTCGGATCTGTTTGGCTATCCACAGAAGACGGTCTCCTATCATACATTTGTTGTGCTATATCCACTCGCATCGCAAAACTGGCCAGGCGCAGTTGTACGCCATCCTTCTGGATGAAAATTTGATTTCGCGCCAATTTTCCACTGCTGCGTTTTCGCTTGTCAGATTTTACTGTTCCGGGGTCCTTAGCTTTTGCAAAAGTCCTTTTCTTCTCTCCACTGTCTGTATCTTCACTTTCGGAACGTGCCGCGATACGATAGCGCTTCATTCGCAGCACAAATTTCTGACAGTTTAAATCTCGAACCTCCACAAAATAGTCTTTAGAACAGGCTTGACATCCCTTTTGTGTACTACCCTCCGGGGATTTGCGACGGTGTATGTAAAGATAGTAGAACTCCGGATCTTTGGCCTTGAAAGTCAGCTGGTAATGTTTACCTTTCCCGGAAGTAAGACTCACGGTGCTCAATGGTGGTAAGTCATTGTCGTAGTTTAAGGACTCCTGTGAGTTGAATTCGACTGTTGGTGTCTCCTTTGCATACAACTCCTGCTGATATCCGTCTTCTCCTGTGCTCAGTTTTGGTACTGTCGGCAGGTCTAATTCTTCGTACGCGCTTCTATTAACTTGACGCCTCACTGTTGTTAATGCGTAATTCTTTTGCCAAGAATGTCGGGATCTTGAAGGTTTAGTGACTAACATTGCTGGTCAGCGCTCTTAACTCAGGACGTACATATCTGGAGCACGTGACCACAGTCGTTTAAACTGGACGGAGGCATAATCGAATCGATGTCATTTTGCAGTACACTGACCCGATACTGAACAAAAGGCTGAAAAGCGCAACTGTCGGAATACAGCCTGCGATACGCCACCCGATGTTTATTGAACTTTTACTGTAATATATAATGCCCCTTTCCAGCTAATTGATATATGGAGTATGGAGCGTATTTCCCCTGGTTCGCTACGGAATCTCAGTACCACCATCTGACACATTCCCAACGAGCGGATAAGGGTCGGCTGGACCTAGATCACACCTTTTAGTATCCCCGAATTTCACTATCTATTCATGGACCACAGAACCCCGTATGTCACAAAGCCTCTGTATTAGACCCCAAGCTAACCGGTTTAGTGCATACATTCTGTGGAGTGGAACGTAAATACTGAGTTTTGTTTTGCTGGCATACTGCTTTCCCATGCTTACACGGCGGATTAAAAAATCTGTTGCGTTAACAGGCTTTCTCCTGATTTTCAGGTCACTCAATTCACTCGAAATGTACCATAGACTATCACGGTTCCAATGCCACTGACCTTGTCGAGCTCACCTCATAAGATCATGCCGGTGACATTTTTTTACGCCGTCATACCTAAACCTTTGTTTATTTGAATTCACATGCTTCCACTCAGCTGTTCATAAGACACTTTTCTGTCCTATTTAGACGACAGTACATGCATTCATGACTAAGAAAAGCTGATCTTTTCTTCGATAATCGGGTAAACGGATCTTAAAATGTCTCCCCTCGTCCTCACATGGAAAATACAGAGCACATTGTGACAACGACTCTGGATAAAGTTTCACCAGAGGAGAAGATTGTTTTTTCTCAATGTAGCACAAAAGGTTATAAACATTTGGTGATGTTGAATACTACTCAGGGGTACTGTAACGCGCAACCGAAACCAGCGAGCGCGCACGGATTGAATTTGAGTTGTGTGACGGGACGTGCTGCTGTGTTGTCGGTGCCGTTTCAGCTTACGTTTGTGTAAGTCGTGTGCATGGCTTACTGGGCCTTCGGCTCATTTTTGTTCGTATTGTTTCTCTTTTCAGAACTGTCGTTCGAACCCCTACTTCGGAATAACACTGTCCCCTGGTGCGTCCACGTTTCCCGAAGGTTGGTCCGCGAATTCACGGGCATCCAGAGTTGAGTCGGCTGGCCTGCATGTTACAGTACCAGCGGGTAGTTTGGCACGAATAGGTGAAAACGATGCACACGGAAATTGGTGACGATGCTCAGCCTTTAGAAGGCCAGAAACTGCAGGCGACAGCTGAAAACATTTGTATCTTTTGAATGAGACATTGTTACACTAAAATTGGCGCGGCAAGGCCAGTAACGCATGTGTAACCCTATAAGCCGTGCATAGTGCTGCATAGTTGCCTCTATGGCGCACATTCTCACAGTGTTTGATGACATCTCATACCAAGCATCTTTTGTGGGTGCAGCATTTGGTTTAAACGATATTCAAAGGATGCTGAGACCGTCTTATTTCAGCCGAATCGGCCCTCATTCTTTTTACTATTGTTCTACGGGAACCACCCCTCGGTAAAGAATTGATATTAAACGCTTATTCCTGAATTCGTTTGGCATATTTTTTCACCCAACATATTTTGTTCATTAGCCAACGTTTCGTGTGTTTATCTTTGACTAATTATGCACTGCGTGGATTTCTAGATTTATTTTGGTTAACTGCATACGGCTCTTCATCTCTGGAGTGTCGGTCCAATGCCGCGGCACCCACATCTTACCATATGCTCCTGGCGAGTGCTCATGAATAAATCCTTATTAACACACCACATATATTTACAGTGCACAGAGGTGGAGTATAGTACCTCAAAATAAATAGGGTGCATGTTTCGATGTTATGACTTGTGTGTTAGGTGATGCATATTTGCGTCAGCCTATCAGTGGTGAAGCAACAGTCGTAAATTATATACAGTGATTTCGTACGTGCGAAACGTAGCACTCACACAACGTAATGTGTTTCGAAGGCGCATCGCATGAATATGACGTTCGACAGAATTTGGGTTTGTCTCGTTGAAATGGAGTTGAAGGCCGTTCCCATTTTTTCTGTTCTCATGTGGACAGTGACCTTCCAGGGCAGAACTGGCAGCAAATCTTGATGTGAATTCTTTTAACATCTTTTCTTACGCCAAATTTATTGAAGAATCAGCCTACATTTAGCGTTTATCGCACCTGATGTTTGTTACACGGCCTGACATTGGAGGATTACAAATAATGAGTAGTTTGGCGGATTTGATGATTTAGATAAAACCCAGTGTTACATTGTGCTGTGCAGCTTCGCTATGCCACTTACGAGAAGCCTTCGTCATCTTCTTACAAACGTTGAAAACAGACATCTTCGGATCATTTGAAATTATCACCTGTGTTACAACAAAGCGTCGTTCTTCCAAAGACCTGCAGTTTCTCGCTAGTGTAGACCAAGATGATTTTGATGTTCTACGTATTGGCAGTAAGCAGAATAGTTCTGACACATTTGAGCCACTGAATGGGATGTAGGGAGCACATGAGCTTAATTACACTAAGAGGTACCTGTTGTATCTCTATTCTCTTTCATTCAGCAGTGTGCCTTACGGACAATAACAACGGTAGGGAGAACACGTGAACCAGTAGAAGTACGTACTGTCTTATTGTGATGGAAATCTCGATTCACCGATTATCCAAACCCCGACACAACAGAAGATCTGACAGACGGCCAATCCAAATATCGCGTTAATGATACAACATCAGGATTGGACGAACGGTCTTAGTGTTGTGCCTTCCGTTATTCGTCAATTCATCTGTTCCGTATTCCACCAATCAACATACAGTTTATGACGTTACATGTGCTAATGAGATCAGCCAATGACAGGCTGTGATTTCTCCAATACTGTTGTACATCAATAAATTCGGTGTCTCAATCCATGAATAATAATTGCCGACTGCTGCCAGCACCAGGTCTTAACCTTATTACTTGCGTTGGAGGTTTCAATTCAAGTACCATTTCTAGGGCTATTCGAATTCCCTAATTCTGAGCATCACAGTTAACCTACTTCACAAGGGGCAGCGTCATTTTAAGTGTGGTCGAATGAGGTGTTGGTAGCTGAAGGTGCGGCCAATCAGAACGTAGACTGAGTCCTGGCATGAGTGTGGGGCACACAGACGGCCTTGACGCGTATACAACAGCACTACTTCACAGTTCTACATCAAGCTGTAGATGGAAGTTTGGGTGATTTTATTGCTCGCATTCAACGAGCTATGCATGACTATCGTTTCAATGGGATTCTTCCTACCAACCTCAAAGATGAACTGACCTTACAATGCTTGATTTAGGGGATTCGGAGCGAAAAGGCACGTGAAAAACTGTCGCCAGATGTATTTACTTTAAAATGGGAGAAGACGCGCCATTTTTCAATAATGGGAAATTACCACCTGATAGTTAACCACATTTTCACGGCAGAGGAACACAGAAGATGTTCAGATTGACGTCGGTGGGTCATCGAAACGTCCGGACAAATCATTCACAAGATACCGATTGGACAGCTACCACCACAGTCATCATGTGTCGTCACAAGCAGACGATTCGTCAGCCATGTAGAAAAACTTGTCATTTGGTTGCTTGTAGTCAAAATCTTATCCGCCATGGTAACATATGTTATCCCGTGTTCAGCACTTTTTAGAGTGCTACGCGTGACAATTGTTGCCGACCTCCATCTCATTGTTGTATGGAGGTTGATGCCGATTTTCGGTATTGATGAGGGTTGCCTCTATCAAGTGTTTGCCCATACCTTCCGGACATTGCGCAGGTAAACTGGACAGTCGATTCTGGTACCTGGAAAGTTGATTGTTCGTGTCCAACCTAGCAGCGAGAAACAAATTTTACCAGTGTGTGTAGTGGCTCAGAGTTATCCAAACATAACAGATCGAGATTAGACCAAAAGTACACCACGCACGTCAGACAAGGTAAAACGGCTGGAGAACAACCGAAACTGGAAGGTGTGTTCAAATACTCCAGTATGTCGAGGGATACTTTCGACAAACAGTGAATTTCTCGTCAACGTTATGCTAATCTGGATGAGACCAAATGAAAAACCCTCTGAGTCTCAGAAACAGCATGCCCAAACTCCGCAAACGTCTTGTCACCTCTACAAACGGAAATCCCGCTAGGGTAGCCAATACATTGGAGCATCTGATGCATTTCCTGTGACAGTGAATTATACAGATAACTAGGCCTTCAGTTTTGCAGTACAAGATGATGCATTTTTATGCCATTCCTAAACGACCGCGACGTCGCTCGGTTGGCTATGGATCACTTTACAAACGTTTGCGCGCGTGTATATCAAACCGATCCAGCTCTAAGTGTGGTACTCGTGCTCGCTATGGCTTCTCAGTAGTATAGGGCGTATGCGGCCTTTTTCTCACAGTTGGCAGTTAGCGTCACGGATATATTGCGGAAATTACTTGTGTCTGGCCAACCGCATCGAGCTCAGCTATATATTTGCTGATAAAGTCTTTCATCTTGTGCTCCGCCTCTGCTTTGCTGTTGTTGTATGTTGGACAAACGCTAATTGTCTCATCTTCAGCAATCGCTTCCTCATTGCAGAGCTCTGAACCCCAAGAACCAGTCTATGATGTACGAGACTGTCCTCTGTTCATTGACAGAAAGTGCCAAGATTTTGTCAGTTGATTCAATATCATCCCATGTTCGTCCGTAGTTTCTCATTAATGAAGATTCCATTAAAAACATCGAGCAATTGTAAAACTTTCAGTCTCCTGATCTAGGCAATATTTTTCGAACCTACCTCCATGTTCAAATCGCTTTTGTTTTGATGGTTAGCATAGATAAACGTCTTTAAACCGTGTCTGCTTGTCTTTCCAAAGCAATGTCTGGATATCACCGACTGATATTATGTTGATTTTCTACGTAAATCTTTGTACACAGCAAAGTTAACGTCCTTTTGCCTTCATTACTGGCAAGCTTCAGACAGTTGCTCTCTGTCCTTCACAATATATGGGCTTACGTTCGATTATCTCAATAATAAGATGCTTCATTACGATAGTAGCGACAAAAGTTTGAGAATATTCTACATCTAATCTGCACCTTAGGAGCTGCCGCTAGGTCTGTGAGAAAATGCTAATGACTTAGTAAACATGTGCGACAGTGGGCTCTAGCATGCAGAATTGTTAGCAAAAATCTAGTGCCTATTAGTATACTTACTTCATAGTATTTTCAAAACCCCACTCCGGCTTTGTGACGGGCATAAAAAAAAGCAATCGGTGATATGGGAAAGCAGACCAGTTGGATTGTACAAACCGCCTACGAGTCCTGAAACTGGACGTAATGTGAACCTCAAGGTCATAAATTCAAATCTCCTTACTTTTTCCACCTTCAGAAGCGGTGTTTCGAATATTGTTTTTACCGAATTTCGAAACCGTACGAACATCGCATAATGTACGCACATTTACCGTCTTGGTATATTCTGAATTAGTCACGTCACATCTGCAAAATGCTCATTCTAAAAGTTCTGATCATTGTTTGGCTGTCGAGGGCTCCTTGATATGCTGAAGTACAACAGTTAATTCAATTTCGTCTGCTTTTTCCCTTGAACACAAGCACTTCAGAGTTGAAATAGAAATCATTGAATTGTTCTTGATAGGTTCATCTATAGGTGCCAAACATGATAAACATTCGATTTATGGTTGAAGACCGCTTAAGTAGTTATTACAAGGATGTACATGCGCTAAAGTTGGTTAATTTTTAAGAGTATTGACTTTGGAAAACCTGAATGGTTCATGAAGAATAAAGATAGGTCAGAAACACCGTAGGTAAGTTACTCTTGGTTGTCTGGCTGCGTAATGCAAGTACTACATTGTAGGGGCATGAAACGCCATAATGCCTTGAGAATCAGCAGATAATGTACGATATCTTCTGTCACGTATTTATGCGCCAGCGTTTGACCACATCCATACGTAACTACGCATGTTCGTTAATATAGAAAAGGGTACTTCCAGCACAGTCACGATCTATCTGATACCGGCTTCTGAGTGTTTGTGCGTACATCAGGACGGTGCACCGTCTCACTGAGCAGTGAATGACACTACTTNAACGCTGAGATCAAATGTGAGTGATGGTCAACTTGAAAATAAGTAACGATGTTCGATTTGTTCGCTGAGAACATCATCAGCTATGTCTTACACCACAGTTGCAATGACGTTAGGTCCTGACGATTATTTCGTAGACGTGAAACGATGTTATTGGGTTGGCGGAAGGTGTAAACGATTTTGATATGGTCGGCAAACAGAGAAGGCTTGCCATGTTTAATAGCATCATATGCGTCATTTATATGGGTTAGGAAAAACTCACACTGCTAGTATCTCTTCGGCTGACTACGTGTCGGCTGGAAATTCCGCTTCGTTAGTTTGATGGCTTGTTCCTTTGCGTAGAGTTGACAGTTTTTGAAGCTTCAAATTGACCGGGCTTTCTGACAGTGTAAGTCATAAATGTTTCATAGGCTGATAACATTTCTGGTAAACTGTGATGGAAATCTCGATTCATGGATTATCCAAACCCCGACACAACAGAAGATCAGACAGTCGGCCAATCCAAATATCGCGTTAATAATACAACATCAGGATTGGACGAACGGTCTTAGTGTTGTGCCTTCCGTTATTCGTCAATTCATCTGTTCCGTATTCCACCAATCAACACAGTTTATGGTGTTGCATTTGCTAATGAGATCAGCCAATGACAAGCTGTGATTTCTCTAATACTGTTGTACATCAATAAATTCGGTGTCTCAATCCATGAATAATAATTGCCGACTGCTGCCAGCACCAGGTCTTAACCTTATTACTTGCGTTGGAGGTTTCAATTCAAGTACCATTTCTAGGGCTATTCGAATTCCCTAATTCTGAGCATCACAGTTAACCTACTTCACAAGGGGCAGCGTCATTTTAAGTGTGGTCGAATGAGGTGTTGGTAGCTGAAGGTGCGGCCAATCAGAACGTAGACTGAGTCCTGGCATGAGTGTGGGGCACACAGACGGCCTTGACGCGTATACAACAGCACTACTTCACAGTTCTACATCAAGCTGTAGATGGAAGTTTGGGTGATTTTATTGCTCGCATTCAACGAGCTATGCATGACTATCGTTTCAATGGGATTCTTCCTACCAACCTCAAAGATGAACTGACCTTACAATGCTTGATTTAGGGGATTCGGAGCGAAAAGGCACGTGAAAAACTGTCGCCAGATGTATTTACTTTAAAATGGGAGAAGACGCGCCATTTTTCAATAATGGGAAATTACCACCTGATAGTTAACCACATTTTCACGGCAGAGGAACACAGAAGATGTTCAGATTGACGTCGGTGGGTCATCGAAACGTCCGGACAAATCATTCACAAGATACCGATTGGACAGCTACCACCACAGTCATCATGTGTCGTCACAAGCAGACGATTCGTCAGCCATGTAGAAAAACTTGTCATTTGGTTGCTTGTAGTCAAAATCTTATCCGCCATGGTAACATATGTTATCCCGTGTTCAGCACTTTTTAGAGTGCTACGCGTGACAATTGTTGCCGACCTCCATCTCATTGTTGTATGGAGGTTGATGCCGATTTTCGGTATTGATGAGGGTTGCCTCTATCAAGTGTTTGCCCATACCTTCCGGACATTGCGCAGGTAAACTGGACAGTCGATTCTGGTACCTGGAAAGTTGATTGTTCGTGTCCAACCTAGCAGCGAGAAACAAATTTTACCAGTGTGTGTAGTGGCTCAGAGTTATCCAAACATAACAGATCGAGATTAGACCAAAAGTACACCACGCACGTCAGACAAGGTAAAACGGCTGGAGAACAACCGAAACTGGAAGGTGTGTTCAAATACTCCAGTATGTCGAGGGATACTTTCGACAAACAGTGAATTTCTCGTCAACGTTATGCTAATCTGGATGAGACCAAATGAAAAACCCTCTGAGTCTCAGAAACAGCATGCCCAAACTCCGCAAACGCCTTGTCACCTCTACAAACGGAAATCCCGCTAGGGTAGCCAATACATTGGAGCATCTGATGCATTTCCTGTGACAGTGAATTATACAGATAACTAGGCCTTCAGTTTTGCAGTACAAGATGATGCATTTTTATGCCATTCCTAAACGACCGCGACGTCGCTCGGTTGGCTATGGATCACTTTACAAACGTTTGCGCGCGTGTATATCAAACCGATCCAGCTCTAAGTGTGGTACTCGTGCTCGCTATGGCTTCTCAGTAGTATAGGGCGTATGCGGCCTTTTTCTCACAGTTGGCAGTTAAGCGTCACGGATATATTGCGGAAATTACTTGTGTCTGGCCAACCGCATCGAGCTCAGCTATATATTTGCTGATAAAGTCTTTCATCTTGTGCTCCGCCTCTGCTTTGCTGTTGTTGTATGTTGGACAAACGCTAATTGTCTCATCTTCAGCAATCGCTTCCTCATTGCAGAGCTCTGAACCCCAAGAACCAGTCTATGATGTACGAGACTGTCCTCTGTTCATTGACAGAAAGTGCCAAGATTTTGTCAGTTGATTCAATATCATCCCATGTTCGTCCGTAGTTTCTCATTAATGAAGATTCCATTAAAAACATCGAGCAATTGTAAAACTTTCAGTCTCCTGATCTAGGCAATATTTTTCGAACCTACCTCCATGTTCAAATCGCTTTTGTTTTGATGGTTAGCATAGATAAACGTCTTTAAACCGTGTCTGCTTGTCTTTCCAAAGCAATGTCTGGATATCACCGACTGATATTATGTTGATTTTCTACGTAAATCTTTGTACACAGCAAAGTTAACGTCCTTTTGCCTTCATTACTGGCAAGCTTCAGACAGTTGCTCTCTGTCCTTCACAATATATGGGCTTACGTTCGATTATCTCAATAATAAGATGCTTCATTACGATAGTAGCGACAAAAGTTTGAGAATATTCTACATCTAATCTGCACCTTAGGAGCTGCCGCTAGGTCTGTGAGAAAATGCTAATGACTTAGTAAACATGTGCGACAGTGGGCTCTAGCATGCAGAATTGTTAGCAAAAATCTAGTGCCTATTAGTATACTTACTTCATAGTATTTTCAAAACCCCACTCCGGCTTTGTGACGGGCATAAAAAAAAGCAATCGGTGATATGGGAAAGCAGACCAGTTGGATTGTACAAACCGCCTACGAGTCCTGAAACTGGACGTAATGTGAACCTCAAGGTCATAAATTCAAATCTCCTTACTTTTTCCACCTTCAGAAGCGGTGTTTCGAATATTGTTTTTACCGAATTTCGAAACCGTACGAACATCGCATAATGTACGCACATTTACCGTCTTGGTATATTCTGAATTAGTCACGTCACATCTGCAAAATGCTCATTCTAAAAGTTCTGATCATTGTTTGGCTGTCGAGGGCTCCTTGATATGCTGAAGTACAACAGTTAATTCAATTTCGTCTGCTTTTTCCCTTGAACACAAGCACTTCAGAGTTGAAATAGAAATCATTGAATTGTTCTTGATAGGTTCATCTATAGGTGCCAAACATGATAAACATTCGATTTATGGTTGAAGACCGCTTAAGTAGTTATTACAAGGATGTACATGCGCTAAAGTTGGTTAATTTTTAAGAGTATTGACTTTGGAAAACCTGAATGGTTCATGAAGAATAAAGATAGGTCAGAAACACCGTAGGTAAGTTACTCTTGGTTGTCTGGCTGCGTAATGCAAGTACTACATTGTAGGGGCATGAAACGCCATAATGCCTTGAGAATCAGCAGATAATGTACGATATCTTCTGTCACGTATTTATGCGCCAGCGTTTGACCACATCCATACGTAACTACGCATGTTCGTTAATATAGAAAAGGGTACTTCCAGCACAGTCACGATCTATCTGATACCGGCTTCTGAGTGTTTGTGCGTACATCAGGACGGTGCACCGTCTCACTGAGCAGTGAATGACACTACTTACTAAGTAATTGTCAAGACCACGAGTTAACGTCAAAAAACCTCATACGCTTTGAAACGCTTGGACCCTTTTGGATTACTGTTGGAGGAACTCATTTTTCCGTCCAAAACCGCCTACTTCCTCGAGAAAACGATCCTACCAATTCATAATGGGCGGAAATGTCGTAAACACTCGATAGGTGACCTAGACTATTTTTGCCCGTCTGGCCTCTATTTCGCTATGCTCATTGGTAGCCCAATCACCTGAACTACTTTTTCGATGTCTGTCCCTTGTTCTTCTGATTCGAGAATGTTGGTAGGTCACTATGCACCCTATAAATACCATGCCATTTTCTTCTTCTCGCACAAGTTTTCGGAGCAGAAAAAAGTTACTTTACGCACCCGTCTATTCGTTTGTCTTTGGCGCAATAAACAAAGACCGTTTCGAATTTTCCGGAACAAAATTTGCCGTGTTAATCATTTCAAGAGAGAGAACCCGATTTCCTACCAATCATTTCGTTGTATAGCAAACAGTTTCGTTGTGAGTAGTATACTACTCACAAGTAGTACATTGCCCACAGGCGACATTCAGGAACAAAGGGGCAAGCCCCGAACACGACGGTCAAGAAGAGACTATCGGAACAGTGTGTACATGCTGTGTGAGAACTTTCACCAAGGTGAATGACAACGTACTTCCACCCAATGTATGTGAGTGCATGTGTGCCGTGCAAATGATTGCACGCGTTTGTGGTTTAATTTTTGACCTGACTTGTACGGAAGTATGCGCAATAAACGAACTCGCAGGTCAAGCTTCCTTAATGAACCAAGCAAGTGTACTTCGTGCTTAGACCAACAGTGACTGTAACGCTGGCCGTGATTGCTCGGCTATCGCGTGAAATCGTCTCTCCCATTTAAAACTTTCGCCAAACTTCCCCGGTGACGGCAACCACAAACCGGTAGAATTTACTTACCACTTTGACCCAATGGGTGTTGATCCTGATCACGGCTTCTAAGACACGAGTAGCTGCTTCGGTGTTGTTTACTTAACCGACCATATCACCATCCTAGTGTGTACACTGACTGAACTCAACTCAACTAGACTAAACGATAAAAATGTTTTTTCTTACCGGTCAAAGCGCACTTTTATTCGATGTCAAGACGTCCATTTGTTACAAGTGTAATCATGGTGTTATATATTACCTTGGTTGTTTCGGAGAATAAACATATCTTGCTTTCTCTTTAGTGTATGCCAAATACAATTGATTACTACCAACGTTGTTGTTTTAAAATTTTATTGGCAGAAATACAAAGATATCACAAACCGATAACTTCCAAACTGTAAATGTTATGGGATATAGAAGCAGTAAATTGATTCAAGATGATCTGTTGATCGTCGTTTTAGCCATGATCACTCATTCCTGTTTCTTCTACACTGTTCCCTTTGCGTCTGGTTATTGAACTGGAGCATCATTCGGTTAAAGGTCTTGGGAGTTCAGTGATCCCTTACCCAGGGTTGAGGAAGTTACGATAGGTGCATCAACCATATCGAGAGACCCGCAAACAGGCTTACACAGATTGCACAGGAAAGAATCTTACGGTAGACCGAACAGAAAGAGGAAAATAGGGGAGAATAACAGGAAGCAGATCTAGTATTATCAAAGCCGATTCGAACAAGGTTAACTGAACGTGCGATGCAGATTTCCTTATTTTAAGTTATTTACTCACTTTGGGCATCAAGTGAATTTTGATTGCAATCCTTTCACACACCAAACTCAAGGAAAATCTGGACGGAATTTCTCACTGCCAACTTCTAACCACCGCAACGGAATTCGCACATTAACAGTGATCGTACACCAAACATTCCCTGTGTGTTTTAGGTGCTTTATTCTTGAGTTGTGTTACTTATTGTGTCACTTACACAATACCTAACTAACCTGCACATTTCAGTATTGCGTCCCGTCCATTGTCCAAAGAGCTCGACATGCGAGAAAAACAACTGTCATATCTTCCTTCTTACTGAACACTGTATGTTTGTTGCTCAATTCACCGTTACATCGTATTATTGTATACACGACAAATCCGGTCATTATCTCAAATTTAGATTAGCAGTTCCTTACACATTTGTAGGGTTCACAGTCCATAGCTATAGTTTGTAGTTTGTTTCTTGCGTTTTTTACATACCGCTTTGTCAACTTCATCTGTACACTTGTTTTAAAGCATCACCATCACTTTTGAATTGGGATGGCAACAAGAATAAACGAGAGTTTCAGCGCACTGTCTCTGTCTTCTCGTTTTGTGTGGACATTTTGGCCGGGAAGTAATTGCACGGTTAAATATTTCAGCTCCGTGTACCTGTTGGCCTACAAACGCCCAGCGTTCGCCATCCGACGTCGTCCGTTCATCTCTTGTGTTTTGGCCTCCTCCATTCAACGGACTTCGGTGGGCCACAGGGTCGTTCCATTTTGACTGATACGTCTCCTGTTTTATTTGTAAGCATACCTTTTGTACACATCAGTTACCGTCACAGCTTTTCTTTAGTACTGCCATATTCTGGTCATTTTCATCATCTGATTGATTAAGTCACTCCACATTCAGACAAAGTATGCAGTTACAGCGATTTTTCATTAAACGCACACATTTGCACAATCTGTACCCTACCAGGTGATGGTACCCAATCCACTCCAGGGAGGTGTATGAATCCAGCCTCTCTAACATGGACGTCCTTTCAGAACAGTGGTGCTATCACGTCGTGCTGCTGACTTCTATCACAGTCTATGGACTGGACGGCTAATGGCTGTGCGCCTCATCTCCCAGTGGGCTCAAACAACCAGAAGATTCGGGCTGTGATGCCATCGCTCTGGTGCCGCGTTGGCGAAGCCTGAGACACTCGATGGCCGATCGACTAACCCTCTGTAACAAACGACTGGTCAGCCAAATCTATCCGAAATCCGGTTTATCACGTGACGACCGCCCACTCTTGGAGTGGACTAACGTATGTTCACACCAGGGTTCGCGACCAGAGTATTTCACAAATGCAGTCCTGCGTGTGACACGTCTGATTGATATTTTTCCCATTACAAAAGAAGCCAAGGCCAGCGGCCGAGCCTGCTAAGTGAGTCACACATCCGTACAGGCACAGCAGCGCTACTCTGTGATGATAATGTCGTGGAGACCACTAGAGAGTTTAATAAAAAAAAAAGTATATGAGTACGTGACCGGTTACTCATAAATCAGTTCGAAGGCTGATGAAAAAGTTTGTTGTAACAGACAATGTTCATGACATTCAAAGAAGTGGTCCACTGCGCACACCAACAAATGATTGTTCTGCTGGTTATGTTCTGTGACGAAGTCATTCAAGGGAACGCCTTAGTCTGAAGTAATGCATAAAAACCGTAAAAATAGCCTCGTATAACGGTGTAATCGACGCTCAAGATGTAGCCAGTTCCAGTCAATGGTATCCAGTAATTTCTGCACACTGTGTACGGTCTATCTGTAAAGTGCAAAATTGGACTCAGCATCGGTAGTTGTTTCTTTAGAATGATACACTGTCACCTTAATCGCAGTCCAGCAATTTGATCTTAATACGGCATAATATTTGGTCCTGTCTAACTTACACATAGTATTTTCTAAGACAATGCAGGTTTATAGAACATAAAGCACCGCAATCTGAACAAAATCTTTGGACGAGCTGTCCACACCGATCACGATAACCCGACGAGTCGCCTTCATCACAGGCGGAATGGTCAAATAGAACATGTTGACAAGAAGAGGAATAACATGACTCAATAAGGTCACAAAAATGCGACACAAGGAGCGAGGCTCATAGTTTTAGCAAACTGACTACAAAACGTCACGTCATAGTCCACAAATGGCGCGGTAACTCTAAAACTACCGTATGACGTGCCCCAGTGAATACGGAAAAATTGTTAGTTTTTGATCATTCTTTTGGTAAATTGCAACTCTGTATCCTTCATGTATACGGCTTTTTATTATCTGCCGTTTTTTTTTTAAAAAAAGATCATGACAGCACAATCCTTTACGGAAATATCGTATTTTTACTTTGCCCGTTTGAACCCATTAAAGCATGTCGGTTCTCAGCCCAGTTTTGTTTTTCAAATGCCGAAACGTTTGCAGAAACAAACCAGATGTTGTCGATCGTTGACTGTGGTGGTCTAAGTACTGGGTTGATGGAGCCGAACAACTTGCCTTGAAATGCGCGCCTTTTCATCGAGCAGGCAAAGTATGCACGCTTAACTGCGTAAAGTCCGAAGAGGAGCTCTTGGGAAATGTTCTGTTTGCGAATGGGTATCCGGCCAAGTTTGTTGAAATACATTTCAGGGGCGAATGACATATTCGCAACCACACAAAGTTGTAGGTTGAAATCTGTTACTGATCTCAATTGACCCACGGCGGAATTGAGTTTGTTACTTTTTCAGCCGCAGGGTGAATTTCCACTACCCTAATCGTTTTTTCTCGGAAAACTCTGCCTCTCATTTAATCTATCATTTTACCTGTAGTTGCGATTTGCCTATACATTGGAAGCTAAAATGTTTGGCTTCTGATGATTGGCTTTTTCTAAACCGTCGTTAGTCAAGTGCCGTACACCGGATTTCGGCTGTCAGAAAGTACCGATGGGAGAGATCTCGTTATCGTGGCACAGAAACCGTTGACCACACCCTGATATGTTCATGTGACGCCTGTTTTTTCGTTGTTTTGCCGCTACGCGGTGAACCTTTATAATTGAATGTTTTGTGTAATCGGTTGATGAGACTAAACTAAATGCTTGCATCTTTCAGTGTGTGTCTTCTTGCAGTCTTGTAGCATAAGAGCGTCAATCGGGATAGTCGGACATCCGTGTTGTAGTATGCAGCCATCGCATGGTTTGGGTACGTGAACGTGCGTACGTGACTCAATTCCAAATCTTTCCATACCATAGACGATTGCCGAGGCGTACTGTAGATCCGTACTGAAAACAGACTTTTTGGATGGGGAACTTCAAGTAGCAAGCAGTTTCTGTGTTGCACACAATGCATTGTCAATACCTTCTAACTGTTGAGGTACACAGGACACAGACGGCAATTATCTGGATGACAATACGCCTCTCCACGGTAGATGATTTGTTCACTATCACATTTCAGTGTAACCAACCATCGTAGCTATAGCTGGTTTCTTTCAGTAGTTACGGTTCTCCAACTGCATTCGATTTGAAATTCCCACATCCGCACCACGAACAATGTGATATTCAGAGCTTTGCTACGGTCCTTGTATACATCAGCATGTATGTCTGTCTGTCTTTATCCATCTACCTGAAATGAACCGATGGCCTGTCTCTTAAGTTTTTCACTGACACGCAGTACACCCACATGTGTGATGATAAAAATGATGAGTCACCTAGTCTGTGAGGGCATGGATAAGTGTGACTGAGTTTTAGGCATTCTGCCTCATGAAATCCAGTGTTTTTCTGCTACTGAAAGCACTGAGGAATAATGCAGTGTGGGGGATGAAAGTGTATACTTATGAATAAAAAGCAAAGCTACTGCCTACAAGAAAACGTGTGAAGAATCGATAACTGCTGTCTTCATCAGCCGAACAGGGAGCCAATTTTGGTGGGAAATGCAGATAAGTTTTGGGATGTGACAGGGTCAAGAAAACCAACCTTATGACATGAGTGTAGGCTACGCTTTGTTAGCTATAGGACCGAGTACAGTCTACGGAAGGTAGTGTATTGTATCGGTCATTGTGATTGATGTATGATTAGGTTCCAACAAAACTAACTCACTGTTGATTACTGCACTTTAACCTCCCTTCGATGTTTAGGATGACTGAACCACCCTAATTTAAGTGGGGCCCAGAATAAAAACCAGAGCTTCGGTAAGGTTCGATTAAGCGTGGTTTTCATTTGCTTTCAGCGTGCTCTACCAACCGATTAGTGGATCCAGGTCACACTTCGAACATAGTGTTGATTGCATACGGTTGCATATTGTGGACGTTGGTGATGGAGAAATTGGACTTTTCTTCTGATTATAACCCACCTCAGATTTGTTGTGAGCTTCAATTTTGGGCACATCCTAAGAACAACAGACAGTCAATCAGCTAAGCTACGAGGCGACGCAGGCAGCTCACAAATGATTCCACCTATTCATCACACTGTGCCATGTAGAATTCACCAACTGAACTGGGTAAATGACTCTCCCGGTAGGATTTCTCGCAAAGATCACTCAGTGGAATTCACATACCAGACTGTTAAACATTAGTTCATGCTGCTGATAATTAACACACGTTCATTTGATCTCCTATAAACAGTTAATTCATTGAATTGTTTGTGAGCACTCCCCTCTTCAGATAAATGGGGCCTAACTAGGTAGTCTCAGTTACACCACATACCTTATTTATTTGCTTACTATTTAAAACCATTTGAACACATCTGGTTTTTTGTAATTTTTAATGGTTACTTGCTTAATGGTTCCTGTTTTGAACCCATCTGGTAGGAGTAGTCTGGATGCCGGGACCGAACCACTTACCTTTCGCGTTACGAGACAATGCTCCACTACCAGTTACATGGGCGTCGCTTGTGAGAGAGAATTTTGCATGCAATTGATTTATAGCATTGTCTCGTAATACGAAGGGTAGCCGGTTCTATCTCCCATTCAGACTACCTCCGTTTCATCAATCCAAACGAGGACTAAACGATTCGTGAAGTGTCAGTTTGAGGATGAGTATCAAGAAGCATTAAAATCACCATTTTGAGCCCTTGCAGTCGTAACCCGTGTAAACTAACAATCCGAGGTGAACTGTGTCTGTCCACACTAATGGGATGAAAACAAGCTATAACTCATTTACCCATCCGCATCGTATTTATTCGTGTATAATTCAGCGTATAGCATAGAGCACGTAAGTATGTTATTTAACATTTGATAACGGTTGTTCAAAACGTTCTAGTACTTCTGGGACGTATGAATTTAACATTTCCTCCTAAGCCAAGCGTCTTTTTTGTTTAGAGTCAAACGGTTGCATATCAAATCCATTTATGGGTTAGCTGCTTGATCGACTTTAATAAGTTAAATCGGCATGCAATACTCCCTTTCTCCAGCATCCTGTAAAAATTTTATCCCACAGAACTTCTACTTCTACTGAGAGGTTTCCCGTTTCAACAAAATGCTAGTTTGCGGAGCACTGAAAAGCGTCACACTTCAAAAACGTCACAAATGTCAAACTACTCCCAATGAATTTGTCGACAAAACCCAGATGGCTTGGCTCAGCACGACTTGTTGACGTGGTGTAGAAACAGGTTTCGAAAAGGTATCATACACTGATATTTAAAAACAAAATCAGGCATTTAACTAATGTGTCTGCTAATGCTAGTTCAACTATCGTAACGGGAGCCCGAAAGTGAATCTCGGTTTTGGACGATCGGACACTGGAGACAGCACAATGGGTGAACTGTCAGTTACATTCGCAATGATGCATCTACTTACTTTGTTCGTTCAATCGTTCACCATTGTTAGGCTTTTTTCGCAACACTCCATGAAATCATTCCGCTTCCTTTATTCCTGTCGCGCGTTTCTTGTCTTTCCGTCCGTTGACACTCGTTATTTTTAAGGTTAATATCACTACCTACTAGAACAACTAAGTAGTCTGAAATGATTATAAAATCGAACATCATGGACATTGACTTGCAGTTTTCAGACTTAAAGTAGACTTTCCACCCGGATCATCTTATATATAAGCCTTAGTCTTGGACACTATTAAAGTTGCATAAATGGAGTCTGTGAACCGAACCGTGCTCAAGGAGCATAATTTTTTCGTCAGGTTATCGGTTGAAGTTAACAAGACAGGTACTGTGTACCCCGACAATACCAGGATTGTTTATCCGGGAAATTCATACATGAGGTGTACGTTCCAACAGCACAAAAAACACTCATTTGCATGTGACACTGATTCGAGGACTTCACTTAATGTCAAGGTACACTCCTATTTTTCTGATATTTTACCCCGGTTACTTCGGTATCCAAATACATGATCCTACCCAACTACTGAGTATTGGTGCGAGTAGTATAGTGCGGTTGCTCGTCCTCACTACACTAGTGGTGAGGGATGACATAAGTAAAATTCATGTATCCTGCACCGTTTTGAAAGTGACTTCCTGGAATGCCTATCCAGATAAGAAGAATGCAGACCGATGTAGATGACGTCCGTTTCTCATATATAACATTTGTTATTCATCTGTCAAAATGTTATCCAAAGGCTGTAATATTTCCTGAAACTGTCAAAGCCTTCTTAGATTAGCTACAAAGAAGTATTTTGTCCAAGTTTTGTTGCTCCTTCCTGCTGTCCATGACAGCCATATCTGTCGTCCACTGAACTCTCCACCAGAATAGTGGACACAGTCCGTGTGAATATACAGTAAATATGGTCTATTGTTTATACGTTGAATGACCTCCAACCTAGTTCGATTCAGTTATAAATAGGTCCTTTTCCATGAGCTCGGCTAACCTTCTAACTTATGCTAACTCACTGCTGGGTACGCTAAACGCTTTTATGCATATCGTGTAGGGCCAGAAGCGGCCATTCTGCTGACGTAAGTTTGTGGCATAAATTCGTCGTCTCTAGACCTTGCTTCGTTAGACATTTCCAGGACCTTCTTCGCTTGGATGCAGAGCATAGCCCATTAAGATTCCCAATGTAGCCAGAATGTTTCCCGCTTCCTGTTAATTTGTTTCCGAATTTGTTTTGGCATTCGTCTTAAGCATTCCTGTTTTGCTGGGAGCTCTCCTGTAAAGTATGTATATGAGGTGAAAATGTGAGCTATATATAACTCATACTCTACTCGTCATTCTTTGGTTGAATTTCACGAAATAAACTACCTGATGATGAAGTGATTGGGATCGATAATTAAAATGATTGTAGTTTCGAAACTGATAACTTTCCCTTTCGGTCTTGCTTTCTCATCACAAGAGCCATAAGCTAAGGGTTGATGACCATTGATTTCGAAATTTTGGCACTCCTACCACGTACAGAACGACGAATAAATGAAGAACGCATTAGTCATTGATCAATCTCACATTGGTTTTGGTGTTAATGGAGCTCCTGTATCACCAAATGACTACGTTGTACCACATATTGATAGTTCATTGTCTTTCAAGGCAATCAATAACGAGCCAAATGGGTGTGAGAATGATAAAAACCAACAAAACACTGAATAAGGAAATATGACTACTTTGCGAAATGAAATGTACAAATATTTTAAACAATTTGTTTACGATATCTAGCACCATACGCGAGTGTATGTGCGTTTGTGATCGACATTTATAGAGCAGTCACTTTGTGCAGGGTTGTGGAAGTGCGATTGAGTTGTACATCGTGATCCGCACACCCGTTTGACTGTGAAATCCTAGACCAGTTCGGATTGACTACGGTGATGAGTGATTCGTCCAGTGACAGGCGCCGGTCACCACTGTATCGACACGATCCACACAACACACGACGCAAATGACCAGACACTTCACGCATGGTTCGTGCCTAACAGATACGAAATAAAGACTGTTCACTCAGATATTGCTGAAAGCTGGTGACGATTTATTGACTTAAGCAGAATATCATGCCTCACTAAAGGTAGGCGAGAAGTGAACTTTCATGAATTTGGCGAATTCACTTCAAAGATAGCTTTTGTGTAGTTGTATAATTCCGTCAACTGCAGACCAATTGAACAACAAGTGACAACTGATAATTAAACTGTATAATAAAATGGGAAGTGTTTGACTATTTACAATTTGAGCACATTTTCTATCAGCGTAGAATTTTGTTTGTCATCACACCTTATGAAGCAACTCATCGTATGTCCCATTTATGTATTAGGACAATCTGATCATGCAAAGTATGGTAGAAATTGACTTTACATTCTCATCAGTTGTAAACACATGACTGATAGGGACGCATAGGTTTCTTGAATGAAGTGAAAGTGCACGGATCGATCAGGATAGTGGGTAGTACTCACAGATAAACCTTTAAAATCCAGAGCTTGCCACTCAGTTGTTTTTGAGTGTAAAAAGTCGACTACTACTCTGAAATACTTCAAAATTAACGAAAAGTGAGCAGAAGTGTCGATGTGCTTTCTGACCTGTGGGAGTCTTACGATAGAACGTCGCGTTTTGTTCTCTGAAGGTCACCGATGAGCACTAAAACATCTGTTTGAAGAAGATAAGTGTGGTATGGATAGTGGATCCCACTCATTTCAAAATCTATCAAATTGAACCACAGTTCGTTGTTTTTAAATATAGCGAAAGTCCTGTTTGCGAAGGAGACAGCTCCAGAAAACGTTACGAGCAACTGAATCGAAAGCAGCCCTCAGGTCCAAAAAGACCACGACCGTCGGCTGCCTATATGAATGCCGATGTTCCAAGATCCGTCATAAGGTAAAAATGTGATCAACACACCCCCGACCGGATCTGAATCCTGTTTGTACTATTGCTGATGAGATATCAGCGAGGCTAGCAAAGACACGAGTTGCCTTTGCCAAACTGCCTCATCTGTGGCGTCGGAAAGACGTCCGGTTGTCACTGAAACGCTTGTGTGCGTTCCATTTTGCTGTATGGTTCGGAAACGTGGCCTGCTCACAAGAAAGATATCAAAAGGCTTGCTGTGTTTGACCATCGTTGTCTCCGCCAATTGGCCCACATTAAGTGGATTGATCGCGTGAGCAATGTGGCAGTTCGCCGACGCGTATTTCCAAACGCTTGGCATGCGCGATCAATTGGTCAAGTAGTTACGTTGCACAGCTTGCAATGGTTGGGTCACATGCTCCGTATGTCAGCTGAGCGTTCGCCGTACCGAGAATTATACAATGAGGCCACCAACAGCTGGGTGAAACCGCGTGGTGGTCAAGCAACAACGTGGTCACGAAATATGAACACCTTGGCTGCTCCTCTGAGCCAAGTGGGCAGGCATCGCCTGCCTGGATGGGGTCCTCGTGATCACACAAACCGCTGGTTAGATACGCTATCCGAAATGGCGATGTGTCGTAGTCAATGGCGTTCCTGTATCCATACCATTTCTAGTTCTTCCACTTAGTCTTCTTTACTATTTGTTGACCTTCTTGGTAACGTTTCCTTCTAGGATATTCCACGTCAGCGTTGAGGTGAGCGGCGGCCCGAGCCACAGTACCTTTTGGTCAGGCTCATGGTCATTATGATGATGATGATGATGATGATGATGAAAGTGTTGTTTGACGTATCAGACTTGCTACTTCTGCTGTACTGCTGTGTTCGCAACTCTTCACTTCTTCGTAACCTTCGTGCCTCGCCGCAATCAGATTCTCAGAAGTATATCTATATGAATATGCTGCTCTCGGAAGTCTCCGTTTCAGGCGAAGAAAAGCTCTGACCTCGAAAATTCAACCTTTAGGTGGGCTGAATACTTGAGAGACATTAAGATCATTTCTCCTCGACCTTCTGTGCACACGATAATCATCTTCGTTGTTTGATGGACATTTTGAGGAGGCAATGAATCAGAAGGATAGGCTTGACATAGATGTGGCATGAATTCTGAAGTGCTCAACTGTTCGTTATAACACCGTTTTGACAGTGGTTGCGTCTGAAGCGAGAGCCGGCTTCATTTCCGGGGTTTTCTATGAGTCACATCAGCTAGACAAAGATGAATGTTGGGTTGGTTATCCGGCCCACATAGTCCATCGAAGCCTACAAGCCAATGATTCAGTCAACCCATGTTGCACCATACTTTCGAGATTTGTGTGCCAACGCTGGTCTTGAGTCCTGACATTTGGGCTTGTCTGAGAAAGTCACGTGAAACGTACAGACAAGCCCAGGCACGCAAACAAGGCTTCTTGGGTCATATACAGCGGTCAGGCTATTGGTCAGAAATGCAATTGAAGCGTGGGCACAAACGAGGCGTTCACGCCTTGTGGCTTGTCACATGACGCAGCGCCGCTGATGTTAGCCCTCCATAGTTCACACTTAACAAAACCAACTTCATGAGTCAGTAATCTGGCGTACAGACTCGGGTTGTTTCGGCTTACAACAGTGTGATTGTCAAGGTTGTCAACATGCTGACAGTCACAACTGTTCGGGTAACGTTCTTCCAGTATTGGCCTATCGCCCGCATTCAATGGGAAAAATTGAGGAACGGAACCTTCTGAGCTCTAGAGATGATAATAGATACTGCAATAAGGGTTCTACAGGTACCGAATCTACCAGTTTTCTAGTGACTGAGATCGTGGTTCAAGCTACTGATTTCCTGCTAGTAGATACAATGAGCCATCAGTGCATTTTGGCTTGCCATCTGTATTTTGTAGGACCAAGGAACTTTCATCACGGATGCAGGCACAATAAGTAGGCGGGATTCTCACCAGCTTCAATAATCAGTGATTAAGACATACAGGTTTATAGTGAATGCTACTCACATTTGGTTGTGTACGCAATTTGTACAACCAGTGTATCATTTCCCCAACCCACACAATCAGGCCAAGAAGGAGCCCAGCCCCGAGACCGATGAATGCGCTGGACATTTTAGACATGGTCAGTTTGCTCCTGGATGGGAAGACGGAATGAGCTGATTGCAAATAGCAGGGTACAGTGGCGTTGTAGCGCTGCAACCAGTACTGACGCATCTTCTCCAAAGTTTGATCCTTTTGAAGTTTTAGTATGCTTTCAGACAGTAGGTCACGGAGGCCATTATCTGTTAGGGGTTTTGGGGAGAAAAACCAGGATTCACATCTGATTATCGCGAGAACTTTGTCATATATGTGGAGAACACTGTTTACAGCTAGACAAAATCATACATATCGAAAAATTTTCTGGCTAGTAAACCCGGCTAGTCAGGGGCTGACAAGGACAGAGAGGGGGAATTCAATGAATTAGTGGAAACCTTTCATTGCACTGATGAAATATCACTCCAGTGGTTGATGTTAACTCAAAAGTTTATTTGTGGTTTTATGATTATTATTTAAGACCTCTGAGGTTAGGCTGTTTGTAAATCACGGTTGAAGCACAAGCTAGAAGACTGATAGGAGTAATGTTTCTTATAGAAATTACTCAGTGTGTACTGCAGCATGGGGACACCTACGCAATTTTCGTAACAGCGTCACTTTACTCGGTTGTAGCGGACGTGATCCGTCACATGTCCTTTCAGGCACAATGTGGCCTGTTGCCATCGGGACCGAACGACATTAGGCCGTCCTGTCAGAAAGTTGGTTTGTGAACATCAGCGGGTGAACCTTCGGCACATATATAGCCACGTATTCGGCAGACAGGAAAAGACGATGGATTAAGCTTGGTAGTGAATTCGTCTGTAAATGATTTTTTTCTAACAATAAGCACTTATGGATAGGGTATGGCAAAAGATCCATAAGCATGACGACAGAACTATAGAGATTTGTAAGTGCACCTCGTTAAAAGTTTGGATATACGTTTAAAAATTAAACTAAAATGAACATGGTTAGAAGCAAACTGAGTTTTGGCGGTCAACGACCTACAGACTTTGATAGACGATGGAGACAGAGGTCATGCGTTTGCTGGTTCGCTGGTAATCTGAAATGACTAAGGGAGATGTGATGTCATCAGAGCCACTTTGCACCCTCGCTTTGCATTCGGTTACCTCTGGAACTCTGCTGTCCTGTTACACTAAACTACGATTAACACAATTTTGCCGGAAGTACTATAAACATGTTTGGCTTAACGGCAGATAAGGTTCGTATGATCATATCCGCATAAGAAGCCAAATTCCTGTCTTTATGCATGAACTGACACGGAGTTGAAAAATAGAAATGTTTAATTAGACGTGTTTTCAGAAACCCCCGTAATCCCAGGTAAAAACGGATTTTCACAGGTGTCCTGGAAAACGCAGATAGAAACAGTATCACTTTCTTGTAACGAATTCTACCGTCACCGACTTCCATAACAAGTTTCCGCTTTTCTTTATACGCCGATTATAAAATTGTGCAGTAAGTAATTCCGTGACAAAACCCTTTCAAGTTGTCACTATTTGGAGAACGATAGAATTGGCTTCCCAATCAGTCCATTAAGTGGGTTTCAAACCTGGCCATAGTGATTGTCCACAGTATGACTGTCACACACGATAACCTCTGATATTGACTACACAACATGTTGGTTCTGCTGCATTTTTCAAATTCTACTCACTCGTTTTACGTGGTGTTCCAATATGACAGTCTGCAGCGTGTTCTTATAGGCCTCGCCGTTGATTGTGTAAGTAGTGATGACCAGTTTACTTCATCCGTCTAACGCAAGGTTTCACATTCATGAGCAGACATTTCGTTTCCGGGAACCGTCTCACATTTTCATCTTCCCAGCATGTTCGTGACTGGCGCAAGTATATAAACTAATTTCAGGTTCATTGTTTATACTATCGAACACCATTGGACAGGAAGTCTGACACAGAGTTTCATGACCCATGCTAATTAACGATACCGGTGACCCTCGATTGAATGAACACACAGACAAGTATCTTCAGCATAGTTCAAACTCACGGAATCCTTGCTGGACAACTGTGTAAGATCTCGGAACAGCCCTCGTACTACATGGCAAGCTCATCTTCGATAATCTCATGAAATTGATCACTCCCTCCGATTTTCTATAGTCTAACTATTACTCTTTTGAAACGCTAGCCATTACGGGCGGACAGTCGAACGTTCGGATTGTTTTGATGCAATGTACATTCATCGCAGATTATTAAGGCTTGGCTTTTAAGTGAACTTTACCGCCGAATCTTCGTTAAAATTCGCACTATACTCCAGTCTCACTTCTATTAGTGGTTACCAGCAACACACACGGTTGTCTACACTAAAAGTTGAACTTTGATACGGGTGTCTGTGGGGAGAAAGTGCTGATCACTGCGTTACTGGTCTCCTACAGTGGATAGACTAATTGTCATATCCAGAAATTTACAATTCCTGCTCTATCAATTGCATTCTCATAATGCACATCGCCGATGGACTTTGGTTAGAAAAAACTGAAGTACAATGCTGCTTTCAAAATAAGATCAACTGAATTCGGAAGCTGCGACTAAATGTACGTCATGCAAGGTAGGTCAAGCAGACTCCTGAACTATTAACCAATAATAACATAATTTGGCAGGTCGTATGAACTCGATTCAACAATCAACAAAGATAACGTGATGTCATTAGCGTTTATGTCCGTCTTTGATCCCCACGAAACGCACGTATTGGTTCCGACAAAGAAAGCGTACTGGTTTGTAAAAGTGTACAAGCCATCTACATACTTCATCCACAACTGGGATCGCAATCTCAGAGAAAGTATCAATACATTAATTATTCATAACATTCACGGATTTATTCACCTTTTCGCGAACGATGTGCTAATACTGTCTGGATTTTCCAAAAGTCACGTGGTGATCCATGTTTTACTCTCATATGAACTACGTATAAACTGGAGGCATTTACATCGGAGAAGAATGCACACACGTCACTGCGAACACTAGATGCAGAAGATCCGAAAACTCAATCCCCTGTGTGAAACTCCTCTTCATTCAAACTATCGGTTCTTGTGAAATTTCAGCGTTCAAAAGTTTTTCCATGTCAAAGGCGTCAAAGTCTCTCTTTGGTAACGTGTACCAATTATGTTTGTTAAAAATTAGATGATAATACCAACTTCAAAAACGACGTTGTTCACGAATATCTTGCCCACGACGGATTTGGAGACCCAGCAGAGTATGTATTTCTCACACAAAGACACAACTATCAGGTTTTATTAATGACAAATATTTTCTCCATAGTTCTTCAGCAGATTGGTACAGATGCATAGAAGTGAAGTAAAACTGAGACATAAGAATGGTCAGAATCAAAAACAATGTACAGACAATCTTTCCGCTGGGTTCATTCTTGTGGGACTTAGGAAGTAAACACAGATGTTAGTACCCATGCATTTCGTTTGCATCACGGATATGTTGAAAACCCTTTTGTGTTCGCCTTGTGTCTAGTATTGGGAAAACTGTCGTTGGTGTGTTGGGTGAAGTAATTTGGAAACAACTGAATTCCTCCGTTTTTCCTGATATGATTAGCTCCTAAAATACAGTAGTTTCAAGTTTTTTCCGAGACACAAACGGCGCTTGATGTACTGCTCAATGCAGTCCGCGTCCAGAGGACAGATCAGAAGACGAACCCTGTTGTTCTACCGACGGGCTGTAAGCAGGTGGTCATTTGAATAGGTACATCACGAGTTACAGTTGCCATATTGGCTAAGCGTCCTATTCTCAGGATTGGATAGAAGCCGGTGTCAAGCTTTTTAAAATTCGAAGGAAATCGCCAGTGATAAAATGAACGAACGTCTACACCAATCATTATAACAAACATCTTCACTTGCATCACTGCATGATTAGTATACCGTTAGAGACAGACTCAGAGTCGGTCTGAAATACGAGTTACATGTCCACAGCCAGTCACTGTTTGTGTATCCTCTCAACTGTCACCATTGCTTATTGACGGAATTACTGAACGTCTCCTTAGACCGCTTAAACAGCAGTATTGAGACTGAATCAGAACCCGAATCACAGTGCCGTACGGCGTAATCTTATCGTAACTTGCAGTGACCAGTCGCCAGAGAGGCTTTCTGAAAGCCTTTCCGGTCGTTTAAACATTTTCAATTCGTTAGCAGAAGACAACTAGACAACGGACTGTGATGACAACCAAATCATTCGCTGAACTTATACGTAACTCAGAGTTTGGTAAGGAAAACGATTCATTCAGGCGTAACAACCTACCTGACCGACAGTGATCCACACTACACAATCATACCCACCCAGCTGACTTTTGCCAAATGACGCATACCTAATCCGTGTCCAGAGCAGTGCAAGATAATTCTTAGACTGTACAAAAAGCTAGGCAGGCTAGCTTGTGGCACTCAGACCTCATGAATTTAGCAGGCATATATTTGGTGTAAACTATTAATGCATTAGTCTGAGTTTATTGCGCATAAAAGGAGTGCTTATCGCGAGACCACGCACTCAGTGGTAAGCAGTAATTTGATATTGTTTTAGTGTCCAGGTATACATTGCGTCTGTGACTCTGGATGAATGCAGTTCACTTATCCAGCAGCTGAATATAACTGGTCCTCATGTGTGGCCCCGAGTCATTCATTCACTGCACACAATTCCATCAAACTCGGGGTGCTGACTACAAAGCACCAAGACAATTGTCCACCGATTGTATCACGAAAGGTTGACCGATGAGTTACAACTTCACCTCAGAAAGTTGAGTAGATGATATAAACATTCGTACGATACAAGGTCATGACGATCCAGTGCGTGTAGGAGCTAATATTTGGTAAACAGTAAGGAGTGCATTGGTCTTCTTTGATCAAGCCGTCAACTATTTTAGCTGTGTAGATTTACCACAAGAACACTGGCTCAAATTACGGAACAGCAGACGTTTTTGGAATAGACCACACCAACGAAAGTAACATGTAGGGATGACTGGAAAATGATGAAAAGATGAAAGATCAGTGTTTATGAAAGTTCAGGTCAATGGTTTTTCATCGACAAGATGTTGTCGACGGAAATTTGTTCTGTTCACTTTTGGCGAATTCTCACTCTCCTGGTGAACGCCTGTGAAGACGCAACAAATCTTAGCTATGTTGATATTTTTCATACAAAATGTGTCTATCGAATCTATGCTGGCTTAGCGATGTAAGCATCTTTGGCCACCTCTTTGTGCAGGGTGCAAATGTGACTTCGACAATAATCGGTTAGATATCAACAATAGATGGTTCAGCAGATATTTTAATTTAAAAGAAATCAAGTTGTGAAAAATCCAGGTTTTTGTCAGATTGGAAACAATAACAGAAGCAAATTGCTCAAACGTGGCAAACCGAATAAAATCTTGAAATATTTACATTTAGATTCGATAATATTCCCGTCCCACTGTCGCATACTGAAGCTACCAGAAGTATTAGTGGATCCTGGTGTGAACTACTTGAGAAAGCCTGACGGGGTAGACATTCCATTGTATAATTTGGTTGACTGCATGCGAGGTATTGGGAGCAGTGGGTAGCAGAGTCTAAGCGTGAAAATTCTGAGCCCCTTTAGTGGTTTCATAGTTCAGATTTCACCTTAGGGCTTGTTGTTTCCGTCGTTAGATCAAATCTGGCCGAAGCCAAAATAGATATCACTCAGTTTTTACTTTCATACAAAGGTGTTTTGACCTGTTGATGAAGTAAATATGGGATATTCAAAATCTTTCAACCGCTTTAACTAATAGGGCTTTGGTAGGTTTTATGCTGAACCTAAACTCACATACACTAGATTACTGATCCGACAAACATTATCTGATGTACGTAGATTTTCATCAATAATTGTAGAGCACATTTAAATTTTAACACTGGTCGCGGTCACAAGGACATCATTTTAAGAAACTCAATGCTCTTATACGCCCATTCTCAAAGCCTACCCCCGTGCGGTTTGAAGCAACTCATGAATTAGCGTTCGTTCATTTTAACCTCAGGGATGTCATAAAGAGAGCTTCATTCACGTAGATGAAAGCAGTGGATCCTAACTACGTTGGTTTTGCCACGTTCTAGTGTGGTTGTCGTCCCTTGATTACAGATGCAAGTAAATAATATACAATTTATGAACTCTCGTTTATATCATCACAGTCTTCTCTGACGGATGTTCAGTCTGGTTATTGCAATGCCTGTTGGTAGACTGCTTGTGCATTCTCAATGATGACTGACAGTCTACATCAGCATTTCACCATCTGATAACGTGATTAACTGAAAGATTTTGTACCGACTCTCTGAACTAAATTAATCGAACTACCGGTCTTAGACTTTGTCGTAATATGGTTCATTTTTGAAAACTATACCATCTTTCATTTTAATCTATAGCTGTCAGGAATTTTCCAGACCATGAGGTTTTATAAACAGTGTGGATTAATGAAAACGTTGCACAGCACAGAAATGTCCCAATTTGTCCAGCGAAATGCTTTTCGCTGGATTCTACCACACCTCGTTTTCTTCAAAACCCGTGTTTGAGGTGGGTGGACTCCGAATGCAGCTCAGTAATTAACGCGGTTCCCTAGGGAAGAAAGAGGACTTCGTAGCGTTCATCCATTGTTTGTTACACATGGCCCCGGACACAGTAAGCAGAGGAAGGGAAGAAGAACTCCAGATCAACATTTCCTTTCCTCAATCTTGGATCCATCCTTTGCAAAATGGAATGATGTCCCACAAAAAATTTAGGATTATTTCTGTATGGTTTGGTAACACCTTCGAGGTTTGGATCGAGCTATTCTATTCAAGGTAACCCATTGGTGCATTCACACACAGATGCTCTTCAATGTGTTCTATCTATTTTTTCGGACGGCCAAACCGAGCTTTAAATCAACAGTTTTCATGTTACGTGATGGAGCTCTTACCCACCTGACCATCGGTCTAATTGGACTCGTTTGCGACAGGACAAGCGAATAGTCATTCATTGTCATCCGGTGGTTCATTCTGAGTGCGAACAAGAACAACAGTTTGACAACGAAGAGAGCTATGACTCTAAAAATAACATTGTGGGTTTTACATTTATGCTATTAAGCACTGTTTGTTTGATTACGCTACTTTAGACACCGGTTGTTCTTATTTTTAGCCGAGAAAATTGTGTCGATTAAGAGAGATAAAGCATGCACACCTATTTTTGTGCTTCCAGACAGAGTAAATCTTGCTTTGAATAACGCACCATTTCCGTCATCGTCTCCGTGGCTGTTCATTACCTTACAGACTCTGTCTTGTTAGTGTAGTGGATGTAACTGTTAGCAGGCCACGCTATTTTATATCACACTGACATGGTTTGCGCACCTATTCAACTGTTTCTTTAAACCGTTTTTGTTCAGCACCATTCGAGCTTTTTCTGATCTCCATTCCAGTAACGACTATTTGCTAAATTGATTGTATCTGGCCGAAATGCACAGTCTAATTCGTGTTAAGCCCTAAAACTGTTTCAGTCAAGGTCAGTCTTCAAGCTTTCATGTCGTCACGTCAAGGTTGATTGGTACGAATGATAGAGGCGAGTTAACTTAAACAGTTTGCAGTTTCAACATACCACTTTCAGTCTGCCTTCATACGACTAGTCCATACAGGGTCGAATACGGTTGTGGAGCATTGGTTTGCGAATGAGCACCCAGATCTGATCCAAGATAAAGGAGCGAGGATTTCATGCTTACCCAGTAGAAGAGGCACAAGTCGAACAATGATTAAGAAAGCATACTTCCCAACTAGGTTCCCACATTGATCCTGAGACACTTCCACGTAGCTGAATGACCAGTGCACAGTTCTTCATGATTAAAGAAAGAAGAAAGATGAACTGTATGAGCCTGTTGACACAAAAGCTACTGATGGTATGCTGAGTACTCCAACCAATGGGAAGTCAGCAGTTGTAACAAGTAGATTTGTCATTGACGTAAGATTTAAGAATGGTACTCAAGCGTAGAATTGGAGTGATCATACCATGCCAGTATGTTCGAATGCGGACTTCGTTAAGACAGAAGAGCAACAAATGAAGCTGAACCAACTTATGGGGAAGGTTGACGTCGTTTTCGCATTGCTAATTATCGACAGTACACGAAAGTTCCGGTAACCCCGATATTGCTCGGTATCATATACCTTCTTGTTTCACGTTCGTTGTAAAGAGCACCAAACTACAAACACACGGATCGCTCGATGTGCGAACAGAATGTTACTTCAATCTTCGCGTGCAAGTAACAGTGACGTGCGATGTCGTTCCTGTTGTCAAATGCTGTCTACTCTGGAAGTTTGGTTGAGATAATGACCAAGATGAACCAAACTAAATCGAACTTGAAATTCAGAATGAGGTTACTGATCACAAAGTTGCTTGGTTGGTTGTGCCACTGTTCTCGGCTGATTAACTCCAGCTTTGTGTATGGCTACGAGGAGAGGTGTACAGATATATTTATCCCACAATGTAGATTGGTGACTTCCAATCTTATAATAAGTAGAATCAGAATATTCTCAACAGCAATCTACTGTGAACCCTAGTCCTGGCTGGTTCCTAACGGCTAGAACGTAGAAGACTGACGCATTTTCTGGATCCAGAATAGCTGTATGGCCAGTGCTACGAGACTCGAAGAATTGTTGGGGCAAGCGATGTATGTTGTGCAATATAACGAATCTGTTAAGCCTGTTCAGCTGTTTGCCATTCTCTACTAATGAACTGATTGCTCATTCGTATATGAGACCTAATAATACAAAACTGTAAGGATAAGTTGACCTTGAGAATTGTCTTCCACCTTTGGCTTTCCAATCAGACACTTTGCTGATCTACACTCTATAGCTGTTCTCCACACTAGTGATTAATTCGCCACACACTGTCTCCAGACCCATTTGGCTTTCGATTAGAACCTACGTTGTAGTAGGTCATCCTAATTTTTATCTACAGGTTTATGTCCTTATTAACCTATAGGCTGACTGTCGAGCGTCGGTTAAGTTTAACTCTACATTTATGACTTTTAACCTCGGGTGATGCTAGGGCTGTGTCACATTCATACACGCTAAAACAACAACCAGTGTTAACCTACATACACGGATAGTATAAACATCTTTCAGGTATCCCTGGTATAAACATTCTTCTAAATTCAGTTTCTTGATTGTCCTTGCAGAATATCTTTAGGAATTTTCGGAAGACTTGAAGTTTGCGTGGGTTTGTATCTGATGTGCCGCTATCGCCATTGCAATTTAATCTCTACAGGTGTGCAACATACTCACAAAGAAGTATTATGTTCCTCACCTTTTGAATTCTTCCTTACAAATACAAGCAAGAGTCTTTCGCTCGTTTATACTGCCGCCAACCACATGAAACATTTTCAGTTCACTTATGGAAGGTCTTTTGCAAGATGTAGCTGATGACATTTGAACGCACCTTTGCAATGGACTAAAATCGAGACTACGTTGTGCGACGGAAGGTTCGAAAGTGTCGTCTTTCTTCACCAGAGTAATCAACAGAAGTGAACCTTCCATGGGGAGTAATGAGTTGCTAGACTCTAAGAATTCATTTTTTTAATAGCTAAAATCAAGCGCACCTAGTTCTACTGAACATCAAGACGTAGCAAGCGTTCCATTGGGTCATTTCACGGATTTTTTGTCATTAAACGCAATATCACTCGACTGGACTCTGAAGGTGGAATCAAATTACACTATGTAATCGGAGGCCTACTTCCACTTTCACTTACTGACTGTACCTGTTCACACTAGTCGTTGACTCCCGTCACTGATTCACCGTTATATTGTCGACTTAGTGATGATGAAGCTTGTCTCTTATTGGGCAGATTACATGGTATAATTAGTATCACACATCACCCTTACACTAAAGAGCTAAAACTGTTACTCATGAACTCAGTGAATTCATTCTAGGTCTACCCAAAGCATTTTCCTGGAACTCTCACACTACCTGCAGACCATGTCCAGGTATCTAATTTTCATAAGGCGGTGATCAGTACTGTCCTAGTTATTCCAATTATTTCTAATAGACCAAGTGTATTTTATAGCAGATTCTATCGGATGATTTCTAAAAGTATTTGGCCCAAACTTAGTTTTCTGAAAACTATATAGATTATGTAGAATCTCCGGGTCCAGTAGTACTTCTGCCGAGAAAAATCTTCTATGTAAGGGTTTTTTATTCGAAAGGGCAAGGATGCTGATCTCATGAGTGCCGATAGTTGTAAATATAACACAGTGTTTGTCAGAAACTCTAAAACAACTGCAGCTCTCAGCCAGCTGGGACAAGTGCGCAACCGTTTTGTAACTATGACTGGTCGCTCATCGTAGAAAACAGTAGTAACATACTTACGCGAATCGGAATAGATACAGATGAAAAACCGATGGGCGTTGCGATATACAGTGTTTGCTGCTGCTAAAACAGCAAGTTTGCTAACATAGTGAGTTACCACCAAAGGATCCAGCTCTAGATATGACACAAATAACAATGGTTCCAACCCAGGAGCTCTCAACAGATAGAATGTCGACGAGTAGTCGGGGATTTGGTTTATTTTCAAGTTGACCATCACTCATATTTAATCGCAGCGTTCGCATTCAGATGGACGTTCCAGCCAGCCTCTTTCGAAAAGAAGCACTGAAATTGAGCTTCGCTCTCATTAGAGCTCATTAGTGGTGCACATCCTTCCCACGTTGAGGATTTGAACTCCGGCCACGCTTTCATGAGGCAACCGTGTTGACAACTGCGCCACTCACCTCACATTAGGCACGACCGAAGTATCAAATCTGAACGCTCAACCACTCTCGCTTGTGAGCAATGATCAGGTTGCCCGATCGTCTCGAGAGAAGACACAGTAACTGTCCTGTTAAATCAGATCGATAATCCCTCGATTAGGACTTCCAAGACAGGTCGAAAACACGGATCTTATTAAACCTGCAAGGTGATATTTTAGATTACTGATGAGTAGTCGGGGATTTTGTTCATTTTCAATTGAACATCACTCACATTTGATCGCAGGGTTCGCACTCAGATAGACTTTCCAGCCAGCCTCTTCCGAAAGATATGCACTACTGACGAGCTCTAATGACAGCGAAACGCAAGTCTAGTGCTTCTTTTCGAAAGAGGCTGGCTGGAAAGTCTATCTGAATGCGAAGGCTGCGATCAAATGTGTGATGTTCAACTTGAAGATAGAATATCATTGTAGCCACTTATAACCAGGGCCTGGATTTGAACCTCAGATTTTACTATCATGAGGAAACCTCGTTGACCATTGTGTCATTGACTCCACATTAAGCAAGGTTGAATTATTGCGCCCAAAAATTCAGTCGTAACCAGTTGTGAGCAACGCTCCGGTTGCCTGTTTGCCTAACTGGAGGTAAATGCTCGGGGAATCAATACGTCTGCATTAGAATGCAGAGGACCAGAAAACTCAGTGACTGACAAAGAAAGGCATCACCTGGTGGACTGTATCATTAAGGAACTTTGAAGATCAGCCATGGTTCCGATAAACAGAAGATCAACTTGGTTGCGACGGTCGCGGTTAAAAGTGAGTGTTTTTCATCTAGTCGTTACTATCACTTTTTTTAGTCTTCAGCTGAAGTTGTGAGGAAGGTGAAAAAGGGATAGATTGCAGGCGGTTATTCAGGATTCTAAAATCCGTCAAAAAATGAGTTGAAAAAGGTTTTTTTTCTCCACCTGGTCACCGGCTAAAAGGACTTCAGTCTTCATTGCAACCGCGTCATTCACGCCAGCGTATACAGGTGCTCAGATTGCAAACCGTAATCGCTTCAGGGGCATCGATCTTATGTCCCAAGGATAGTTTCGTGGTAGTTAGTTCAGCGTGGTTTTGACAGCACACTTGATACTGTACTTAAATTGGGCTAATTTAGTGGGTGTATGTCAGCTCCTAGTTTGCGGGGCCGATATGTGGGGATTGCTTATTCTGTGATTCAAGTAGTTTAGCAAACTATCCTTAGGTCATCACGTTGTAAGGCTGGGTTCTTTCCGACAAATCTGTTGTACTACTTTATTGGGGGGAAGTGAACCTAACTGACACTTCAAGAAGTGTTTACTGTATAGTTTCGTTGTGTCGGTTCCTTCCTTCAATGGAAATACAGAACGCAACTACATTTTGACCTTCGTATACATGCTTCTTTACAAGGAATGTTCATTCTCTGGGAATTTCTTCTTGGGAGGAGTACTGTGTAACAAAATGTCATCAAACAGCATTTGTGTGTATATTGACTATGATGTATAGTTCCGAATGAGCTTATGTACAGAAAGCAGCGTAGCTGTAATTCACCATAGAAGAAAGCATTCAGACCGCTGGGTTCAAATCTTCACATCATTCGGTTAAAGTGAGAGGTCGCATACGATCGATGGATCTACCCTGCGTTGTGCCATTTGGCAGAATCATATCTGCCCTTCATACGGTGTGTCGCAGTAGAATAAAACAATCCCTGGGTACTGGTGCCGCCTAAGTTCACCTTGGTGGTGACCTCTGTGATCACGATGTCTCCCCAAAGGAAAATTGTTTGGCCAACCCCTTTGAGCATCGGCGTGTTAGCTGGCCATGGCACTGAACAGCACGTGAGGTGAACGGTACCATGAGCTTGCTATGGCTGACCACAGTAACGATTGTTTGAGTGAAAAATCGTTTCCGAAGCCGTCCAATGTCAAACAGCAGGTCGAGTGGTAAATCATAGTTGGTAGCTGTTGTGTTGAATTAAACTGCCAAATTAAACTAATTTCGATTTTTGTAGACCGCTAGACAATAGAAGATCCCGCGTGTTTCATAAATACACTTAACAGGGATTAAAAATGAAGATGTCGGTTTTGCCTAGACGAAGAAGTATCATCTTACAACGACGAGGAACCACAGACTTTAATGTTAGTTCGGATTTGGAGCAGAATTTCGCCTTTATTGATCACTATGATTAAAAGTGGAACAGTTTGTAAACTCACTTCCAATCGGTAATCCGATCCCGTAACCCCTGGGATCCAGTAGCCCACCCAGTGGAGTGAGCTCACAATTGCGCTGGGAATAGTATTCATTCAGAGTCGATTCCAGTATGAACGCGTAGTTCCCTTTGAGAGCACGGGTAATTCCGTCTTCGGTTTTGTTCACAAACAGCGAACTATTAGCGTTCATGAATTCCCACATTCGCTGATACGTCGGTATGTCTGAGTGCTTAAAAATGAATGCAATGATGGTCGAAAAGTTGTTAGCAATGTCTGTGCAATTTAGCTGGAGCAGTTATAACTATTTACCTTAAAGTGGATGAAAAACAGATGGTGTAGGTAAAGGGTGGACCCGTTTAGTTGGGCAGGTGGAGAAATGTACATATGAATACCCGAGAATCAAAAGCTAGTCAGTGCGATGGTAGAGAATGGGAAACCTGCATGCGACGCCGCATCGAATTCAGGTCAGTTTGATGAGAGTATGTGTCAGCTGCTGGGACGAATCGCAGTGATCTAATTCAGTGCTTGTCTCTATTTCACGCAGCGGTGAGCACATGTGGATTGTGACGGTCACTAGTGTAAGCGTCAGATGTCAATCTGCTGACGCGTTCGGCTGCCGGCTTGTGCCTGTCCTTTTGCCAAGCTTGCGTTTTACACACAAACAGTGTCTGAATGGTGAAGATGACAGCCGTCAATAAATTTAAATTAATTGTGCTCAATTCTTTTGGCTTGAGTTTAGGAAGTGCGTGAGTTGAATTTAAACGCCGCCATCCAGACAAGGGTTATCGCATCAGTATGTTGAAAACAGAGGGTTTTGAAGCTGGCTCATTGGGCAGAAGAGTATATTATCATCAGTTTGAAAGGTCTCTGTATTATTTTTAACGGATTCGCCGTCTAGCTGAATTGACTCTGTGGGTTACTGTGGCATTGCCCTACATCTCCGGAGTCGTTCAAACTGAAAAGATATACATTAAATGTTTCTGGAAGCCATCATACAGCCTTTATGTCACTGTAGTGGAAATCACACAGGGGGAACCGGGAAATGTTTGATTTTTAAGGTTTCAGAACAAGAAATAATACATCGTCCACTTTCACAGTCTGCCCCTCCTTAAACATTGTTTGTGTGTCTGAGTCTACAAGTCACATGAAAGTCACTGTAGTTTGTACCGTGGCTTCCTTGAAACTAGCTTGACCTTGCGTTTGATGAAAACGTACTGTTTTCGGTTACCCAACCACTTTGATTTTAAATGAACAAACTATTAAAGAAATCGATAAACCACATTGTTTTCCCCTTGAAAGTGTCGTTTCGCATTCTAAACAAAACAGTGTTGTTAAAACGATCGGTCAAAATTGCGCCGCTCATTTTCCATACATTTGTGGATTCGTCGTATCACACTGCATTGAAGATTTCTAACTTTTTGATTGGTGGTCTTCCGGAACTAATTTGTTATACTCTCTTTTTAAAGTTGATTGTGGTATGGGGTTAAAGACTATAAACTTCGCATAGGCCACGGCGTTTATCACATCGCCGAAAAAGTGTGGCTTCGACAGAGTGATGCGTTGCATTCCGAATTGGACAGAAAATTTTGCATTGAAGCAATGGTGAACTTCATATAGTAGGCCTGAACTTTATTTAGTCTAACAAATTGATATATTACCTTCGTGTGATACGACAGTAAAAGGCAGCATAATCGGTGAAGATGCAACTTTCCACCAATGTGGAATGTCAAAAACCTGCAGCTTGAAACCACTGTGAAAAGTTCAACCGTTTTCCAGTAGACTTCTTTCAGAGCAGCCGCATGGAAAACGTAGAGGAATGGAATTATGGACGACCGAGTATCCGGTAGATCGGCCACCGACCATTAGAAAGTTGATGAGTTAATATACTGATGGACTGTCAACATTTGATCACGAAACCTGGTACACTTTTAAGAAATTTCTCACCGTCATTACTTTTAAGGCGGTAAGCGGCTCTCCTCTATAAAAAACCAGTTTCGCGGAACCGCTGCTTTAAGCATACCGGTTTCTGCTTCTGTGCGTGGTGACGCTTGAATTCATCGTACGCAAACTCAGGCTCAAGGAATTCAACACAATCAATGTTGATTTACCGACTCCCGTCAGCTCCATCATTCAAACACTGTTGCTAATTCACCATCATGCAGAATTCAACCCACTGTGTTAAGCCTAAACTGGGTAATGGGATAGGCACTACCCGACCATATAGTGCACCGGTGGATTGGTAACCGAAACTTACACCGGTGGAATGCCACAGTCATCAACATTCGCCTAGTGCCGGGTGGACTACAGACAGACATTGGACCGGGTCAGTGCGATTCGTTACAGGAGTCAATAAGGCTTATGTCAAGTTGTAGAGCAGTATTTTACGGAAACAAATTTTAAAGAGCAGTCAAAAATGTAAAAGCGCTCGACTTATGACTGAGGCAGAACGGGAGGTTTTAAGGCAGAAAACAGCGGTGGAATATGAAACTAAACGTACAAAAGAAACACACGGGTGGTCTAATTGCTAACCAGTCAGTGACATCATTATCATAGCAGCGCCTAACTAACCAAAGGGTCGTTCTGCACAGACAGAGGTGGAAAAGCTTCTCAGAGCAGCTGCTTTAACATGTGACAACTGGGGCATATCAATTGCGTGAACAACTGTGAATGTCTGCGTGGGACCTACATGGTGATGGCTGTCAAGAAGATGATCAGCAACCGTCGATTGCCTGAACTCAGTGCCTCGTTGCAAACGCATTCCCTGCTCTCTCACACCGCACTAACTGGCCGCCGTTCCTCGGGCGTTTGTGTACGCACTTGTTCAGTCGCACAATTGAATTTCACACCTTGTCAAACGGTTTATAGCACATCCTCATGGCCATCCAGCACAAACCTATGCACGTGTGTCTAGAGTAACTACCATGGAAGTTACTGTCATCAGCGACCTGTTTTCATTTCCTGGAGAGCTATCATTTACTATTGTAGTGAGGACGAACGATCGCACGATACTACTTGCATCACAATTATTCAATAGTGGGGGAAGAGCTTGGATTTTGACACCAAAATGGCCGCGGGAAAAATATAAGAAGAAGCGCTGGAGTGCATTATAGCACGAAATAGTTCTTGGTACATAAGGAAACTGAGCATTAGTGACCATAGCAACCGTGACATTCTGAGAACAGTGTCGTATGCAAACGAGTGTATTTGTTTGTAGTCACTCTGAAGCGCATAACCCATGTATTGGTTTTCCGAGCAAATAACCCTCATGCTATCCACGTTCTTGGTTCCCAACACTATATCTCACACAGGTGTTCACAGAAGTTTACGCGGTTGATAAGTGGCTGTTGTTACGGTATCTGAAGCAGTTACCCTGAGATGTCGACGTACAGAGAAACTCGTTTGTTAGAATAACATCGCTGTGGTAACCTTAGTAACAGCTGATCACTGTGTGCTTCTGTGTTCAGTTTCATATCTAATCCATATTTTCCACTTCATAACCTCCATTCCTTTAATATGCACGAAACGAATCGTGTAAATGAACTACCTGGTTGCTCTATTAAGATAGTCTCATTGTGTCTCGGGTGAGTGGTGATGTCTTCTAGTGCCACAGCGGATTCAGGTCGGATTGCAGGTAATTTGGGACAAGACAAAATAAACCTAGTTCGGCTGGGCGATTGGGCATGCACTAGTTACGAGGAGCTTATCATAATTAATGTGCACGTCGCTGCAGCAACTGAACGTCCACAACCGGATTATCATGCAGAATTGCTTATTCTGTGCAGCGCTGGATGCAAGACAGACTACCGGCTTGGCGGTTACAAGCAGTAGCAAACATTATTGTTTTTAAAGGTGCGGCTTCAAGCAGGTTATCAAATAGTCACATTGGTCTTAGTCGCTCAGTGTTATGTGTAACGGCTGTCGAGCTCCATCGAAAGAGAATTTTGAATGTGAAGACTGTCCGGAAGGTTTTTCGGATTGCGGAAACTGCAGACAGCTGTAAGTGATTTCCAACTTATAGCTGACCTAACAGAAAGTTCAGACGAAGTGTGCTACTACGTAACAATATAACTGAAATCGTATTCACCAGGCGGGTTACTTCAGCACAGTACTAATCGAGGTTCTTTTGCTCCTGTAGAAACAACAGAATGAGTAACAATGTAAGCTTGTGGCAAGCCTCTGGTGTTTCCCGAGTTGCTCATTACACTCGTACTCTTCAAGAGATCCACGTAGCCTTGTGAAAAGCACACATGCAAACAGAAGACCATACATTATTACGTGAACGAAAAGTTTTTAATGGACAGGCGAGTAAAAGGTCCCAGCTTAAGAAAGTTGTTGCATTTTAGCTAGTGACCGATCGCTCTGGGATTCCGTAAGTTATGTCATTTGCCTCTTTGTCCATTCTTACAATACTTCCTCAGAAAGTTTCTTGAACCGTTACTTCCGTTCTGCATGACCTGAAACTGTACACTGTGCAATTGGTCTCAAGAAATACTGACTTGCTATTAGCCAGCTATTTGAAAATCGTTTTCGCGCACAAGTGTGGCCACCAAATCGACCTTGGACGTAGTGATTCCGGGACAACAGACTACTGTACTTATTTGTGGCCATTAGATGTTTGAACGACTCGTCTGCTGTTAAGATACTTTCTGGACGATATGACTGTTTTATCAGTATACGCACTTAGTGATCAATTACAAGTCCGTTCTGAAATTGAGTTATACTTCGATATCAGTCATATTCTGGCTAATCATGGCACCAAAGTAAAGTTTGGGACAAATAAACGGGGATGGCTGGGCACACAACGTAACTTAGCTGGTAAAACCTGTACACGAATCAAGATTGTTCAGTTCTTGTGGTGGGTTTTTGGTAGACTGAAGCGCGAATTCTCGATAATTGGACCTCAAAATATTATACGACTGTTTTTTCTCGATCAACATAAAACAGCACATTATTTGATCTATAATTGAGTTTCAAGCGTTGAATTGATCAACACAATTCAGACAGTGAGGCGAGCTACTCATGTTTCAGCGCCCACATAGCGTCTTAACTAACGTTTTGTGCTGTACCCAATTTCCCTCTGAGCTTTGAAATGTCATGTTCAACAATCTCGTGAGGACTGCTGTACGATACTTTAAAGTTTGACCAACGTTCAAGTGTGCGTTGTAGTATATACTGATGGCACTTGTGTGGTCCATTTTGAAGCCAGATATTTACGAATGTATATACAAGTAGCCTCCATATAAGCATTTTTGATTCCGCTATTACACTTTGAATACGAAGGAGTGAAATTTTAGAATGAGTATCAGTGTGGCTACAGTCTATCTACCCCTTTTCTCTTAAATGATATCCATGGTTTTTCGACAAAAGGATATTGTCATTCACCGGTTTCAAATGAACTTTATGACTACAGGTGAACCATACGGTTTTGCTTAAGAGACGCCTGGTAAGTAGTGTACAAACAACAATAACAACTACAGTTTATTTCTGTAATTGTATTCTTTAATATTACCTCTAGAAAACATTGCCTGGAAACGCAGTTGCTTTTTCTGTCCGAGAATCAAATGCTCTGAAGTTTTTTTATTGACCAAAGTGCAAATTAAGTAGTAAGATTATCAACGTGCAGTCCGAAGTAATGATTGGTGTCATACGCAACCGGTTTTGCGTACAGACACAAGGTTCCAGTCATTCCGATTAAAAGAGAAGCACTGGTTCAAAAGTTCATTCTCGTTGGAGAGCCTGTGCTTGTTGCCGGACTTCAGTCTTCATGCTTGTAAATCGAGCGTTATAACAACGGCACCATCGATCTCACACCGGGCGTAGGAGAATGACGAACTCTACAGTTTTGACCATAATCGCTTGGTAGCACTACTTAAATTCTCCGCCTAGTTAAAGAGGTAACACAATAATTAGCCTGTAAATTTCACTTCATTTGGGAAGTCCTGAGTTTGAGATTGTGGATACATGTGAGCTGAAACCCGCTTGCTCTGCCCAGGTCTATTTAAAGACATAAAACGAAGGAATGATACAACGGCACTTTATTCAACGAAACTTGGCCTCGGAATGCCCATTCAGAGGCATTATCTAATTTAATGGTTAATAGGGTCGGTCTTGCTATGCGACAAATAACTCAAAATTTTATAAGGTAATGAAATTTTATTTATTAGACAGAGTTATATGCTTAGGAAACATCAATGCACATCATCAGCCTATCATACTCTGTTCCATCTATCTGATTTAATTGGTGTTCCCACACGCCAAAGTACACATACTGTACTACATGCTAGCAAACAATATCCATAATAAAAAAGAGAACTCAACAGTCCAGAACTCTCGTTCTTTTTCTATGACAAGAAATTGGATGAAGGATAGTCAGTGCTTGAAAATTGTTTCATCCACCTATTCAAACTGGATAACAGTGACAGCCAAAAACCTACCTTGAAAAACGAATAAGTAGAACCTCCAAAAAGTGTACCGTATTTAATTTTCGTTTGTCTTGTCAAATCTTCCACGTTTTCAATATCTGTCTCCATGCGGTCAATAGTGAGAAATGCGGCCAAATTAGCGGTGTATGAAGAGACCATGATGAGGATGAAAAACCACCAGATAGTTCCGATAATACGAGTAGACGTTGCCCGTGGAGATATGTCACAACCTGGAAGTCGGTAAAAGAAAGGCGGGGGAGTACAAGCTGTTGAGTTTGCGGGAATCAATTGTTTACCTGTCACGTATACCACTGAATGGAATGAACACGGTGACTCAAAGGAAAGCTAAAGCAGTTACGGAACAAGTAGTGGAAGTTTTGGAAATCACTTTTGCTGAGGTTCGATGTTTTGATTGGAGAAAATCGTTCAAAATTGCACCTCGACTCTATCTCATTCCTTGCATGAACCACCAACTGGATGATGTTCACATATCCCATGGAAAAGAAATCTGTCCTACAGCGTTAGCGCAGACAGCTTTTCAACTAGCATACGACTTGTATAGTCAGCAATCCAGGAAGTCTATAAATATTATCCTGGTCACTATAGAGGCAATCAAACTTCCATTAAGCAGTCAAGAAATATCTGGGTATCAAAAAATTGTTCTAGCTAACCGGTCACTCTTATCTCCAAATGAATAGTTTACAGATTCGAATTTTATTCTAAACGCATCCCATCTTAACTTACTTGACCTATGTAAAGAATTGTTTCTGCCCTTGCTACTATAGTGATATCGACCGTATAAGTTAGTATATAATTGAACCAACTGTGAATGATTGAAAACGCGCATTTTTCCATCTACCCCTTTGCTTTTACTAATCTTGTAAGGAGGTGTTCAGAATTTTTTTCCAGTCTGCGTCAGATATTAAAAATGTCGAACGTTGTCCACTTTTTCAAGTTAACAGGCACTGCACTTCTCGCTGAAGAACTGAAAGTGACTACTCACGAACTCATACAAGCGTAGTATCTCACCGTAAATAATGTAGAATCGAGACACAGAGGAACTTACTCTAGCTTACACTTAACGAATTACGTGATGCGAGCACACATATGATATGAAAAGACGTAGATGATTGCGGCTAACTGTGATCTTCACGTGATATCGACTCCAGAGGGACACAGTTAACCATAAAACAAATGTCCCATCTACATACTTCGGTCTAGCGGCCCTCTTTTGTGTGCCCCTTCTGTAATCAACTCATGCATAGGGGTTACAAATTTATGCAGACTATCACTTTTTCCCTAGGCGATGTAACGGTGACTTATCGACTTACGGTGAACAGCTGAGAGGATCAACTAATTGGGAATGTCCGATGCATTACACACTTGGATGTCTTCCTGTTCTTTTCAGAACCTTCCGTATTTTGCCAGTGGTATCTCATAAAATGTGGTCGTGAGAGTTTTTAGGTGACTGTAAAACACGGCTTCCGTTTTTATAATAACTCAGAAAGCTCACTGTTGGTCTGAGGTAAGGTATGTCAATATATTCTGAGACTGAAGAATCGATAAGAGAGTAACTGTTCATATAGTAATTATTCAATGCAGTAATCCATCCCTAGAGAACTGCGACAGTAAAATGGGATGGACAGCTTTCCGGACTTATTCTGTTTGGGACTGGTAGTTGTGTGAACTGAACTCATTGGAGGTCAGTCATAAGTAAACGTAAGTTTACCGAAAGTAGGGACATATGTCGATTTAACAGATACCTTTCAGCGAAAAGCAAACGCAAACCAACCACTATACTTTTTTCTTCAGTAGTGATCGAATTAAACCTTTTTTTAGCCAAAACTCTCATCGTAGTCATAGTGGAATCTCATGAAGTATTCGTTTGGCTAAATGATTTGGAGGTACACTGAAAACACGCAAACATGACACACACATGATACACAATCTTAGCGATTACTATGCACACTACTGGGGTTTTCAATACGAAGCGGGAACTTCTACTGAAATTTGATCTATTTCTCATTGATTTACTCTAACTCATACGGTCCACCTACACTCATTACTTGTAAGTTTTCAAATCTGAGATCAGTGACGCATTTCTGGCTCCAACCAAACCACGAAGCTGCGATTGGAATTTTGAAAACATTAATTCTACCGTTTGATGAGACTGACTTGCATGACTTTATGTTTGTGATAATTGTTAAGCCTAATATCTTAAAGTAGTTCGAATTGGGTGAGGTTCTTGTACAACCAACCGTAATACACCGAAGTCAGTATAAGCGTGCTGACGTAAATGGACCTTGTTTTAAGTATGGCACCTTCACAATCAAACTTTTGTAATAGCGTTAACCGTCCAATGATCTCACTTAGTTGCAACGCTGAAAGGTGCAAATCGTTAAATCACAAGCAAGTTACCCATCTAAACGACGCTATTCGATAGCCCTTTTGCGCAAAACGCAAATGTCTTATGCCAAGTGACTTAAGACAGGCGAATTACGGGGACAGTGGTTACGTGCTTCTTCATCAAGGTGATGCCGCCCAGTTACATTATGGATGGTTCGACCAGTTTATTTTACACTACTCCATTGCTGATGCTTCAGAGCAGGAGTGAGATGAACATGCGTTCATCACTGAGTGTCCAGCGTTTGTTCGAGAGAAACCTCGCATTCTTCGAAATGTTGTCGGAGCACACAGTCACAGAAAAATATTGAGCAATTGCCAATAGTTATCCCGAGAACTTCATCAGCAACAATATACAAAAGACATGACTCTCATTGAACACTATCGATAAGAAAACCATCTGTTCACCCCTACATTTCAGCAGTGACGCAGCAACGAAGTTGATGTCGCATCAGCTGACTACTACCATCAACACAGCCTATTATGCTGCAAGCTCTATCGCCAAAACAAACAGTACCATAGAATCTGACAGATAACATGCCTAATAGTGTTGTCTCCTTCCCGACCTATTCACCAAAATGTTCCTGTGAATCATCGCATATAGGTCGTATTGCTTGGCGCTTATCTAGCAGAATCCGAGAACACCGCTCTGCTTGGCTTTGTCCTGGAACAAAAAGCAACAATCCATCAATCCAGACCAAATCAGTCGATGGTAGTCGGCGTACAGAAAATCAAAGTCTTTCACATTGCCACAGCTTCCCTGTCACCTTGCTGCGTAAGGTCGATACTGCTTTCTGCCAATAGCAGAAGCTGTCGCAGTTCGACTGCGTCACTCGGATTTGCAAGTTCACAAACAGTTCGTTCAAACTCACGGGGTTCCTTGAGCGAACGCGGTCGCCAAACCAGTGAAACAGTTTTCCTCAATTTCAATAACTCAGCCAGATTAACGCCAATTAGGCAGAACCGACTTCGATTCTGCTCTTAACCATGGCGAAGTAGTGTTATTCATTTATCCAACCACAATTTCTCTTGCTTACTTCGGTAACCACTAGGTTTCTTATCACCATTGACTGCTATTAAATTTATATCAACCGGATGGAAAAATTGGTCGAAAACAGGCCGTTCGCTGAGACTTTCTCTTTTATGCTCACATAGGATTTGGTGAAGTAGAATCTATGTAGTAATGTAACATGTCACCTAGCCGGCACATTCGTGCATTGTGGGCGCTTGGTTGAGTAGCGATCAAAAACGCGATTAAAGAATAGTTGACAAAAGTAAGCGGCGCTCAGTTCATTTTACGTTCGAGTCGTAAATGCTCAGATGTATCACTTGCATGCAGTATGCATACGAACTGTTGTCTGCAGTTTAAAACCCTTTTTGGTACTGACACAATTTGAGGCTATAAAATGATGGAATTACATTATATTTCATTGACGTTATTAATAATACCTGTGCTTTTCTTATTTTAACTTATAGAGCAGAATTTCGGTATTACCAACTCTCCAGGTTCTGGACTACTTCGTACAGTTAGACAGGTGAAGAAAATCACGCATACATTTTCCACTCGTAAATTGTAGTACTTCGTCAGTACGCAGGTAAGCAGGTGATCGAGAGGTGTACACACTCAAAATTCTGTCAAAATTGACATCCGTTCTGTTGCGTTTCTTAATGCTCATTTACCTACTCTCACAATTCACCTTTCTTAAGAACATTATGCCTATTTTTGAACTACTACTGTCACCTAATCGATACCGTAAATACTTTCATTCACAATGCATTACAACAGCAATCTTTGCAATAATGACTAAAATAAAGGCCCATCCACAAACCGGGCACATTAAAACCAGTGCCTAACGACGTTATCAGGGATGTAGTCCAGAGCAGTCTTCTGCCGACATTTATGAGCAACGTTGTTACTTCCCGTTTTACTGAGGAGAAAGCTCTGTCTTTTGTGCAAGAAGTGGAAGATCCACCTGGTGCTCTGCATGTCTGAGAGTTGCTCATGATGCATTCCGTCATCATTATGCTTTGGCAATACGACTGCGGCAGAAAATGTCAACTATGTGACAACGTGTTTTGGCAGGTGACTCAATGAAAACCATAGAGCTGTTATCGCGTGCTGATCATCGTTTTTACGGGTATTGTAGGCTAACGGCAGTTTCAAGGTGAACGTAGACAGCAGTTGATTGACTGACAGTTAAAATGTTGTTCTGTTTTTGTCTGTTCGCGTTTTTTGAACAAAATTTGGCTCAGTAAGATTTACAGAGTTGTGTATCGTGACAGCAACGTCACTATAGGGTTGATATCAGTAGAGAAACGTTAGTATCACCAAAGTTTTCTTAGTAGCAATCAATAAATTGTTGCGATGAAATGTGAGTGATGGTCAACTTGAAAATGGACCAAATTCCCGACTACTCATCAGTAATCCAAAATATCACCTTGTAGGTTTAATATGATCCGTGTTTTCGACCTGTCTTGGAAGTCGTAATCGCGGGGTTGTCGATCGGAGTTGACAGGACAGTTACTGTGTCTTCTCTCGAGAGGAGCGATCGGGCAGCCTGATCACTGCTTACAAGCGAGAGTGGTTGAGCGTTCAGATTTGATAATTTGGTCGTGCCTAATGTGAGGTCAATGGCGATCAATTGTTGCGCTCAAACGTGAGTGATGTTCAACTCGAAAATAAACCAAATCCTCGACTACTTATCAGTAAACTGTTAGTCAAGTAATCAAGTGGTCCTCACTCTGGAGTGGCTCTGTTATGGCAACTTGACTGTAGTGGTATTCGGTCGGAACCGAGAAATGACGTTGCTACGAGGCTCTAATCATACATTAAAGTGCAGTGACCAGTGTGAAGATTTAGTTCAAATTAACATGTTCTAACAAACTGAGGCCATCACGACCATTGTAAAAGGAAACATGTCGATTTATATTTTTCTAGTAATTGAGATGTAAACGGTAAACGGAAAACATGATATATTTGAAAATTCTCACTAGGTTTGATAAGTACTTTCCATCGTTTCTTATTCGGCCTTTAACTCTTCATACAGTTGAATGAAGAACACTAGTTACATAGAAAACGAAGAACGTGTCATACAAGTTGAATATTGTTGGTGCCGTTCTTGAAAAATATCTCTTGCCGCTGTCGGTGACGCAAATGGTAGTATACTAGATTCAGATCATGGATGAGCGATCGCCGTACAGTACCCACATCACTTTTATTCAGTAGTAAGACAGGAGCACGGAATTTGACATTAGATTAGTTGTGGGAAAAATACAAGAAACACTGGAGTGCAGTATCCTATGAAATGGTTCTTGCTACATAAGGGTACTGGGAATTGGTGTCTATAACAACCGTGACGTTCTGAGACCAGTATCGTGCGCAAATGAGTGTTTTTGCTTGCAGACATTTTGAAGCGTATAACCCTGTATTGGTGTTACGGATAAACAATCTTTATGCCATCCGAGTTCTTGGCTGACAGAACAAACTCTTGAACACAAAGTGAGATCAGATGACCTAATTGAGGTCACTGCCAGGCGGTGACACATGATCAGTGTTGATTGCTTCCTTGGAACACGACAGATGATAGGAGTGGACTAAGTGAGATCAAATTGTCGGTTACCATGATCGATTTGAGTGGTTATTGAGCTATTCGTGGATTTCATTGATCATTCTTCATCCTGGCCGGAAAGAGTTTACTCAGTCGCTTAGACTGTTTGATCTCACGTCCTGCTTTGAACAATACAAAAAAATACCATTTGAAGCTACCTTTCGAGTGAACCGGAAGTTAAGTGCATAATTTGATTCAAAACTGTGATCGTCATTAGTTTTAGCTTGTTCAGTGTAACTTAAACACAAAATGTTAGTTCCATCTCAGAGAGGAGGAGGAGGATTCCAACTAGTTCCATGCGAAGTGAATAACTAGCAACTGGCATGTCAGCTTTGTGGATTCAGACACTGAACGCACAATGAACAAGGATGAGCGCCAGTTTGACTCGAATTCACCATACGGATCGAATTCTTCTCATATCCGCAGTTATTCCAGGTCAAGGACATGCAAATTACTTGGATAACCATACTCGGAATTGCTTATTAAGCTTTAGGAACTGAACATTCGGCGATTACACAGAAAAGAACGGCCACTTGCTGGTTTAGTTTGCCGGTCATTTCACGTTTAACTAGGAAGTCATTAGAACCGTAAGATAAGAGGATCAGATGACGCGCGTGATGGCAAATAAGTAATTGCCAGTGAATCCGGTTAATGATACTGTAACGAAAAAATGTTTCATAAATCACAGGCTTTACTGTTCAGCTCGCTGTTTCCCACGCCATGCGCGCGCTTGTGATTAAGATCCGGAATTCCGGTGTCCAACACAATCCCGATTTCCGCTCACACGTCGTGTGTAATTCTGCTCGGTTTGTGTGTGTAACTGACGCCTTCTGTCGGAATGTTTTCGCCTGCTATTCCTCGACCGCTGGTCCGACCTCGTTGGGTGATGGCTCGTCCGGTCGCTCGTGTTGTCCGCCATCTATCCACCGTAAGCTTTTGGATCTGTCTAACAAGTGTGTTGAGTTATTGTGCAGAGAGTTGGAATACTTGCACCTCTGACTTGGCAATTCACCACAATATGACTTAAAATTTGAAAAGCTCTGGAACCACACAGATAATTGATAAAATTAGGTTTGTAGACCGCAAATGGGCACGCCTGGAATGAAAAATTTGCTATTCTGGGAAATCAGTCTGAAAAATGAACTGTACTGTTTCCAAAGCGTTTTTATATATTGCAGTTAATGGCCAAATAGTGCACCTGGAGCTTACCTAGTAGAAAAAACACCAAATACGATTGGAACAAAGCACCGATTTGGGTACGGTAGCTCCTTTTGCAAAGTCTGTTCTTGTCAACCCGTCTACTGAGTTCATTCTCATGTTTCAGGTGTATAACGGACAGCCAGCTTAACTGATAACAGTTCAGTCTAACTTGTAAATACAGTATTGAAAAGTGAATAGTGAATGAGACACCACAGACCAGTTGATTGGTTTATACAAAAATGAGAGATTTCTGATGTTCATTCATAAAACAACCCAACACCAGCTTCGCGCTCTTTGGATAACGATGATCCAAGTGTATGTGAAATCGGATGGTGTAGTTTTCACTGTGAACATTTGTAAACTACGGATTTGTTTCAGTTTTCACCTTTTAAAGGGATTAATTGGGGTAATGCGGTTTTAAGGAATATTCCTAATAGATGAGGCAGAGAACAGCTGCCTCTGAGCAAACTGTCATTTTCGTACTGATGCTATCCACCGATGTATTACTATGGATGCCGATGAAAATACTCAAAATTCTGATGTTACAATACAACTTCAGTGAACTGATTCGGATCTTTTAATTATCCCGAGAACACCAGGCCAACGAGTAGAATTGACCCATATTTTTCGAAAAGAATCTATCGATTTCCATTTCAACAGGTTCTTTTGGAACTCTCCATCTAATCCGGGCGCACAAACAGCCACAAACAGATAATTACCATTAAAGCTGACCTGTATTACAAACCAACACCCGTTTGTAAACGGGCTGTTGGTGGTTTTCAAGTGGACTCTCGAGATAATTGTATCCATTTCAGAATGAACCGTTAGGTCACTCCTGGAACATTTACGAATATAGAGTGGAAAGATTCAGTTATTTAATCTGAAACATTGTTGATTTTTTGGATGGGTTCGCAAATATTTCAGAGTAGAAAATTTTTAAGTGTACAATTATCACGGTTGAAGGTTTGGACAAAAAGACCGAAGTGGTTTTGGGTATAATTCCATGGGAGTACTAGTTCTTACGAGGTAGTTTATAATACCCACCGATGCCATAGTGACACTTGAACAACCAAAAGACCGTACTATAAAGATGGGGAAGTAATTCAGTTGGCAATTTGAAGTCTGAACTAGTTTGTTCTATCCATGTGGTTAGATGTGTATGTAGCAACTCAGAGAACCGCCAGCGTGTATGTCTGATAACATGGTGGTGACATGGTGGTTTAAAAGACGGGGCTTGTTTGGGATTACGATCAGTGATCGGTTCAAGCATAGTTTCAATGATGGGTACGATCATTTTGCTCATGTTGAATGGTAAATGAAATGCCTTTATATCGGTTTACGTAGTCGCTTTATTAAAACTGCTTATAAAAACCGTACCCCTCGGTCCTCAATGTTGTTCTTCATTTGTACCAACGATGAACTCACCGGAACGTCAAGTGTGACATTGCTGAATTTCTCTACTGTGTTGTTACTTTCAACTATAGATTTAGTCCAGCATGAAATGGTGAACTTTTTTTCACAACTCAATACTATTAGTATATGCCACATTGTAACTACAGTATCTTAAGTGGCTCACTTGACATGATACACCCTGTAAGCGTACACCCATTCGTGAGCATCCAGCACGAATACAGTGTTCGTGAGGGTTGCACACGTCGAATTCTCGTTTGTACTTTCCAAATTTGTTCACACTGTTNAGTGTGACATTGCTGAATTTCTCTACTGTGTTGTTACTTTCAGCTATAAATTTAGTCCAGCATGAAATGGTGCATTTTTTTTCATAACTCAGTACTATCAGTATAAGCCACATTGTAACTACAGTATCTTAAGTGGCTCACTTGACGTGATACACCCTGTAAACGTACACCCATTCGTGAGCATCCAGCACGAATACAGTGTTCGTGAGGGTTGCACACGTCGAATTCTCGTTTGTACTTTCCAAATTTGTTCACACTGTTCATACAGTTCACTTGTTATACGGACCAGCTACTTATTCCCTCCTCTACCAGCCTCCCTTCATAACCACATTTAAAGGCTACTCGAATCCTTTCTTGAATATTGCGTTAGTTTTTTGGTGTGACACTATACTGACAAAACCTTGGACAAATACTCGTTTTAAAAATTTGTTCGACTTGTCTACTGTTCCTCACTTTAATTTGTCTAAGATTATGCATATATCACCCATTACAAATTCGGTTGGCTACAGTAACAAGACGTGTTAATTCACTTTCCGGTTTAACACTGAGGTTGTAAACTGAACGTGTAGTTCACCAAATACTGGAACACATGTTACCGGTTTCAGCAATATTGTCAGCTGATTCAGAACGACAACTGTTCCAAAGTGAACATGCAATGTTTTGGTTGTATCCTGTGCAAGGAAGTTTATTATTCTGGAAAGGGACCTGCATACGCAGTCACAAGATTTTAACCATGAGATTAACATCCGCCAGAGTAACTAAAAAAAAATTTTCTAATTGTTAAACTTTTTGCATGCAATACGCCTTTATATGATGGCAAAATGACTCCATGGAAGTGATTCTTACGCAGTAGGAGCAATTACTCAAACTCTTTCAACATGGACATTAGAAGTGTCACTTGCTTTAAGCTTAAGGTACGTAAGTGTAAACTTCCGAGCAGACTGTGTTGTGACCCTCTTCTCTGCAAATTTTTCTCTTAACCATGGACTTGTTTCATGACAGCCACGGGAACATACTTGGGTTCCTAGCAGGTGTAGAGCTGTGGCCAACCTGTTTGCTCAGAAAATAATCAAAAGACATGAATCACTTCAGGTTTCTTACACTGATATCCTTATTTAGGTGACAACGTTGTCATTGAGTACCAGAAAGTTTTGACGTTATCTAAGTCGCAAGGTAAGTGAAGGTACGCGTTTTCCACACCAGAGATTCATGGACCTGCACATGGATGCATGTGTAACACATGATTTCCCTACCTTAAAATGTACCCACACTCACTGCTATATTAGGAAGTAACGTTTTCATAAAAAGACGAAATATACTGCACATTGAAGCACACTAGTATGATTTGTTGATGAAGCATCTCATGGAATGTTCGGTTAAGTGACTATGGAAATATATAACAATTACAAGTATCATCAACTGCATGGATATTGAATTGAAGCTCAGCACAGTTAGTTGGTTCCAACAAAAGCCTACACTTACTGCAAAAAGGGAATGGGCAGTAGAGTACTATTGTAGCCAACAGTAGATTTGAACAACTCAATCTGTCATAAAATCACTTTGAAGTGTAGTGAGTTTTTCATTCCTTACTATGTGACAGAACTTTGGACTGACGAATTTCTTAGACTGTGCTCTATTTTGCTATACCCTATTAACGTGCAACTATTGTTGGTAAACGTATCTCCAAAAACACTCCAAAACTATGTCCATGTCCACAATTGCTGAGTTTCTTGGATACTTTCTTTTATTTACAGAAAAAGTTTTGTTCGACCGTGTAGATTTTTGGTTGGATAACTATAATACGATTCAGGGTAATAAATGTTTGCTCTCATTCTCCTGGAAGGAGAAACAGGTTTCAAACAAAAATGATATAATCAAATTTTTGTGATATGCCTCTTCTGTTAACTGAAAATTACTTGAATTCTTTAGGCTCAAATTTAAAAGATGGAGTCCATTAGAATATCATCATTTCAAGGGTTTTTATTGGCTGAAAACCGAAAGATCATTGAGGGTAGAAAGTAATTGGAATTTTGTAGCCTAACAAACATGGCATGCCTAGAGGAGATAAACGAATTTTTTGAGAGGACCGTTTAGGTCAGTGAAGTAGAACTTTGTCTCGAACATTGCTAATGAATGCAAGTTCACAAGCGTTTGCTGAAAATAAGAGCTTTGTGCGGATATCAGACGATCTTTGCCACGTGACACCAATATAGATATACTTTGAAATGTATTATGACTTACATCTACGTAGCTATTTCTCTAAAACCTACGCTGTTCGATCTGCGTGGTAAACCTCGCACACGCTAAACGGACTTATTCTAACCATTTTTTCTCATTGTGTCACATACTTTACGATTCATTGTCGCCAACGCTGACAGAGTGGATGGAAGTCTGTTTCAGTGGATTGTCGAACGCTTCTACAAACGAATGACAATCGGGCAAGCATCTACTGAAACAGGAAATCCGGAGTAATCGTTTGCGAAGAAAATCTCAGAAATGTTAGACTGTTCGGACGGTCCATTTACCACTTTGTTAAAGATCATCCTGTGCTCGTGGTGCTGAAATGTTTGATAGTTGACAACAGATGACAAACATCAGTACAACCGTCAGGTAGACATTTTCCCTTCAATTTCTTGGGAAGATTAGTGATGTTAATTTCATTGATTGACATCGACGGTCATACAAAAGTTGCTTGATGAAAGGGTCTGATGACATTATTAATGAAAAATGTAGACAAAGATCATGTTCTGGTAAGTACTCAAAGATTTAAGTGAGACTGAACATAAATAAGGAGCGAACGTAGCATGCGTTTGGGATATCATAGCTCGGTCTTGCCTAAGTGACTTGTGTTTAACTGCTGATCGTGACACAGGTGTGCACAGCTGGTGAACTGTAACAGGTGCAAGCCTGTAATCTGTTTTTGAAGGTGACGGCTAAAAGTTCGCTCGAATTTGGTTCAGTGTTTAGGACGAAACAACTAGGTTTGTCAGTTAACTTTTAAAAAAGTGTATAAATACTAATAATAATGAATAAATAATATATCTATAAATAAATTCTTGTGGGTTGAACAAGCCATTGACTAAAATTGCCGGTGGTGACTGATATTAACGCGGACTTCTTTGCCGATTCAGAAACACATCTGAACTGTCTAGTGTTTACCAGATTTTACAATGTACCACCAAGGGAACTAAATTCGTCCAGTAATTATTGGATAAAAACTACCCTTGTATGAAATATCACATGAATTATCCCGATTTCGTTATTGAGTGTGCTTCTGTGTGAACATGATTTACGATGTTGCATTTTCTGACGTTACCTTTTCAGTGGGAGAAAAGCCACAGAACGACAGGTTGTCTTTTGCAATGAACAACGTAAGATTGATGAAATGAAGTTGTCAGCTGCATAACAAGCGATATCCGGGAGAGGAGGTTAGATATGATGATTGCGTCAAAACTAGGATTGAGGTTTTCATACAGGGAGTAATTTCAGTTTCTTCGTGTCATTTGTTGAGAAATGTTTGAACAAGTGGTGAATGAAAGCTGAGTCATTGTTCGCAGAGCAGTTAGTTGTGTTGTACCTAATCAGTTTGGAGGTGTTGTTTCAAACTAATGATCTTATAATACAATGAAAGCTGTGGATTCAACTTTCTAATTATGTAACTCAAACTTGTAAGCAGTAGTAATTTTCTGAGGTATTCAGGGCAAAATGTCGATTACCAAACGTCCCTACTGCTTACCAATGACGTACTTTTGGGGAAATATTAGGACATTAGCAGAGGTGAATTTTCTAGCTTGTTGCAACTATAACGCTTCCTCGAGGTGTCCATAACTACTCTGTATCTTCACTCTCCATTAAATATGCACATTTTCTGTGGATAAGAGCAAGAAGTAGAAGACTTATAGATGAAGGAGAGTGAAAGGTATTTGTAAGAAAGGTTTAGGAATAAAAGTGGTTGACAGTAAGGTACATTCGGGGTGTAACTCTCTGTACATTTTAACATTCACAATACAACCAATAACTTACCTTGTTGCATCAGAGATCCTACTGTGAACCAGAAACTGTTAAGTAAAGTGAATTGGTTTTCAACAGCAGGACTGCACGGATGCCGTGGGTACCACTCGTGTGGTGTGACGCGTCCCAAGAGAAACAATGTTAAGCTGACCACTAGGTAGGCGATCAGTACGCAGAACCAAACCTGCAAATAATTTGGTAGTTTATGCTTAGAATTCATCAATATTGTTTTACTTAGGTTTACTAAATACAAACCAGCAGAAACGACTAGCAATCCACCGAATTAATAAAATAACTGAATATTTTGGGATTACTCATATTTAGTCAAAAGTTTCCAATTCAGATCGACTTTTTGAGAGCTTATTCCGAAAAGAATAACTAGACTGGAAATTTCTTCTCGTCAGCAGCGTGTGTTTGTGGTAATTATGATTTCGATCATGGTCTAATTTCTTATGAGACAACCACGGCAAACTCTAGGCTATTATCCCCATGTTTGGAAGGATCAACTTACCAAACCTAATCGTTCGGTACGTTTGCTTGTGAGTAATGCTGCGGTTACTCGAAAGTCCCAAGTGTATACACATTAAAAGCCCTGTTGAATTCTACCGACTACCTTCCAAGGAGTTGAATTCATAAGGATTCTCAAACTTGATAGACAGTGTTTTCATTTCTGTCAACCAAGTGCGAATGAAGCTTAACGCTCAGAAATGATGATTCGATTGTGACTGATATGAGGTCCATGAAGTCACGCTGGTACAGTTGTTTCGGGAGGGCGTTGACTGGATGTCAGACCTCAACTATAAAAAAGATATGCATTAATGACCATCTGTATCATTTCTAGTGCAATTTCTGAAAAGGATTGGCAGAAAAGTCTAAGTAAACAGGTAAGTTAAGTTTCACTGTGACCGGTAAGGTAAATCATCACTTACCCTCCGAGGAATTTCTAACATTCGAAAAAATCATGATTGAGTTGATACCTCCGAACGCTTGTTCACAATAGTTTGTGTGACGCTGACAGTATATGGCACCTTTGAATGTGCCGTTTAGTCATCGGTTTATTTATCGGTCAACAAGTTCGCCTGATATGCACGCTAGTGTAGTAAGAACGAGCGATCGCACTATAATACTCAAACCACTACAAGAATAAGCATTAAAGTGCAAAATCGCACGAGATGGTTCTTGATACGTAAAGGGACTGAGCATGAGCATCCATAGCAACCATGACTTTCTGAGACCACCGTTGTGCGTGAATGATTGTTTACATTTGTAGTCATTTTGAAGCGGATAACCCATGTATTGGTTTTCCGAATGAACAAGCCTTGCGCCATCCGTGTTCTTGGGTCACAACATTGGTTGCTGTTGTAAGTCTGATCCGACTGTTTATGTTCTTTACTGGTGTGTGCTAACGAGAGCAAAGTTGGCAATCAAAGCGGTTTATTTAAATAAGATTACTACAGCCAAATGCGGTCTACTTTCATTCTGTGATTGTGTTCACTCCAGAATGCATAAAACTGTTGCCAAGCAGCATTTTCCTAGGACAAATTGTATGGAGCATTCAAAATGTAAACGCGTACGAATTATGGCCTGGGCAGAACAGAATGTTATAAGAAGGAAAGCAACGGTCGAACGTGAAACGTAACATACGAATGGAACATACATATGAACTAATTGCCAATGAGTCAATGGCATCGCTACCATGACAGGGCTTAACTAACCAAAGAATCTTTCTGCACACACAGAGGTGGACACCGTCGTCTCAGAGTAACTGTCTCAGCATATCGTAACAACTGTGGCTTAACAGTTGCGTGAACAACTGTCAATGTCTGCGTGGGACCCACTTGGTGACTGCCGTTCAGGAGACGAACAGCGATCGCTGATACCGGTGATCTATTTGGTGGTTGCTGGGTGCACAAATGGGTGTCAGTTTGCATTTACACCGCATTTTCCCCCATCCATGGTCGGATACATTTCGATATATGAAACTTTAGCCGCCGTTCTGTCATGCTAATGTAATCTACCTGGCAGAAACACGAAATTCGGTAAATGATATGGGATCTGACTAACAGAGTCATCTGAGGTTAGCAAAGTGAAATTAGCAGTCGTTTTTGGTGTAGTTTAATAGGATCTTTGAGGCGTTATACGTCCATCGTGATGGCTTCCTACTCTAACACCTATTCATAGGTTGTAGGTCCAGTTTTCCGACGCGCCTGGTGCTGCTGAGACAAAAAAGCTGCCCACCGGTTTACTAGTAGTCACTAGGATCAAATATGTGTAAGACGCTGGTAGCTTGCCATTGCAAGCTTCCATCCAGTGTGTCGAGTGTTTGTTGTTGACCAGTGCAACAACGACATAGCTAGCTCATAACATGCATCAGCACATAGTAGGGGTGCCTAGTAAAATGAGTTATTGTGTAGCTCGGTGCCAAGCTATTTTGTGAAAACCCACAAAGGTCTCACACTACATCGGATTAGAAGCGGACATTTGGAGTCTAATGAGGGACGACTACTTGCGAAGAGAGGAGAGAAGAACGACAGTTTCTTATGTCTGTCTTCGTGCGCCCCAACGGCTTCACTTTAGCTGAGTAACTCGCACGGTCACGACCCCTATGTTCGACGGTTTAGAACAGAGGCTGTTGACCCGTGGTCGTCTCTCAAGATAGTAATGCATCTGCTGTCGTACTGGTTGAAGTTCGCAGATCTTTGGGTTGAACAATCAGTTTTAAAAATAAAACGAAGAACACTGTCTGTCCCCCTACGAAACTTGCATTACTTAGCAAGCTTTGAGTTTTCATTTATTAGGAACTAATATGTGTTGTCTCAGGAAAGTTGTGATACGTGCTCCAATGGGTAGACGACTACCCACCTGTTATTCCTATGGTCTTTGTTGCTGCCTGTGAGTACGATAGCTGGTTCACAATGTCATCTGAGTGAGTGTGTTGAGACAATTACGAAACGGCGTGAAAAACTGACCGATGACCCTATTCATGACGGTCTGCTTCCACCAGTGTTTTGCTTCTACATCAATCAATAAAAAGACAAAGGCTAGAAATCGACTTGTTGGGAGGTCTCCTAAATGTTTTAACTGTGAGCGTATAGAATCTTGCTACAGTTTCAAGGCATTATGATATGATATCATGTAGATAGAGCAATAAGGAAGCCGGTGGACTTCGTTTGATTCGACTCTTGGAAAAGTCCAACTTACTTCGCGAGATAACGGTGCTGTAAACTGAAGACCCGGATCCTGGTTACTTTTTCTAATGATCACACTCAGCGACAGACTCATGAAAGGTGTGGTGAAGTCGATCACACGCTCCCGATCGTAGGTGATGGTCAGAGAGGCAACGGCTAGATGAGCTTTCTGAATGTTGAACACAAAGACGCAACGAGTTGTTCACATACAAGATATAGTACAGCGCACGAAATTGTTTTTGGGATACATTTAAAGAAAAGGCGCAGCCATGGAAATCACACAAAAAGTTTGTAGCATTCTGGTCAGGACAATCATTCAACGTATTACGGTTGAAGTTTTTGTAAAAATCGATCCGTACAAGGTCATATTCATCCGATATATTCAAATACACTGTTCTATGTTTGTTACATGGATTAAATAGTCTAGTGACTTTCTACTGATTGCAAAACTTGTCAGTGATCTACAAAACTGTTCCTCGTGCTCATTCTATGGCAAATTAGGTCGTATTCTAGCTTTGATCTCTCTGCAAAGGAAATTATTCCACGAAGTTCCGATGACTTCCTTTTCAAGTTTCGGACCTCAAATTCTCTCCGATTTCACGTTTGTCACGGCAACTTTCTTTGATCGACTGCTAACGTATTTCGAACTATTACCAGTTGTCTAAGCGTTCACTTGAGTGTGAATGCATTTGTGGTTGGCTTTTCAAAGAAGTTTTTGTGCATTTATACGTGAAGTTGGCTACCTGATTGGTCACCGTATTGCTATTCAAGTCTAGATGTCTTCTTCATCCTGTTTCTTGTAAGTTCATAACTGTAAACTGTAATGCGATCGACTAAAAACCGTTATCTGTTCATATTGATGTAATTACCATACAAATGGCCTTTTTGATCATCAGATGACTGCAGAATTTTTTCAATTAATTTCCATTAAACAAAAAGTACGAACAGCTAATATACACCTCTTAAAGTATGTGAGGGAATTCGTGAGTTGACCTAAATCTGTAAATGAATATTGGTTCACGACAGTTATATGAGATGGAACACTCACAGATTAGCCACCTATATCGTAGCATGAGTTATTATAACTTTCTGCTTCTTCTGGTTTCGATCTCATTTTCAACTGCCTCATTTAAGACATCGCTGAGAGACCTCATCTTCTCGGATTTGTCGTTCCCTGTCTCACCTGAACGTCCACACTGTAGTTGCTTATACTGGGTGACAGGGTCACTAATAATGTTCCCTGCGAGTATCAATCCGATATTAACACGTGCATCCAAACTTATCCATTTGTGGTTAGGGCAGCTTAAAATCTTTTAAAAAGGGTAGTATTCATGAATACGACTGAAAAACATGAAGGCCATGTATACCTTGGTCCGCCTATTGCAGATCAGAAAGAAGTCACCACAAAATATGTAGTGACTTCTTATGAATCGATTTAGAAAGTCACCTATTGCAACGGTACGTATGATGTGAAGGCAACGGAAATAATGAAACTCCCGGGGAGCGTAGAACACCAGCACACTTTAACATGTCGATGTCATGTACCAACATCGATACGCTGAACGTAACTGCACTATACAGAAATGCTCCAGCATAATAAGCCCCTGACACTCACCCCGATGTCTTGCGGTTACATTTTGCGTCCGCGATTAAACTTGTCTATTGTTGATGCTGTCACGACATACTTTGAGAGGATATTTCAGAGTGGAAACGTCGTGACGCTCACCGTGACACATATCCTGTTGACAGCAAGTCTGGAGATTTATTTGTTGCAGTAACGTCAAATGATGAACACTAAGGTATTCAGTTTGAAAGTCCAGGTTGGGCTTGATCCCTTAAGCCACGAGCATGCTAAGGTCTTTGCCAAGTCAATGGAACACTGCCTCAGATGAAGCACACTGTCCGGATGAGACAGTGATTTATCTTGCCGCACATAGGCATGCTGTGCCACTAACGTGAATGTCTCTGATGGACTGGTCGGGTAAAGCTAGCGAACTCAAGTGCGGATGATGACACATGGGCGAGATGAATCTTGTTTTTTTCCCCAAATCTCACTGCATGTGAATACTTCGCTCTCCCTCTCTATCTATTTAAGAAAGTTGAAGCCGACGTAAGGGAAAACAGACTTATATGTGTGCCTAAAACGAACCAACTATTTTATGATACGAAAATAGCATACCGACGTCAAGTATAGAGCAGATTGATCGTTTTAATTAATAGGTTTTATTATAACTGATATGAAACGAACAAATTTCTGGACGTTGCTAACTAGGTGATAAATAACCAAGTGGGGATGTTCAACTCCACTCCACGATTGAATTAGTTCTCTGCTCGCATGCCTTGCCCTTGTAACTACTCGATTGATAATTTGCTTCAATAAACATTGCCCGGAGGCCTAGAGATTTCAATTTAAACTGTCATTTTTCCAGTAATACTGTATCACTAATATGTCGTCCCTATGTGACGCACGATATATCTCACTTCATAGCAACCGACTATGAGAAATGTTTTACTAATTTAGTCAACTCATTTTGTGAACAACAAAATTCTTTACAATCAATGAAGAAAAGCTGATCAAACGACGAAAGCCAGTGTTTTATGCATTAAAACTCCATTCGTTATTAACGACAGTCACTGCACATAATGGTCGTGTGTGTGTGTGTTCCAGTTACTTTGCAGTGCAAAGTGTCAAGAAATAATTACACCTCGTTCTTCCAACTCTTTTGTTCTTTATGTGAGTTAGCAGCATATCTCAACCGTGTTTTGTCTTTGAGCACAAACAAAATGGAAGTCGACAGTGAAGGCAGGTTTGCCATTCAATGTTACTGAAATTGCGTATTGAACTAACGTTAAGAAACCTTGATTTTGTCAGTTATTCTGATCACATTATCTCACTAGCATCAACTCATCACAAGATATAATGATGTGACATCATGACGCTTCTTTAAAAGACGGTGTCAGTTTTTTCTTGCAAGGGACACATTTAGTAAATTTGTTCAGTGAGCTGTGATTACCGTGTACTCACATTAGGGAAAATAGTAATAACCAGCGGTAGATAAGGCGGAATGACTCGGTTCGTGGTGATCTGAATGCTAACAGTAAATGCTAACAAACATCATTCGCACCGGACACACGGCTTGACACCGAGCAGAAACATATGCTCACCAGTAACAATCAGTGTACGATGAGTTACTGAAAAACGTTGATGGTTAAGCAATTTCATGTATAGTCTGTAGTCACAAAGCATCAATAAACCGGACAGAATTCACAAGGTATGTTGAGATAATTGACATGGCAATTCATCTTATTACAGAGAGTAAAAACAGTACTGCAACGTGACTTGCTGGTCGAGTCTAAGAAGTTTCTCTGAGTAGCCCATATGTTTGGGATTCGTGGTAGTTATTTTGTAAAAAGCAAACACATTTGTCCCTCTCATAGTGATTTCAAAAATTGCACTTTACGACAAGCTCGGGAATTTTCACATGCCATTAAAAGTGGAGATCTAAACTCATAACGTTTGTATCACTGTACAAAGCCTTTACATACACACTAGGAATTTTGTCTAGTGGGTGTCGGTTGAACTTTGACGCCTACTTTAAATGAATCAAATTTCTATCACTTCCCGGACACTTCAAACTGATCTCAATCAAGCTTAGTTGCATTTTCAAAATTAAAGATCGAAGCCACCCCGTTGATTCACACTTCATAAACGTTGGTTTATAAACCGTATTTTTAACAAGCGAGGGGGGTGAGAGCGTAAGAGTAAAGTTTCATATAGCAGACCTCTGTTTTCAACCGAGTTAAACTATAATAAACGACATTCAATGATTGATTTTTTAACTCAATAATGATTGTTGAGTCGCCTTTGTTCGGCTGTCTGCTTTTTAAGTGTGAATCTGATGATTCACTGAAATCGGTTTGGTTTATTGTCATTGTGATAGTTGACAATGCTAGCTGTCACACTGATTAAGGGATTGCAATCTACAACCACCCCAACGGGTTGTTGTACTTTTGTGACTCATGGACGATTTTGGTTCCAATACATTAAACAACTGACGGTTGTTCTGAAGAAAGGATTCTTCCGTTCTGCAGCTTTGACAGTCAACCGTAACCGCTGGAATACATTTTTTGTTGCTTTGATTGGTCAAGAAGTGAACAGGATACAAATATCAGATGACACTGTTATGAATAGTTTATGATTCTGTCAACAAGGTCATCATTTGTTTGCTTGTGAACTTTTTACCAAGATGAATGGTCAACTTACGTGAATGTTGACTGGCTGTAATAATGGACAAGCAAGTAATACTCTATAAGGTCAAAATCTGGTTTTCAGACTTTGTGGTGGTACGCAGCCATATGGTGATCAGAGATTAAACCATATTAATGAATCGTTATGAAAGTCTCAGTAGTTCGCAACACTATCTTACTTGCACCTATCGCGTGATGTGATACCGTTAGAAACGTGCTCAGAAATATTTTGGTCTAAAGTTAGCTGCTGAGCCTCGAGTCAAATTTACACTGAATAAGTTAGACAAAACAATATGATGAATAAACTGTGTCAAAGGAATACACATGTATGCTACTGAAAGCAATCGCTGTCGACGATATGCAATAAGCACGCTTGTCGTTAGCGCCGACAGCTTGTTCGGTTAACCAGTGGAATTCACTCGACTTCATGACACTATCGGACGGTTCCGTGACAAATGTCCCCATGTAAAAATTGTGTTAATTTCGGCCATTTGCCACACATGATTCGCCTGTGTGATAAACAAATCACTCGCTGACCGCCAGCACTATGAATCCAACTACTATCTATCTAAACCCTAAGAACTCCTATGGAAAACCCTAAAATAAATAATCAGTTGCTTACATTAATCAGTGCAAACTAATAAGCCTACTCAAGTCATTTGAGCAGTATACCGAGGACAAACACTTTGAGATGATATTTTGAATTCGCTCATCGATCGGCTGCATATATTCCACGTCTACACAGCAACAATTACAGCCTATGTTTGGGCTCGTGCAAAGGTTCAGTTGTTCATTGTGCTCAGTTGGAATATGAAATCTTGCAACAGACTGGCTTATCAAAGCTGAGTAAATATGCACAATATAAGTACATAGATTGTTTATATAGCGAAACATGTTATAAGGTATGCACCTGAGAAAACGGCTTTCTTTATGGTGATGAAAAGTGGCTTACAATTTTTTTCAAGCTGGTTGTCATTGTTGTGTAAGAATCTGTCTTACTAAATTATGTTGTACATGTCCATAGTTCTCTTAGTTCTCGCTGCCTACCGTTACCATATTTGTCACAAATGTTTAATTCTCTCAATGTTCCTAAAATTGAAATTATTTGCCAATGGTTTTCCGGCTGATCATACGTAGATTTTTGCTCGCCTTAATCACATTTGCTTGGACATGATTTATTACGTGAACATTGCCTCTATGTGGTCACTTCATACTAACAGAACGCTATCTGCTCATAAAACCGAACAAGTATACTTCGTGCAATAACTCACAGTAAATTTATGGGACAAAACTGGCAACCACATATCGAGTCACCTGAAAGAAAACATGACTTTGAAAGAAATCTAGATGGAGAAAAACGGGAACTGCCGAGCAAAACAATGGTCATCAAATATTTTGGTGCAAGTTTATTGTCTTAATGTATTTGTAAAAACTAATTAACTTTTACCCAAACATTATGCACGGCTCAATGATGAATAGATTCGAATGCTGCAGTAAGAAATATTAGATTAGTCTTATAATTTTAAATGCATTTTTGGCAAGAAACCACACTGAGCGCTAGATAAAAACTATGGTTTCCTAAAAAGAACACCAAAGATGCTACGGATTCATAATTTCTTTCAAAAATGCAGCCCCTCTTTTTCGCCTGCTCATTTCCCTAGTTCGACTGAGCTGGACTTAAGGGGTGTTCAACGAACCGTTTGTGAGAGGCAGTGTATGAACATTGCCCAGTTGGGCTGACGACAAGACAGCAACAGAGAAATGTTAATGTATTTTTCACCATGTGGCAGATCCTGGTCACTGAGTGATTAGTGTTAACGCATCACCCGTGTTCACATCAGAGATGCAAAATCTCCCATTGTGACAGCTATAAAGAGTAGTGGAATATGACTACGAAGCCGAAAATTGTGTGCGCAGCAACCATTTGTTTATGGACCTAAGTTAATGTGACCCGTCATTTTTGTTGTGGCTAGTGCGGCATACAGTAACTGTTTGTAACTAAGAAAAGACCTTAAATTTACATCTCATTAGGGACCAACAAGTCTTCACGTGAACTTCGGTTTTACACTTGTGTTGTACTTGGTTCGAAGACGACAAAACTTAAACGCGCTTGCCCGTCACATTTCGATTTCTTCCGTGGTAAAGGTGCTAACTGAGGGTGACACTGTTTGTCATCAGGTAACTACTTCCAAGTGATATGAAAATGTTTCTAGAGCCCTCGGCCGTGTGACTGATAATTGACATTGTCACTAATGAGCCAATACGAGGCTTAAAGTGAACTAATCAACTTGTTTTCCGAGTATCTTCTATGTTTGCGTGAAAATGCACACATATTTATATTTACCATACGGTGTAATTTAGGAACAGACATTGTGATAAATGACATGGAATAGATCTAATGGAAAGCGAGCTGGTTTATTCAATATATAATGAATTCTCTACCGGCGTCAACAATTATGATTATGTGCCTACCTAGCTGTATGGCAAATGGCAACGCTTCTGGACCATCTGAACCTCAGTCGGAGAAATTCAGTGAGTAGACAAAGATAAGCCTCAACCTCAGTGGTTTCATGCGTTGACACCAAGTCCATATTTTTCCAGGACGCTGCTTATTTCAACGAATTTCAGGTTGAATTTTACGTCAAGGTGTGTAGTGGTATACGGAGGACATTCAACAGACAGTTAAATCAAAGACAAGAGGTTGAGGTTGGTACAGAGGTGTTCAGTTTACTGACCATACAACTCTAGTGTGTGACAGTGTCATCGCCCATGCACACACACAGTGAATCTACCGCACGCAACAGAATTTGTCAAGGATGCATCACTGATAAACAGCATTTGCCAAAATGACCCCGCGGTTTTGCGAGGCAAAACAGATCGAAACATAAGTATACTCACCCGCCTATCGAACTGTTCATGCCTGTCTGTCACCACAGGTGGAACAGGTTGACGTGGCCTATTCTGGCCCTTGAAATACTGTTTGTGATAGCTTCACTCATACATCCATTGCTATGTAATCTACTGTCCAGGTAACCAGATCTATTCACCATTAGGTATGAACTTGAGTACAAACTCTTGCCAATCTTGAAACAGTACTCCGTGAATAACCGCATAATTCATATGGACGAACAGATGTATTCGACCCTTATAAAGCTTCTTGGTCTCATTTTGATTTGTCTCAATATAGAGCTATGATGTCGGTATGAGCCAAGTCAAGAAGTTAACAGCACAGACACTACTGGACTGTTCATTTGTCAGCGCCATCTTTGGATGTCATCCACCGCGAAAGTTATACAGAAAGTTCTTGAGTGGATAACAATTTGGTATACTGTTGATGAACCAAATGGGCACTATATGAATCTCTACATTAAACTGGTAAGAACAATGATCATAATTAAAGGTTACAGACCAAGTCGTTTAGCATTCAACACCACCGTAGGTTGTTTTCTCGTGACTGTTAATACTCTACGAAGCAAACGGAGTGAATGGTATTGAGAACAAAAAAAGTGTTTAGAGTCCACTGAGTATAAGCAAAACCTCCTTGTAGTTCCGACACTCACACTGTGTACAGACTTGCTTACTGAAAGTCTAGTATGCCAAAAAATGCCGTCATAATATTGTAGATGTCAATAGTGGTACGGAGTGGTTGGATAAGTCCTGAGTTTGTTTTTCAATAATGTTTCTCACACAGTAGACATGTTATGCACCAGGTTACCAAATCGTTGGAATTATTTGTCTAATATTCACAACTTCCTTTGAGGACTTGACTCAGTAGTGTCCATCAACAAAATACCGGATGATTGAGTAAAAAACGTTCAGACTCGTGTCCGGATTTGTCAAATGTGTTGTTGTTGAATGAAAATTTTATAATCAAAATGTCTTTTGGCGTCCGATTCACAGTATTAAGCAGTTTACGGCTTTTAAGTTATCACTCATCATTAGTCTACCCTACTTTTTGTACATACGAATTCGCCAAAGTTTTGTGCATATTTTGCTCATTCATGAACAGTACGGGCTACTTTTATACCCATGTTTACAGTCGTTCAGTGATTGATGTGCGGAGTTTGACAGACCATATCCTCTAAGTCGACTGACTGGGTCACAGGGGCATTGAAAACTCAGCCGTTTACTATGTAGACAAGTCCACAGAAATGGAGGTACCTATGTAGAGAAGTTGGAGCTAATGGACACCATCGAAAAATGTTGTTTTTCACGGAAAAATGGCCATACTCCCTTAGTGAACTTAATACTACACTTTGGATTGATACATCCCGTGAGTATGAAACATGGTGATTTTAAACACTGAGCTTATTTGCCCACTCACTACAACTGTTAAAGATGGATGCCGCAAACTAAAGTTACTCTTCATCTAATTATACGTGCCAAACCCAATCTTCTTTCTGTATGAACTAGTCGGGTGTGCGAAAGTCTGCTAAGTGCATAAACATGAGTAGGAATTTACAACAAAAACTACACACTAGGCAGTTTGATAACGCTCAAAACTTCTAATCACGTAGGCACTGTTAGAGGACTCACCGCGTGAGAGTAAATAGTCGAAGGCAGAGCTTACATCGAGTAAACTGGTTTGTTTTGTCTCGATAAAATAGATTGAACGTCAATCTAACAAAAACTGTTGTTCTACTGTTTAACATGGGCGTGAGGGAATTGAAGATCATTTTGAAATGACACATTGGATTTGAGTTACATTCACTTGTTAGTGCTCATCAGAAACTTAAAAACGTTACGAGGACGAGGTGGTTAACTCTATTCTGTGCACTGGCTATAAGAACTTATTGACTGTTGCTTAATTCACCCCAAACTATTTGTGAGTAATTCACTTTTGACGACGGTTATCAGATGGCATGCTTGCATGCCGTGATTGCACACACGATAGTCGGTGTTGAACGTTTGCTTTGGAACAAGAAGTTTACTGTCTCCGATCTCTAAAGGAAACATTGAACCAGTGCTTATATATGGTAATGTGCTATCTAAAAGAATATCGTTTACGTACGTAGTTTAGGGCTGATTGCGGATAATGCTTATTTCTTTGCTATGTGCTCTCCCAGCATATAAGAACACTGAAATAGCATGGTTTGGACGACACTCATTACTCCACCGAAGCAACACACATGGGAATTGAGGGTTTCCCCTATAATCACAGTCAGATGGGAATAGTCCTGAAAACCGAATACTAATGAGACTTTCTAGGACGAAAATTTGCACGTTTTAACAGGCGGGTTGACACTATTTTGTGCTCTGATCGTAGTCTATTTCTGCGTTGATAAATAAACCTATATGTTTGATCGAAACTGCCAGAATGATACAAAACGGACAAAATTTTCATCTGAATAATGGTCTATCTGTAAGTGACAGATTGACAGAAGGTCAGGCGATAACGTTTATTTTTAAACAAATGAATCAGACGCTGGTTACTCAAGACATTTCCTCAGGTCATTCATACAAAATGGATATTTATATATGTGTGTGAAAAAACCAGTTGTTTGTAAAGATCTCTCACGAGTTTACTTTAGACGACAACGATGGTTCCTTCTGTTTTTTTCCTATTTGCTATTTGTTTAGGCCGAATTGATCGTTAGTGCCAAAAATTTACCCAGGTTGAGTTCTTGTTATGAAAGCTATCCAGTGAAAGCGCTCAATGCTTCTGTCTTCACGGAATGACTGAGAATGAAGATGGACAAAGTACAAAACGTATGTGTCTAATTCTGTTCTACGTACAGCATTTCACTGTGGTATCTAAACGGAGGTCTAGCATGTGGTCCGTACTACTGTTGTCATTTCACCATATGTGTTCATTTCTGATATTGAGGCGTTGTAACACGAGGAAGAAGACAATTCACAAAGAAGCAGAACCAAATGAGAAGGCTGGGTGCTCTTGATATAAAAGGTGCATCTATCCTGAAGCGAGTTGCCAAGTGAACTTTGAGGGAATCGATGTTAATTCGTGTTGTATTACAAATACGCCCAATACGGCTTATCTTTCGTGAATTTCGTGGCCGGTGTGTGCTTGCCCCGATATCGCTGTAACGTATGCAGCTAGTTTGAAATCAGTTAGTTTATTTCATAAGGCATCGTTTGGTTGATAATTGCATGGCTGACAAGTTTGTCCCATACAGATAGAACAGATGCACAGGTGTATGGAATCGAACTGAAGGTTCACTACTCTTAACAATCAGTAAGTGAGTACCGTTAGTTTTAAATGTTATTTTGTAAGCAACCGAGTTTATTTCGGAGCCTCATAACCGGTATTCACTGCAGCTATGTATGTCCGCGGATAGTCCGGCTTGGAATATGCAGTTTTAAATAGTCTAATCAATGCATGCTGATAACTAGTAAGTTCCATCGGCTTTTCAAGTTCCGTGGCAAAAACCGAGTGATTTTCTCAAGTAACCAAGTGTTCTTATATATTTTCTCACATTTCCTGTTACCACAACAACAATATTCTTAGGTGTTTATTAACGGGCTAGTATTTTCTTTATTGACGCAACAGAGTACAAAGATTTTAGAGTGGTTGCAAGAAATCTGATTTTACAGGGTGTTTGTTAAATCCTTTGCATCTTGTCATAGCTGTTTATATGTGATTTAGGGTGAATAGCTTACCTACTCCAAGGTAATATATGATATACAGACCTTTTCACAAAGTGGATGTGCTCATTGTGAAAGATCCCGCCATTGTTGGAAGTTAAGGTACTCCTGTTATTCAAGAATGTAGGATCTCGGCGAAAATCGTTCAGGCGATATGACGAAGGTGACATGATGGCCTGTTCATAGTCTCAGAGGGAAAACTGGAAAACTGGCTGTAGAGAGGCCTGTGAACTAGTGAATATCCTACAGTCATACAAAATTTTCCATAACTCAGTACCTCCATCGTCATAAAGTCTCTTCCGTTATGGTAGCTCCTTGGAGTTGGTTCTTGTCAATCCACTACCTTGTCAGCCGCTAACATGTTTTGCGCTTTCTTGTTTTAGACCACATCAGGTTGTACCGAAAGTGAAGTCGAATCGAGGACAATCGTGCATTTCTTTCATGTTGGCTTTCTGAAGAACAGGCTACTCGGAAAGATATGCACTCATGATCAACCCTTCTATAGGACATGTGCTGAGGTTTCACTGATGCAAAATGGCCACTGGTGATGTTATCAGGATACTGAAATGCCTTTGTTCCTCCATGCAATTTTGCTATGATAGGTGTGTACAGAAAGCTGTCTGTAACTACCTCCCTTTTAATAAGCATGCTCTTGAATTCCCATTGTCTCAGTATCCTGCGGATGTGGAAGAGGACTAACGAGATTGTTTTACGATAGTTGGTCTCAGTGAACATCAGCAAAGTGATGGACAGCTGGATCGACCTAACTGGATTTCGTCAACATCACACATGCCACAGAAGCAAAGCTACGACTCGTGAATAGGCGGTAGATTGTAGTCCAAGCAATTGCGCACTAGACTACGGGGTCAAGGTCACCGGGGTTGCAGAAACGTATGTGAATGAATTTCCTCTAGCTGTTGTTCTTTTTTCCACTCACAGTCTATGAGCGGAAGTGAGCGTAACAGCAAAAGAACGTAAGCTGAAAAAAAATACAATTGACTGCAAGTTGCTTATGGAAGCCGGTGGGTCACTTTCAATATGTTTTTAGTTAACGTATCAGCGGTTTAGATCTGAATCAGTAAAGCAGGACTTTACTCATTCGACTTGATGTGTAAGAGTTCGAACCGTTTTATTTATGTTCAGTTCTTTATCAACAGAGAACGTATAAACAACAACTGACCCTAACTGCTGTTCAACTAACCAACGTAACTTAATGTTTTGAACCATGGTTACAAAACTTTTAGGTAGTGCAGTGTACATTAGTCATACAAAAATTTTCCACGGATCTTTTAATATAAACGGTTTCCAGACAATACTGTAAAGGTCGTGGTTAGGCCTAGTAATTTTCACAGGTGTGGATCAAGTGTTCACGTCATTCCTGTTTTGAACGCAAGGGATAGAAAGCTGTCAAACTGGCTAGTACACGGATTATTTTTACAGATAACATGCCACACAAATTGATTAGGAAAGGGTAGTTGGCCAATTGCCAAAAGTTCTGACGTGTACCATCTATTTTGACCTGAGCTGTTTAATCTATCCAGTGACAGTTTTGTTCGCATTTATTCATTTATGGGCATACGGGAATGTTATCAACGTCGTTCCTGCTTTCTTGTACAGAAACAAAGAATTCGCGTTTTGTTCTCAGTCCAAATCAAATGTTCCCTATGGTAAGTAAAAGTTCTCATTATCAGACAACACTACTCTGTTTCGTGTATATAAAAAGAACAGATTGTAATGGTGATGCTCTCGTGATCACATCAGGACGTCTTAACCATTGACCTTTTTGTATCTGTTTTGCAGTGTAGAATCGTCTGCAGCAAAAACACCAGCAGAGACGATGCGAAATTTCTTCAAACGTAAGTCAAAGTAGCAGGCTTCTGTCTGTTTAGTTTTAATATGTGAGTCCTATTTGCCCCTTCAGGATGGAAAAGAGGCTGTTTAGATGCACATGGTTGATTGGTGAACAGTCGAACAATCAAACAATATGATGAGGGTAATTATGATCGCCTGAATACGTTCTGACAGTTAGGGTGCGGTTTACTAGTTCGTCGAATGTGCCCAGGAGAAATTGTGCCATCACCGTCTGCGTGCATATGAACTTGTAGAACTAGCGGACCAGAGCTGTCGCTTGTCGTGACATTTCAATTCTACATCACGACAGCAAATTAAAAACAATGCCAAGTGTCATGCTAATTCCATTTATGTATGTAATTAGTTTTCTTTACAAGCACGCGTCGTGCTATCTTAATGGCTATACCTCAGTGACCATGGGTGTGAAAGTTTCACCCCCATCCCTTTTTGAAGCGGTAACTCTTGTAGCCTAATTCTGAAGAGGGTAGCTTAAATCTGCTGACCGTAGAGTAAAATGAGGGTTGCTTGAATTATTGTGAGTTGAAGGATTTTTCTACTGGGCTTATTCCAGTAAACAATTTAAAACTCAAACCCTCTTTGCATATAACTGAAAGCATCATCCTTTTATTGAGGTAAGACAGACTTATCGTTTACTGGCTTTCCACTGGGGATAGTCCGAAGCAAAATTTTGAAGGGCCGAGACCCGTGATGTTCTCATTTACACAAAGAACAGCTGAACCACTAAGATAATGGAGTAACCAACCATGGGTTTACGTTTATGGATAAATGGTGTCTCAGTGTTGACTGGACACTTAACTTGGAAACCGAAACCGTCATTGCCACACAGCTAATCGTTTCCGAGGTGAAAGTAATCAGTTACATTCCTAATACGTTTGCCTAGAACTTTTTTAAGTGAATATGGAATATGCGGTCACGAGAGAATGCCACCATGGTGACAAATGGTCAGTATGGCGGTAGCATGGCCTGAATGTAATGACTTGCCTGAAACGAAAGATAACAAGTCGATACTCACCAGTTTTATGACTGTGTTCTTCACTTGAAGGAGACCCAACTGTGAAAACATGGTTGCGTTGAAACCCACGACAGGTAAGGCATTTGTTCTATCAGTTAAGCTGTCCACCCGCGCCATGGGTTCAACAAATCCATGTTTATATTAAACTACTTACCTTTCTCACCGAATTTACTGTATCATTCGAACGATTAAACTCTTCCGGTAGGAGATCTGTAATGGTCAGGCCTGTAATTCTGATAGATTAACCGTTGTCGAGTATTGAATTGGGGTCTTACCAGACTACCTGTGACAGCTAGTTTAAACTATACGGATTACATTCCAGGGTGTGATGAATAGCGGATACACAACTGGCGTTAACGGAGAACATTATTTTGTTACTGCTGACTAAAATTCATTACTAACCCTGTTGTCTATGGAACAGAAAGTAAATGTATCTTGACGACACAGACAATGCTACGGAATCACATTAACGAAACACGAATGCGTCATTCGACCTTGTAAATCAGTTCACCAATGAGTCCGTTCCAGCGTCCTTTGTTCTCATCAAATGTGCCAAATTTTCGGTCCTCCACTGGTTTGATAACATAGTCGAAGTGATTCATCACACTCAAGTGTTTGAGCAACTCCATCGCAAAGCCTGTCCATTGATCGTTTCCATGAAGCTGCTTGCCTTGTCGTATGGGCTCGTAAATCACAAAAGGTGGATCCTACGTGAAAATTTGAAAGTAAAACAACCGAATTATATCGCGAGTCGTACTGTGTTTCGACTCACCATATTCATATGGACATTTTCTATGTTGTTTATGTCTTCCAGAAGCTTAAATGTATACACCTCTAAGGTCGAAAATCAGAATAACATACTTCCCCCTCAACATGTCACATCACGTCAATTCCTAACTTAGAGTAAACAGATGCAAGCAGAGCGATGTTGTAGAACTGTGAGTGAAGTAAAGGACAGAAGTCAACCAGCATCCTCAATTCCGGTCAACAAGTGACCTTAGTGAAACTTTCCGAGACTTTTTACTACGGCTAGATGGACTAAAGTTAGTACATCCGAACCGTACACAGAACGGATATGGGAAAATATATTGTGCGTTGTGCTGACATTCATTATCAAGTAAATCCTTGGTTAAGCCACGTTGCGAAACCGATAACTCTTTGGTTTTTAACTCGTTGTGGCTTAACCAAGGATTTACTTGATAGATGGACTAACCTCGAATTGAGCTCACAGTCACAAGCAATACTCATCCTTTTGTACCTGTACAATACGCACTGCATAACTGACACCCGTCCTAGCAACTTAGAGTAGGATAAGTAGTGTTTGCTTAGTGGTCAAAACTCACTGTGGACACAAAGGTAACTGTAGATCTTTATTCTCTTCGGGTATGTGTAACTCCTGAACTTCGATCACATTCTAGGACATTTACGGAAGTTAAAATATAGTCGCTTATTGCGGAATGGTATGGGTGATGGAGGACACAGAAAGTACTTGTGAGAAGACGAGTCTGCCTCAAGACCACGGATGGTTTAGATACTAAGGTAACCATTGTATGGGAACAGTGGAAAAAGTTCGCCGAATGTACAGAAACCGTTTATTGGTTGTTGCCACTCATTAGGCATGCATTTCCGGTGAAACGCGTGTGCGGACTTTCTTAAACGGAGGTAAAATTCCCCTCAATCCATGTCCTGTCTTGTTAACCTATTGCCCATCTCCAATCAGGTACAAAGTGTTGTGTATGTCGACCCCGCTCTCCTTGATTGCACACGTGCTTTTTGCTCTGCCCATGACGCATCCATGTGGAGGTACTTTTACTGGTTGTGAACATTGTATGCTTTCTATTGGTGCCGTCTCTCACTTTCGATGTCGTATCATCGAGACTTCATTCGCATACATTCTCTTTGCGCACCGGCTGGTTTCACTGTATTGTCACAGTTTACCCACGACCCGGAACGAGTTGAGACATACTTGGTTTTTGCAGTAATGGTTGTATCAGTAGTAATGGTGTTCGTAGGATCAGTGTCCGTTGTGTCGTATCGTGGTTGTGACAACCGGACGTGTTACTCAGCGTCCATCTGGTGAACGTTGCACTCCGATTACTGGAAGAACGACGTAGAAGTTGGCAAGCGCCGGCAAATATATGGGATGTTACCATAGCCTGGTTGCCTGTCGAGCACTTTCGGCAACATTTGCCAATAAACCATCACAACAAATAGTTCCTTACTCAATACAAACGCAAACCAGCGTTGTCCATAAAGTCCCTTAAACAAGATGAAGATGTTTCACGCCAAACCTCAAATATGATGTCAACTGGTGCAGGTTCCAGAGTTTCGAAATGTGATTGGCTGTGCAACCTAACCAATCATAAACACGTTAACACTGATTAGAGTTTATCGATCGTAGGTTCAGAGGCAATACGCACACTACCGTACCGAACATATTGGACTATCAAGCAAGCTTATACAGAGCAAGCCTCAGAGCCACCAACTGCCATGTGCAGCGTCAAGATTGGTGCATTCCCTTTCCAAAATGCTTGGCTGTCAACGGCCCGGATGAGACTGTTGACCGTTTCACCAACATTGATAGCATCATTTTGTCAAATTGCAACCTGGCTGAGGATGTGTTGGAGAGAGTAAGGAAGACGTACCAATTCGTCTATTTCCCATCATTTTTAACAGCTCTATGAAGTCGAGTTGTAGCCAGTAGAAAGGGTGTTTGCTGCTTGTATAAGAAATCATGTGAGTTTTCCATTTGAACAATTGTTCTGTTTTCAACAAATAAGTCAACGGAACTGCTCTATTTGATCATCACCCTCTTCATGCCAAATGGAGCGCAAGTGCAACCGTGTCACCTGCTAGATAGCGTGAATCTGTGATTAGCATTCAATAAACAGTAGTAGACTGTCTGCAACATTGGGGCTGTGTATACCGGCAGTGTTTTCCAAAACACACTCATTAATGGGGGCCATCAGCAGAATATAGAAAGAAGAGGTTGTCAAACGACAGACTTTAAGTAGATAATGTTCTATCGGGTTAATGACTTTATGACCATCTAAATATTTCTGGAAACGATATCTCAAATGACATCAAATCGGTGCGAATGGTAGGTCTGCTTCTGGATGATTATTTTCTTTTGAAATTTCCAATTATAGAGTTTTATTCATGGGATAATTCTTGAAACCGTTAAAAGGAACGGTAATTTTGGCTGTTAGACCATTTGGTCATGCTTGGGGTTGGATATTTCTGCATGTGTACTTGTAAGTAAGCATTCATTTGGGATTAGAGATGTGAGGTAAAATACCCCACTCGATCATCAATACTATGAACTGCACTTCGACTGGACACGATTTGATCCGTTCTTTTTACTTGTCACACTGGAATCGGTCAACTGAACACATTTTTGTTTCAAGTTATTTACTGCTGCTTATAGCTACTTGTGGGCCTACGGTCTCCAGAAACTTCGGTTCACATATCTATGAACAGTGCGAGCGGCATCCACCCCAGGCAAAAAGTCTTTTTAGGAAGCCCGCAATGATTAAACTACGGTTTTTTTTAAAATGAATCTTCAGACCTTCTGTGAGGCAACAAACTCCCCACCGGGTGAAGGTTTCAAAGTTTCAGGAGAGAAGAGAATGGTGTGTGCGGATTAACAAAAGCCTAGGCATAGACAACAGGACGGATTGACTGCCGCCTTCCGAATCACCACTATAAAACCGTGTGGGTGGTCAAAGGTGTTACATCATAGGGATTTAACCACATAACGTCAACAAGTCATCAATTGAGTTGGTCGATTGTTGTGATCAACTGGGTGATGAAATGTGAGGGCTGATTGATTCTAGACTACTCTGCGCTCGCTGGCGATAACCGTCATCTAAGCAGAACGGAGATGCCAACACGCATTGTACTCAATGGAGTGCAGCCGTTAAACAACTGAATTGCCTCCCGGAAAGCAGTCCCGTTTGTTTCAAACAAACGATTCTGTTAACACCTTTAAGTTACAAAAACAAAGCAAACATGGATAACTTATTGTTAACATAAGTATACAATCTGCTATGTGTATACCCAGAGAGAATAGTGCCGAGTTTGCATCTAAACCTCCAGTATCAAGTGGGCAGGTAATCATCCGTGTGAGAATGAAAGACAAAAAATAACTCCCCTCTTTGAATGTTAAAAAAAAAGACTTTTCCGTGCACCGCTACATTCAGGTGTGTGTGTGTGGGGCGACAACTTATAAACGAATAATGATGGAAAGAAACGACACCCAGCTGTTGAATTGTCTGACAGCTTGACCTAGGGATCTGATACAAGTCACTGTCCAGTGGGTCACTCGTCTAATCGTCTAATGTATGAAATTTATTCGTTCAGCTTGGTTACACAATTGTAGTTCTAGCGTCACAGAAGTAATGACATTCAAAGACATGGGCAACGCTGTCTGAATCATCCTATCATTCTGACCCCTATCCCCATCCCCTCAGGGCAAGCTTGACTGAAAATTGACTGATACAGGCAGGTGATATTTTGTACAGCATGCTGGCTTGATGTACGTAAGCACGTCTACATTGGATTTCTGGGTTGATCTCCTGCTAACCTCCAACGTACCAGCACTGTCCGGTCAGGGTTGGTCACAGCTGCCCATAATAGAGGCGTACCCAGTTGCTCACAGCAGGCGACCAATTTGCCAGGTGACTGATTGAAGTTGTATTTGAATCCCCGTCTTTTAATTCATCTGACCTTCTGTACGATTTTATTGATCGTGGTTCGAAACACGCAACAGGCTCCTGGGGTGGCCAGTGACAATATTTCGACTGAGTGCCATTCGCGATAGCACGTTAAGTTTAATCGCTTTCTTAGAGAACACAATTTTTCACGGAGGGTTGATCCGGAAAACGGGTGAACTTAACTGGTTAATGGTGTGGACATGAAGAATACAACAAATGTTTTCTTTCTAGATCGATGGCGTGCAAACTTAATTCGTTCTTAGTTTCATTACATACATCACAACTAAGTTTGAGCAAATAAGTCACGTGAGTTAGATGCTCAGGGAGCTTTCTGTCCGTGATAAGATAACACTGGAGTGAAACACGGGGTACCGCTTGTAGCGTTCTCAGATTTATTAATGAATGTGTACTTTGCGTTATGTCCTTGGAAGGGTGCAAACCAGTATGGTAAGAATCCGATCACCGTTTGATGGGTCAAGACGAGCCACTGTTCAAGCCAGTTAAGGTTCGTTTAACTATGCAAGAATGAGATAGCTGGACTGGCTGTTACACGTAGACGTTGCTCCGAGTTTGAGTGTTCAAGAACACCTGCTATCGTGTTGCCACGGTTTAATGCGCCAAGTCACTTGTAGTGGAAAAGGTTTGATGGGAAATCTCGTCGTACAGAGACGGTAGGTAATCGGTGATATCCCTGACCACTATGTTCAACCGAACAAAACCTTAGTCAAACTACACGAAGTCAGCGCGGTTCGGCGGCTTCAGAAAGGATGATAGAAGTTGTATCTCCACATTTAAATGAATACTAGTAGATAAACTGCTATTAGAAGGCTCATTTAAAACCGGTTCTAAGTCGAGCAAGCAGTGTATGTGGTACGTAAAACTAAAGTTTATTTCGGTTACAAAGGAAGTAATTCGTTGGGAGTAAGGAGTATTGAACTAGCGTTTGTGGAATCAACAAAACACACATGACAGAAAATGTTATATATATCAGAGAATCAAAGAATTCACAGTCATGCGCAACTGTGATCTGAAGTTTGTAATTTTAGTGCCATATGGATGACAAACGTTAAAATACATCAGCTTCCCCAACGTTTAAAAAACGTCTTGCCATATGACTCTCCGAATGAAGTCATCAGTTTTGAACTGCTAGATGGCACAGTATTATTATTCTGTATTATTTTACGTTATCGCATATTATTATATGCATTGTTGTATTGTTATTGTATTATTAACTTTTTCGATTGACTGTAGAATTAAGGAAAGGACGGTTGAAATTATTACTGGAAGGTTCAAGAGGGATTGTTTCTGATGAATAGACAGTTGACAACTTGTGAAAGCTAATGTTCGTTCAGTGTACCGTATAAAAGTCAATATGATTTCACGCTTCAATCAGCAAGACAGTTTTTGTTGTCGTCCTCAGGATAAGTGAATGCATTTCTTTCGCAATCTTAGATTTACCGGACATATGTGTGAGCTTGAATCACCGTAATATGTCTAAAGCGGTAACTGACCTAAAGGAAGCTTTTTTTCTATGTTGGGGGCCACCGGGCTGTTTTCAAATTGACTATTTTTGTAAGATTTGAGAGATTCAGATACCTCAACGTAAGTCTGTTTGTACATTTCCTGTTTTACTCTCCGCTTGAAGCTTTCCATCTGAACAATGCACTTTTTCATCAAATCAGAATATGGTTTGCGTATGCCCGTAGTGATTTTTCGTTACCTTTCTATGGTGACGAACAATGATAGCGCAGAACATACATCATAATTGGGCTTATGCCATATCTTCATGACATTTCCGGTAAGCCCTTTTACTCACTCTCGACTTTGAGCAAATAAACTTCACAATCAAATACCACAGTTTTTAATTTACAACTGTGTGAATTTAAAATTCGCATTTCATCTGGTTGAGTAATTACTTTACGTGGTAACAACCCACTGTTATAGTGGCTCCAAATAGAACAAGATCGTCGAATATACGTTGACTCTGAGCTGGAACTGTTAGGTTGTGAACGGCTTGTCAGCGGGAGTTTTGGCTCATTGCTTTCACATAAAGCAAAGACCGCTATCACCCTTGCATTCATGCATTTCATCAATAGTTCGTGCAGTCATCAGGGAGGCAATCGAATTATCGCATCAGCAGCTAATTGTGTGCAGTGTAGCTACCAGTCATGGTCGAAGCTGTACCCTTATGCTTCACACTATCAGCGAAGTCAAACCCTGGGTTTATAATGTCTGTCTACCGCTCTAAGTTTTCTACTAGTCATCTTTCATTGGCCAACAATCCTTGCTAGCAAGTCCTTTCCATATACTCAGAATTGCTTGGGTAACCCATCCCGGAAACCTTGATTTCTGTTGCAAAGTTGCAACTATTGATTGCAATGGATAATCCTTTGTGGGTCAGGTAAAAGGCGATGGCTTAGAAGCCTTAAACCGGCGAGACTGATAGTAAGTGAAGCTCAGTCAGTAAGCCGGTGTCTTGGTGCTTTGAATTAGATGATATTTACCTACTTAAACAAGAGTCACTTGCAAAAGTAAGATTTTCTACCATAGTTATCCATCTGTGACACAGAAGATGAGGCAGGCTTGTGTAATAATGGATATCTACTACATATGTTCTATGCAATCCGATGATATTATCGACCCACATCATTGTGACCTGTCTACCATTCATAGTTAACTATAACATTATCATTCAAACGGACTATTCGGCCAGCCTGTTCTGAAACTAAAACTTTAACTCAGGTGTTGTCAGTTTTAGAATTCGCCGCCAGTACATGTTTCTGCCAGAACCTGAGTGTAAACTATGACTCACGACATTCGGAGGTAGGTGTGCTGTGCGCTGTGTCGCTAACCTGACAACCGAATTATCATATCTACACACGAAGCATTATTCCGTAGAAAGATTTGCCCAAATTCCGACGATGATTCTGCTGATGAGCTTTCACCAAAAAGGAAATTTAACGTATTGGTTCACTTTGGGATTCAGGCCGGTTAGAATACACCTGAGTGAGAAAGCTGTGGTCAAATTTTGGTGGGTGAATTTTTAACAGTTATTTTCCGTGACTACTGCTCAGTAACATAATTCTGTTATATTTACTATTAAACCAATAACGTGAATCTCTTCTGATAAGGTATTTCTTATTAGCCGAGAACTTAGTTTTAAGAGGTACTGTTTTATCTAAACAGGAGATCTTAGCACTCTTTACGAACTGCCTCAACGTTGCACCTAACATTTCACCAAATTCACAAGAATAAATGTTTCCAACTCCCTCTTGGCATTCTTTCTAGATAATTATCAAAACTTAAGTTTTCCTGTTCACTTAGAGTTCAGTCGGATATACTTGTATGACTGACTTACAGTTATCCCAAATTTTGTGTGACTTACAACAGACCAACTGGTTACAACCTGCACCTATGAAACAGTGGTTGGTGAGGGGTTTGTGAAAGGAAGTCAGCAGACTTCTCAGTATTGTGGTTCACACTATGCGATTGGTATCACGTATTCTTCAATTAAAGGTTGTGAATCAGAAGCTTCCATGGTCGACATGCTATAAGTATTCACCTTGGGATGAGGATTTGTGTTAATATCATCTGACGATGCCAACAGAGGTGATAACCGATCATCTTATTCGCCCTCCCGTACATTGGACATTGCAACCAGGTCCGTACAGGTTGTACGATCTTCTATATTCACCATATTCACCAGTTCTTTGATGATTTACCATTAATGTTTCAACTGGGTACAAAGCGATAGGAAAAATCATGTGTTCTTGAATTTGGTACATCCTGTGTGCACCTCAGTCACCAGGCTGAATACAGTGAAACATCAAAGGGGAAATGTACCAATGTGCAATTGTCGTTTGTCATGAAAGAAGTCCTTATGATTTGGTTCAGGTTTTTATAACATCCACTTGTTTGATTTTTTTCACCGACACCCTGTTTAATTGCAAGCGGTTTATTAGTGTGCCCAATTGGATGCGTTCTGAACGGAGGCATGTATGTATCTGGTTTGCTGGAACTCACCTCAATAGTTGTTACAATGAAAGTTTCATTTTCCAGTTGCGATTTTAACTTCACTGACGATTGTTCCTCCGTTTCTGTGTATACAAATCCGCTTTTCATGTTCCAGTCGGCGTACTGGAGTGGAAAACATTAGTGTAGAAACTTATTTAACTTAGTGAACAAGCCCATAGATGTATACGATTTTCGGTCTCAGTGCTGTTGGTGTCAATGAACTGATGGCATGTTTCTGTAAAATTGGTTAACTCTTGGACCATAGTGAAAGACAAGTGGGTTACCTCATTAAACACATAAAAAACGTCTGAGCCCGTAAAGTACTTCAGGAACAGTATATGATAAATTCAATTGTGAAGGGCAGGTATATCAAATTTTGTGTAAAATATGTCCGCACTCTTTGGATGCCATAGTAACACACTTGTAAAGACCGTTTAGCGCATGTAACAGAACTTTCAGCGGATAATTTTACGGAAATTCATTGCTCAAGATCAGTAGTACACGCTGTGCAAATTTTAGGTAGGATGTTGATAAATCGAACAAAAGAAAGTACAGAAATGGGACTGGCGCCAATAGGCATCAAATTTTCTTGGTTAGCTCCCAACACGTCCCGAGCTGGAAAATCAAGTCTTATGCTAGATGTCTGAATAACATCTGTGACATAACGTGTGCTTCAATACGCACACGTTAGTTAAACCTAACGGTGAAAGTTGTCCACCTCTTGTTTAAAAAGTATGGTTTTTTCCCAAAATGTGTCAGAATACCGCGAGTTGACCCTTTGTTTCTTCGTTGGAGGTACTGTCTTTCAACAGCATGCTTAGCCTTTGGCTGCCTATGTATATTTGCGGTCTGGTATAACAGATATTCGGAAACAATTGCTGATGATGACAGTACAATCCGCGTTAAGACCTAAGGGGTTCGGATGGGTTAATATAAAATGTGTTCACAGGCCACAGTAAAATCCGACAAGACGATAACCGGAAAGCAGATGAACTGTTCAACATATTCTCACGTAAACCGAAACTGATAGTTTCTTCTACTAAACAGGTACAAAGTCAGTATTTTCATGAACGTAGAAGTTGCAATAATTTGTTCACATTACCTGAGATCATGAGTTTCGTGACATTTCGTGATTCTTAAGAGACACTATAGTTTGTCTCAGAGTGTCGAGGAACAACACGCGTTCGTTTCTATCTCTCCAGGGCTAATGGACTCATCACAAAATATATTTATTTCGAAGACTTATTCATGCAGCACAGCAAACCCACCAATGACAACTGGCTATAGTTGTCTGGTCGTCTCAGTCTGCGACAACCCCTTCCAGTTGGAGCTCCTATGCGTCAGAACTGTATTTAAGAGAGTTGATATTGAGTGCGTTACATCGCCAAACTTCGCTCAGTGAAATTTTGATAGTTCATTTGCAGCTTGTTTGATCGCGCTGACATTCAGCCGATCCATATTTTACCGTAAGTCGCTGGCATGCGTTTCGCTCTGAGTTATCAACTTCAAGCAATTACTGACTACGATGTGCATAATCCAATTTGTAAATGACCGAGGTTAAAGATCTCATGTTTACACCTTAATTTACCATACTACCAGGTACTGGCTAACTCCCCTTCATCGTTCCTCTCTCTTTGACGTAAACGTTTGATGTAGGTGAGCTTATTTTCTGTCGATTAACCGTCATATGTGAGACCAATATTTAGTTCGCATACACCTCCCCATGTATGTGATGATTAACTCTGAGTACCTGGTTGGACAACATTCCAGGGCAAATAATTATGCTGTAATTACTTTTTTAATTACACAGGAAACGTTTTTTGCTTGGATCGCCAGTTTGGAGTTTTCCGGAACCACAAGGACGCTCAGTACACCAGAATGTATCACACTGCAAACAAAACCAATAAGTAACTCAGTGATTGTTTTAAAGCCACTGTGTTTTAGAAGGTAGACTTTGTGGGCGGGCACACACAACCAATAACAACTTTCAATACTTCTCAAGTCCTCAAACTTGAGTATTTTTTGTCTCAGCTGTAATTTGAATTTCCTGCTTTAGTGCATTTTGTTAACCGTTCTCACCGTGACAGTTAACAACTGACAATGCGATTGAGATTTTTACACAAAGAGGATGTAAGCCACAGCTATGGAAGATTGTGTGCTTTGAGGACTACGCAGATAACGCACTTCATTTGGTTACCAAAAGAATTGACTTACTAACCAAAAGGCTTGTCACTCCAATATGACTGACGTGAAGATTTTGACGTGTGTTTCATGATTGCCTGCGTTACCGTAAACGGAGCTTAGTGTTTCCGGTCAAGTCGATAGAACTCTAATAAGTTTACACACCAGGAGATCAACTAGTTTGTTACCATTGTCAAACCAAATGAGGCAGCACTAATGCTTAGTCCGTGAAATGAATTTAGCTCTTTCATTGTGCCAACACATAACACAGAAGCGCATAGACGAATGATTCACTTGAAAACGAGAGGTTAACTAACCGCGATTTTCTAAAGCAACCTTGACTCTGATTAAAAAAAGCAAAGTAGATGTCATGTAACTATTAAGTTTTATTAAGCATCATACGAAGAGTTGTGCTGAGCAAATAACGAAGCCACAGTAAATTGGAACAGTTCCCTGCGGTTACTTGTTTTGATCTTTCAGACCTATGAGTATATTACAGCCTCATATGTGGTCTGACATGTTTCTCTGATAGTCGGCAACATCCACTTTCAGTTAATTAGCGTACTGCCGTTAATTGATTAAACCATTTATTGACACGGTGGTTTTGCTAAAAACTCCTTGACACCTATCTTCTGTCACCTGTGCAACATTCCACGGCATACCAAAACAAGTGAAGGCGAACAAATAAGTAGAATGACAGAATCATAAAACAAAATCAAACCTACTGATTGGTGGCAAAAAAGTTCTTCTGGTGCTTACCACAAAGAGTAGCTGGGAGACCTCAGGGTTTCAAAGTGAGACCAATTTCAAACTGCGTTTTGATCGTATATGATTAGGTTTTGATGTTAGTAAGTTAGCTCAATCAGACAACAACGTATCAGTCAATCAAAGCTCGGTCTAGACAGCTGTTAGACAATAAACCTTGACCAGACAAGCGGGCTAATTATTTTAATTGTTTCATGTTAAACCAAGCAAAACTGTTCACGTTCATTGATACTTACTCAGTCACTCATCACAAGTCTCCGCTTTGTGCCTAAAAGAATCTAACTATTCCATTTAGTCTGCATTGGTTTTCCTAGCCAAGATCAAGCTGATTTCACGTAATCATAAGTAAATATTCTTTCGTTTGTTCATGGTTACATGCTTGTTATTGGCGCAGACTGAAAAAATTTTTTCTACACTAATCAAACAGATACTTTTTGTTTCGCAACCACAGTTTTATTACGGGAATATTTGGGAAATGACTTGACCTCACAATGATCGTATCTCTGCCTGCAACGTCGTTGCTTGATAGCAAACAGTTGAAAACAAGTTATCCCAACTTACCTTCTGTATTGTTTCACCACTAACATTCATAAGCTCGACTCCATAGTCTAGCATCGTGCGTGGTCCCTCTATATCCATATAACCAACGTTGGATCGCAGCACTTCCTGTAATTAAACCAGAAAAGCAAGCTGAGACGGTAGTATGCCATTACCTGTTGTTTCAAGTTATGTGAACGAAGGGATTTTTTCCACAGTTTTTAAATAGCACCATATATATCATGACATAGTGGATTTCAACAACGCTCTAATTAGTTGCGATTCTAGCTATTCTTGATTGTTGTAAGCTGAAAATTATAACACTATCATCAGTTGTGTAATAATTGGAATTACTGACTACTCCCAAGTAACGTACAAATAAATATTTATACGTATTTGGATGATTGCCCACAAACACCCTTTCGATTCAGTTTATACATGAACTAATCTATCATATGTACCAGTTAATGGGAAACATGGTTCCAGGAAATCACTGGTCATAGCGCACTGAAGGTTTGCTTTCCTTCCAACCTGAGGATAAATGTACATGTGAATAGCTCATTGCTTACTGATCTGATTATGCCTTTCGTAAAATGCTGTTGTAGAACGCGGTTGTACAGCATTTCTCTTGGTTAACAGAAAAAATGAGTGTTAGCGATTATTACAAGAATAATGACAATAGGAAGGACAAAGAACATGTTAGCTCACTATGCTGATGATTTATAGTAATATTATATGGAAATCGGGCAACTTTTTAATGCTTGCGTTTACAGCGAATTACACGCGTGGTTGACCAGTTCTGCCCATATAAATTGCATTTTTAGTTACTTTCTATCCTAATCAGTGTGTCCTATCAGTTTTAAGTTACAAAATTTCAGAAGAGTCTTTCGTTTGTTCGACAACAATACTTCATATGACCTTCCCACAAATTCAAAATATCCATGGCATTCGGCTGTGAGCGTATTCAGTGGACAAAGCAAATCAGTATGGTATTTTAAGTGCAATTCGTCTGATCAGAACAGACAGAACACTCCGCGTGTTATTAGTTAATCTAAGAATATGCAGACAAATGTTTCAGTTTCATGGTCTTGTGGTCCTACCAGGATTGTAGGCCGATGGTTATATCTACTTGTGAAATGAAAACGCTGTAAACAAACTAGACTGTTTAGCAATAAATTCGTAATAATCAACAGTGTCGAGTATTAAGCATTCTATAAACTATTTGAGCAGGTGGGTATTGAAAACAATCATGTTAAAACTGTCTGAGAGCAATTGCTTGGTCACAGATCTGAGTATAATATATGAATCTTTTGGTTTCTCCTTGAAAGTTCAGAGTTTACTTATCTGTGATGCTTGTTTAATTTCGAATTACTGATATGACATCCTTGCGTAACAGTATCTTTTTCGAGTGAACAAAGACTAAACGAATGAGACCAATGGAAAATTTGATGGTGTACCGTATTTGTGCTAGCGTGAAATTTCTTCCAAATCGGAAATGATTACACCTTATTTTCTGGGAGTTAGCATTACACTTATCTCTTTTATAGTAGTTCAGCGTTCTCAAAGGCTTCTTCCGCTTACAAAATAAAAAGTAACGCAAATTGTGACAAACGATCAACTGGGAATCTGAATATCAAACATGAACACAACACAAACTAAGAGAATCGAGCCAGTACCCTCGCTGGTTCAAATCAGTGAGGCTTGACGGTTCAGTCTTAGCCGACTTAGAGGTCAGTCATATGTCATAGTTTCAAACTAATCCAAGAAGGTAGAACAGTCCGATAGATTTATTTGCAACTTGTTACTTATTCATTCTTAACTTCCACACGCTACACATTTACCAAGTTTACGGCAGACGAAACCATCGTATTCCTTAATCCGCTTTACGTATTATTGTAAACAATGTATATTCGAAGGTCACTCCTTCGCTTGTTTGCAACATGGACCTATTGAGCCACAACAAAGTGTAACCACAGACACGAATAAAACCGCTCATCTTTGTGACAAACATATGAAGTAAAGAATGCAATAGCAGTTGCTTACTTTTTTAGATGAAAACAAATTTTTTTCATGTGTGATTAAAAAACGTATAAGAACTGCAACATATATAAGGTTACATTGGAATAAAAGAGGTATTTTTATAAAAACGGCCACGCACAGTGGTTCTATGGATATCTCATTGGAAAGTGAAATACGATGCTTGAAAAGGAAATGTAGTTTTTACTGATTTTGAGAACATAATAGTGCTTCTTTTCCAAAGAGGCTGGCTGGAAAGTCTATCTGAATGCGAACGCTGCGATCAAATGTGAGTGATGGTCAACTTGAAAAACATAATTGTTATCAAGCATTGCAGACGTAAAGTGGAATATCCTTCGCAGCAACAAAAGAATTCTCCTTCGGATTCAGCTGTGCTGCACAAGACCGCTGGGCTTCACATTCTTACCCATCCAACAGACCACAAGTATTTTTCCATTGTTTTCGGACCTGGAATGTATCTCGGCTATGTTGTATTATTAATGTTCTACGACCTAATCAATTTCTCATCAAGTATTGAATAAGTCTCCAGGTCTTTACTAATCAATGGAGTTTGTTTTATACTGTTGATTACTAAAGTCTCCTCAGGATCACCATTATCTCGAGGTGTTACAACGGCTGCCAACATCTGAACTGCTTCGAATTTTAACTTGCGTCTCAATGAACGTCCAAACACAATTCGGTAAAACCCTGTAAGTGATGTTCCTGCCGGGATATTACATAATTTAACAACAATGGTAATCGAGGATGTTCAGCCAGTATTCAGTTTATGTTCTGATAAAAGTGAACGGGAGTAAAGTGAATCATAATCAGCACGTCAAAAAGTGGAGGTTACCTTTCTTCTAAGAGAGCCTTAATTAACTCCGAGTTGAGAAATTCGAATTAACAAGGCTACTTCCATTTCAACACACTACGTTTGCATGTGGTTCGACTGTTTGGAAGGTAACAAGCCTCAGCTTGTGTACATTATGCCTCGAAGTGTGCACACTAAATGTTGCCCTTTATCGTTAAAGATAAACGAGGTACACAAAACATTCGGTATTCGTTTAACCGTCAGGGAAGTTGTGAACCGACTGAGAAAGCGCTAGCCACAGTTGATGAATTAAGTTGTTTTCTCTAATGTTGCTTGGGCGTAATGTCATTAATAAAAGTTATCATGATTTCACCATTTCATTTACTCATTAAAAGTATGGATAAATGTGAGACACAAGTAATAACGAGTAGCGTGATGATTTTCACAAGTTAGATAAGAATTACTTAAAAATCTCTGTTTTGAATGGATCCGAACAGACAGCAGTCACATTGAACTTATTTTATCAACTGAACCTGGAACTCAAATTGGAAGCTCAGGAATATCAAATTTTACTCTGTCATTCACCCATGCAATATACGATTCACGGAATACTTCAAGAGATTGCTTAACCTGATGGGACTACTGCCACAGTGCAGTCCTGAATGCAGCAACTCAGGTGTTGAGTTTAAACAGACGAGGATTCAACAGTGAACGAGTTGGGCTTCGACAACATCCAGAGCAGAGACATGAATCGAATTCTCCCAATCGACACATGCCTTTTGGTTTGGCTAACGTTAGCTTTGTTTGTTGAAGGTAATCTAGATTTCGAAACTGTGAGCTCAGTACATCCGAATGTCGGAAAAACTTCACCAACCAAACTCAGTGATCAATATCTGTTAACAGTCTTCGCTCGTTTTATATCCACTGTCAACTTACACTTATCACAGGTCGGATGTTATTTACGTTTTTTAGGCAAACAAATTGTGACTGAAAGTTTTTGTCACTTTCGAGCCAGACCTTAAAGAATGGTCGTCCCAAAAAACATACTGTATTCGCTCATCATGAAGTTCAACGTGAAAAAGTGTCTGCTTGCAATAGTACACGAAATCTTGAATTAAATATCTGTCGCAAAACTGCCTCATTTTTAGACTGCAACCGAGTGTCTTGCTACAGGTTCGTGATAGCATAAGCGTTTCGGGTCCGGGTTTCAAAGTACAAGGAAGGGACCTTGTTGAGTTTATTCATGTAATGTTCTCAAGTGACGTCTCTGATCTTAATCACCATATTTTGTGCTGTGGTTATATGACTAGTGGTTTTTAAGATAGGAGATTTGAAAGTTAACACAAGTTTTACCAGTTGAACTTCATTCAGACTACCTCCATCTGATGTATTGAAACTGAGGAGAAATCGGCAGTGGAAGGTTGGCTATGGAAAGTTTGTTGTAGGGCATTTAACTACCTCACAGCTAACAAATAAAACGGGGGGTATTCAGCGCGAATTAACCTGTTAAGCGCTTGGTATAGTAGAAACGCCGAATAACATTTCAGTAAGCTGGAAAACCATTACTTCATTTCATATGTTCAAAATGAAAGAACTAACTTAAACAAATAAAAAAACCCATAGTATATCTATTCATACCTTCAGCTGCAAGTTGATCACCTGCCCGTGCTTGTGGGTTACATGTGGTCCGTTTTTGTGACTCACCAAGAGTCCGTCTGCTGTTCTTAACAAAGAAGCATGCACCGCATTACATGTTATGTGTTCCGGAACTTGAAGTTGAGGACCTGAAAGTCGCAGAGCCTCGGCGTAATAATGGACCACGTTTTGGATCAGTTGTCCCTGAAGCTGTCAACAATTTCGACAAAAGACATTTGATTGGTCACTAAATTTATTAAGCAATCAGACGCACTTCAATGGTATGTCGATTTGAAACAATTAGTCGTGAATTTACACGTTGATAATGAAAGTTCAAAATGATAATCACATAACTAACAAAGGGGGTTGGGTGAGTAGACTTTCTGTGGCACATATCAACAAAAATATGTACAAATCTCTCTGTGAGTCCATAAAAGAATATTATGGGTCGGATCGAGACTAGACTGGTAAGCAATCCTATGGTTAACTCCACTAATGGCTGTTAAGATATGTGGGAAACCATGAAAGCACGTATTTGATGGGTGAGGAATTATAGTTTCAAAACGCAGCTTCCCTCAGACTGGTTTGATGTTACGAGAACCGGAAAATGCATTTTCCAAGAACATCGAAATTTGACCTTTCCATTTCTGTGTACGATCAACATATAAATAAAAATATCTGATTACCAGTACTGAAGTTCTCTTTCTTGGTTCACTGGGATACTGACATTTAGATTTCAGCTTAATAGCCGATTATCAAAAGAGACACTGTGAATGTCCACGTCAGTGTGTATGGCCAAAAGGTTGGATGAAACATGTGAAAAAGTTGGGCCACAGAGGCATCCATTGATAACGCGAACAATTGCAATGGAACAGGTGACTGAGTAAATGATGCGATTGGTCGGTAAAGTGCGTATTATGGTCGATTACATCATGTTCTTATGTTCGTCCACACATTTGGTCGTTTGTTTTTACATTTTGTTCAAATCAACCACTCGGTCATTTGAGGATACAAGCATCAATGCTGTCCCCCGGTGTGAATGTCGCTGAATATGCAGTGAAGTAGCATCTTAATGAAATTTACTGCCAAAGTTAAAGGCATCAAACTGCGAGCAGTAAGATAGGTGCAATTCAAACTCATGAGGCACAGTACTGGCTTGACGCTTCCTACGAGACAGTAATCTCAAACAGTAATCTTATTAAACATTACGTACTTTAGAAATGTTTTCGGTTTCGTGCAACTGTGAGCGTCTATAAACCTCCGATGATACCCGTCTAACAACACCATTGTACTTGACATGTTTTTGCAAATAATATTCTGTACTGTGACCGCAAATGACGCTTGGCCTGGGGATCGCTTATTATAAGAAACCCACTACAACTTATGTAAAAACAGAGAACAACGAATGTGAACACTATTTTGCATGACCAACATGTATCCACATTCATTAGGCAGCAGTTCCTTGTCAATTGCATCGGTAGCACGTCCCACAAACTACATGCACACGAGTTCAATAGTCGTTTTTAGTTTACCGTCTCCTTGGCTTTTTTAGTTCCTGAGTGTATTTGTCATGTTAGACTGTCCATAAACGAAAATGCATGTCATACAGCACTATTTTTCGATCCTTCTAGATCCGCCAACACACAGTGTTGAGCAAATTATTTTTGGTTGACCGATACAATTTCAAACAAACTGACCCACAGCAAATTACGAAGGGTTGTCCTGATAAACTTTACTTTCATGTTGAGCAATATTAAGCTAGTGTATTATTTAACAGATAACCATGTAACGAATAACTTGCTGAATAATCAGCAATCGACCTAAAAATTTGAAGAGAATTTTTATTCCGTCGTCGTTTTATATGCCGCTATTTATTTTAAGTAAGTATGCGCTCGATCCAGCCGGCACAGTCCATCTAATCTTGTAATTGTATCTGCTTCCAATTTCTGAAAATCCAAAGTAGAAAATTCAGCATTCTATGCTGCACTTCAGAAGTGACTTCTTACCAGCGTGTTAATTGCAATTTGTGGAGGAAGTCGATATCAAATCCATCATCTTAATGAAGAAAGTATTTCCATATTTATTTATGAGTGACACTGATCTCTCTCTGTCTACTGAAAATAACTCTAAGTAACTTAACTCTTCAGCCGTTATGAACCAGTCGGGATGGTCTTACATGAGCTAAGAAACATCTGTTCTTAGCTATCGACTGTGTGCATATTTTGCTAGCCAACTGCTTCTGTAAAGCAAACTTTAGATCCATCTGGAAAGAGTATTTGGAGTTAACGTTTATAATCCAAACCACTGATTCTTACCTTTTGATGAAGACCTTGTTGTGATGTGCTCATAGGCGAAGCAATATTTAAATTAATCATGAAATATTGACTTACTGTACACTCTTTTGCTGAACCACTAAAAGCGCACACAAATCTCACACAGATATACATGTGGAGGTGTTTAATTTCCGCATCTGGAAGAATCACGTTATTCCAATTGATCTACCCAGCACGGCTTGCTGTTTGCTGATCACGCCGACATTTTCCAATTTTACTCTCCCAAACAACGGTTTTCCTTCAACTCGACGGGCTACTGTAAGTGGTTACCGTTTTTAATATGGGAAGGAAGCTCTCAATTAATGCCTGAGTCTTTCAATGGTGTGTAAGGGCTTCATGGCCCTGTTAGTTTGTTTATCAAATTACACGTCTTTTTGTGCCCATTTTAACTCCACACTGCAATTTTACCCATAAATCTTAAGTAAAATATTACATTGTAGACAGGGAATCTTAATCACAATTATAAGTAAGTTGATTTTTTAGGTCGAACTTCATTGGTTCACAACACTGGCATACTTTTAAAAATCTTGGTGAGCTAATCGTTTCCAAAGCTATGTATCTTAATTTGTTGGATTGTTTCGATCAAACTGTATTTAGTCATGACACCAAGGGTTCCTCGTATGCGAAGGTACACGAGTGAGGATACTCAGAACTATGCGGAGAATGATATGAGCTGTACACTCTAATCCCAAAGGTCCAAGAGGTAGTCTTTTGATAATAGTTGTGTAGCGCAATCTCAAACAGCAAGCAATAAAGTTATGAGCGATATTTGTTACTAAATGTCGTGAGACGGTAGTTTTTGGGAGACGTTTCATGTTGTTTATTCCCAAAAAGAGACAACGAGAAACAGGTTTTTCCCGTTAAAAAATGGACTTCGACTAGTTACGAATCAGCGATAGAAACATCACGGACAAACACGACAAAGTCTTTGATAAGTTACGGAGTCCTACTGTGAAGCTGGAACTTCATACGTTGACTCATTTATTTACCCAATCCATTGATTCATACAGAATTCACAAAACGATTCCGGGAGTCGACTGTTCTGGCACGATTTTTTCAACGGTTCACGCTGAAGTTCAACAAAGACTGCTGCTAAGCATTAAAATTGTATTTCTCATTAATCTTTTCGCAGACCTCTTAAAGTGTAAGAGACATAATCATACCATATAATCCGTTGACATTTTTATTCATAATTAATATGACGTGGACATTTGTATGTGTTCTTCGACTCACTGATCTTTTGCTCGCCGAACGAGCTGTGCTAGGTATCTTGAACCGGATAACGACCAGTTTACCTCTGACATTCCGTAATATACTGAGCAACGGTTGTAGCGGACCCTGATGTGCATGTGGGGAAAAGAGGAGATAATCAGATGTGCGTTCAACTGATATATCCAGAATGTATCTTGAAGAAAACGGTTTGAAATTTACCCAAGGGATTTGTATGCCAACCAACGGAGCTTTCTGATCAAATGAGGTCATACAGAGAGGAGCAAAAGTGCAGTTCATTCTTATTCCCGTTTTCCTAGTACCGATAAGACCAGAGCCATACATATTTTAGGCCACATGCATAAATTTGTAATTTCGTTTACAACCCCTCAACTTGAAAAATGAATATCAAAAGGCATTAAACCGGACATTATTGAGCTGTACTATTATCTGTGCGAAGTTGTGTATCGTGTAATAGATTTTATGACGGGTTGACAGAACAGGAATTTCTGTTTTTTTTCGGTGTGAAACACGTTTTGTACGTGAACGTGTGTCACACTTTAGACAGTTAACGTCTGTAAAAAATAAACCAGTAGGTAGTTAACAGGAGTGGGCTAAAATATTAAATGAGACCCAACTGTGAAAAGTCAGGGCTTCGGATGGATTCGAACCAGCGACAGACACAGCATGCCTCATGTCTCATCTAAAATCATAAATCTGCCATATCACTCATTCGGTTAAAATCTGTTTGTTACTCACGGTGTAAAATAGAAACATTCATATTTGGGTGGAAGTTAGTTGATGAGTGACAATTGTTCACTAACTTTTCTTTCAACCTCAGGAAAATGCTTCTATTTTTCTTCATTATGAAAGGGATGTTTATCTTTGGATACTTTCGTTTCAGTATAAAAAGTAGTTTAGGCCGGTAGGAACATGGTCGAGCTGTTGTTGTTTTCAGTTGGGCACTTTCATTATGATGTTCACCAACACACGAACTTCGCTTGCGCTTCATTGCGTTATGACTTGTTCTCAAAGCGCTTACTCTTGTCGGAAATACTGAATGGAGATCAAAAGCCTGACACATGTTGATCTCGAAGGCAAATGTGTCGTGCAGATATGTTATTCCGTAAAAAGGGTTAGCAAGAGATGCAAATCAGTGGAATTTCTATGAAGTTTTTGTGTAGATCAGTCTTGTATTCAACCAAGAAGCATCTAAAAATCAAGAACAATTTCTACAGAAAGTTCATTGTTGGGTTGCTCATCAAAATGAGATGTGATGAATTTAGTCGAACGTAAGCGGTTCATTGCACAAGAGTAGGGTTTAGTACAAGGAGGTGGTATAGCCACATATACTCTGAGGGAATTGAACCAATGCACAATGCATCAGAAGAAAGAGCTGCCGTTGCACAATCGAGGGTGATTTGCAATTATAGACAGTTCATTCTAATTACGAATAGCATACTACAATTATTTTTATACATGCCTAACTTGCAAGTTTACCTAAACTGTAACATGAGGTCACGGCGATTAGTGAACCAAGAGAATGTCTCACTTTCATGTGAATTGGTTACATTGTGGACAGTATTCGTTCATATGACCTCAACTTCCGTTTTTCACGCAGATATATAATTTTCCGAAACATATTTAAAGGAAAAGACATGTATTCAACAGAAACGAAAGTTTGCAGACATACGAGTCACCTGCTCAAACGATATCGATTTTCGATCTGTCATTAATGTGAACCCAATATACAGGACAGTCATACAATAAACTATCTGTTAGTAATAAGTGATCACAGATTTCAGTGAACGGAATCCGAGCGCAACTCACGTTTGCTTCTAGATTCTGCAACTAGAAAATTTTTCAGTCTTTCTTCGTTTCTCCAATGTCTTACCCTAATGAGAAATTGGACTTCAGTCCATCCTTTTAAGTCTGCCTTCGACCTGGTGGGAATCTCAATCAGACTATGGCATCTCAAAGTTCAGCTTATTCTTTACGTTCCTCTTGCATGAATGAAACTCGAGTATGGTACATCGGTTCGAAAAAGATCATTCTGAATATTTACTCAATTGTAAATGTTATGAGCAAAAGTTAATGAGGCGCAGAGAATTTCGGTACACTTTAGTACACATTTTATACTCACGTGATTGAAGATGAAATATTTGGCGTACTGAACATCTAGCGCCTGGTTGCCCATCTATAGCGAAACGATCAATAAAAGCCAAATTTAATCTTAGTGAACTACTCTTCAGATATCTGGATATGTGTAAAAAAGGGTGCATAGTAGGAAAAATCGACCTCTGTTTTACCCTGACCATCATATACAAAGGTTGAACATAAAAAAGTCACAAGATTAAAAATAAAAGATTGGGAATAGCAGTGAAAACGTTTTCTCCTAAATGAATAGAATAAAACTGGCAAAACCCACATGAACATAAACAGGCGGATGGAGAGTACAAAGCGTCATATTACTCCCGAAAGAAACACTCAGTTATGTGGTAGAATTTACCACGAAAGCGTTCCGTAAACACAAGGAGGATCAGTGGCTGATAGTGCTTCCAGACGTACTGAAAGATCCATGTCATGATTACCTAACTCGGACCAGCTAAGTTGATATGTCGCTTAGCGATGCTTGGTAATCAATTAACCGGGTGATCTGTTGGTTATTATATCAGTGGTTAGCTGACGATTTTGATTACCAAGAAATGTGCTCAGTCCTATGCTAACATTGGTGTCAGTATTGTCAGTCTATATAGGTGAAATCACAAGCAAAATTAACTCGGTAAAACTAATGCCGTAACTCTTATGTAAAATTCCATTCTCTTCTATAAGTTAATTTGTGACGTAATTTACACTACAACAGAAGGTGAGAGCCAAGAACCAAATTCGAGTAATTATTTGAAAGTGAAACAGATAACTAACATCATTCAAATTTTCTCTGTAGTTTTTGAACAAAAGTGCAAAATTCCGAAAGTTGCTAACAGCTTTGCAGTGCATTAGTATTGAAAAGTTTTCACAGGGGACCACTGTGCTAAACGGTCACAAGTGTTTTTTTTACGGAAGTGGTCTTATTCATTAAGGACAGCACTACTTACTGGTCTGGTAAGTGAGTCTTTTCATTTTTGTGTATTCACCTATCAGTTTTCATATCTTCTTTCCGTAATATTGATAAACGAGGCGTTATTTTAATACTTCTCTGAAATGCTATGGTTACAATTCCACTAGCAAATGATCTGAAGGTGAATTTACACTACGTAAGCTACTTTCGTGGTCTTGTGGGGCACAAAGAACACTGTTAGAAATGCCCAGAGGAGATTTACTAATGAAGCAGTTCATTACGTGCAAGGAATTTTACAGTAGGATGAAAGAGGAGAATGTAACAGTTGCAGGATGGCGTGAGTGCTAAGTGTTAAGCGGACAAATTTATTCGCAAGAAAAGGCATATCCACCAGAAATGCCTACGCAATGGACGTCAATCAAGCATTTATTGTGTACACGGCAAATGCGAAAGTTTACACCTGTCAACCCATTCGTGAGTTATTCATACTGTGTATCTCAGACCCGAATGAGGCCGGCGCAGATTTCAAGGAAACGTACAGCAAATGCTCACTAAATCACTCGGTCTCAAGATACTAGCTAACATCTACCAGCTGAAGTTAATGTGAGAATTTCGGAGCAAATCACTTGCAGTTAAGCGGATAACTGCAAACTTCTACAGGACGGGTCTTATAAACGACCCGACCTTGTAAGGAATCTTTGAACAGGGCTTTAAAAGGCCGTTCATTTGGCAAGCTTACTCATTGTACAGAGAGCACATGATTGAATCACATATCAGTTCTGTAGAGTACAACAGAAAGCACTATTTAAAGCTGGCTGACTTAAAAACAAAGGTTACAAATGTATCTACATTGTACGGTGTCTGTATTGTGTTCTAATGGTAAGCCACCAGCAACAGTCTCTCAAAGGGTACAGGAAAATGTTCGTTAGCCTACCAGTTCGCAATTCCGAGTTGATGCGGTAACAAAGTAAAACCAGTGAATAAAAGTCAAGGATTTGATGCCACTATTACAAATTATTACGAAGTCCCTTTCTACACAAACGTTTTTGAAACGCTTAGTGTAGCTCTGCGCTAACTAATTTGTTGTTAACTAGATTGGTGACAAAAGAATTGGTTTGGTATGCGTGATTTTGATTAAATGTTTCTTGAATTCAAAAGGAATGGTGGTTAAACTATGTATAAAGTATAGACATGTGTCTGTATTTTTCGATGTTTGACAAACAGTCTCCGAAAACGATCAAATTGGCAGCACATCCTGTTTATAAACAGATATTCCCGATGACGACATAATTAGATCAACAGTTCAAGTCATGCCAATCTCGAATATCGTCAACTGTAATCTAGTGCCAAGAAAATGGATCGAAAATGCATACCTCGCAAAAACCATCGGATACGGCTAGAGAACTGAGACAGCTGACAGCAGTCAAACTAGACAGATTGCGCATAGAAGTTCTGACAAAGTCAATATACTTGAACTGATAGTGAAAAGAAAAGAGTGATCGTGCTGGATGAACTTGCTAATAGGCGATGTCAAACAGTGCATACTGACCGGGTGAACAACTATAATTCTAATCAACTTGAAGTATGTAACTCGAGTGCTGCCCAACAAAAATATATTATCCTGGTTACTGGCGTAAATCAATATTGACTGGTCAATGGCATTAGTAATCTTGACTGTCTACCGTATAAACATTATACGTTATTGTTTGGACCAAACGGTAACCGGTAAACTGGCTGTCTGTCTATACAGTTAATGATGATTATAAATGGTACACAGATTTACATTTACGTGAGACGACTGAACATCTGTGCACTTAGTGTATCAAATACAATAACCTCTATTAAATAAGTGGCCCGCGTATAATTTATCTTGAAAATTTTATAGACTAATTAAAACGCGGTCGATCAGTGCTAATGGAACAGCAGCAGGGTAACGATGTTGGTGGGATAGAGTTACATCAAACAACCAGAACGGTTACTTTTGAATATTAAGGCTGGGCTCATCTAAGGCCAGCCACCACTCGACAGTATTTAGCCCCCTTTGGACGAAAACAAGCCTTATTGGGGAAAACAGTGCTTTTCGTTAAGTGCCTGCCAGGTGTGCTGGCAAATCAGCACATCAAGCAGACATTGTGGAACCACGTTTTCTGTACCCTGTAGCTGTTGTCGAATTGAACACCGGTAGTGTTAGGATTAATTGATAAAGGATTCTGTTTGCTTGACATTTCACTGTAAGTCTTTAATAATAAAACCCATCAAAAGGTTCAACAAAAAGAATAAATTTGGCGGGCAAACATGTGTTTGACTCTTTGTCGAGTACCCTCTACCTGATCAAGCTAGAAGGAGAGGAAAGTGTCTATGCGTTGTGAAGTTTAAACAGGTATCAGAAACTGATGACATCTGTTGCAGATCAGTCCGCCCGTGGTGTCAGTTACAACCTAATCGGTAATAACCAAACTAATGATGCGTTAGCAAGCTTCATATGCTTCAGTGCTTTCTGTCATCCTGACATGAAACATTCTCCATTAGTTGACGCAACAACTGTTGAGAATAAGGCGAACAATTCATGGGAAACAACTGAATGTTGATGAACCACATAAGATCTTCTAACCAGAAAGGTGTCAATTGAAACTTTAGCTCTTAAAGTTTATATCCACCAGTAAAATTGCCACAGCAGCACTAAAGTACTAAAGTCATGGTCAACCTGTCATACAAACAGCTGAAAAGAATTAACCTAGCTGTTCACATTTTAATCTATACTCGATGGATTGATAATCGTGTGAAACGAAAACCGTTTCTTTTCCATCTCCATACATTGGCAACTTTATTTTGTTTGATGTTCAGTAATAGACACTATATATATTCTTCCACGGTACTATGTGTATATGTTGTTTGGTCATATATTAAGTAGCAGAACTTATGAACCGATGTTTCTTGCAGTGATAAACTTTTCAGCCGGAGACACCATGTAAACATCTTAACGAGAGTGAACTAACCGGAGTGTGAACCTGGAACACTGTCCGGTACTGTTTCAGTTGAGAATCTGATGATAAGATCTCTTGATATCCATATGGTGGCACACTTCATTGACAAGTTTCTACTGGATTTTTCCACCTAAAAGCCTAAACTTGATTCAACCGACTCATTAAATTACTGATGTAGAATGTGAAAGTATAATTTCACATAGAGAAGTAAGCAATGCAATTTGTGTTCACATAGCATTCTGGTTAGTGTTGAGACACAATTATTCCGCTTGGCTCTATCTGTTGTTCCTGATCCGGAAATCAGTACCTTCTCCCAGCAACAGTCAGAGGTCAAACTGCTGTTCAAAGAAAGAGGTATACTAATGATGAGCTTTAGTCAATGAGCAACCTCCTACTCTGGCTGGCTTTTTCTGTGCGGATTATCGACAACTTCTACACACCTTGGCATAATTGTACTACAGTTCCTGTGTGTTACAGGTGATTTCGTAAACTTAAATAAAAAATGCTCATCTCAGTACCAAAAAATAACTTCATTACCACTGATGTGGAAAGCTAGTTGCAGTTTGAGATTGCACATCGGGCAAACACAAAACAGGATAGTTTACGGTATTCAGTCTGCATGGCTACGAAATGCATATTTCATATACATCGTATTTTATTTGCCGCATTTGTAAAAAAGTGCATTAACCCAGTAACCACCCGCTCAGAATGAACAAAACAATTTTCTGTACCTAGGTCTTCTCGTCGACGTTGTACACGTGACCATTACTCTGTGATGTCAGTTTTTCATTGGTCTACCATTTCTCGAACCGACTTCGACGGCAATTGCAGTTTCTTATTTCAACTGACTGTTATTGCGGTAAGCCATTTTAGCTACAACATTTGAGGGCTTAATCAAGAAGAACCAACTCACGCCTTCCGTTTTTTCTAGACAGTGGATCGTACAGAGACCGAATTACCATGTACCTGTATTGTGGATATGTTCGTGATCTATCAAGCTTCCTCGAGTGTCCTGGTGTCTTGTCAACCCGTCTTCATGTCTCTGAGAATCGTTATCTGTAATGGTGCTTTTTGTTCGTTGGATGTGTTGTGATGGATGAAGGGAGAAGGTCACATATACTGGTCAATTAGAAGATGGTGACCGGAGGAGTAGGTAGTTTTCGTTAAAGGCCATAGGAACGATACCCACTGAGATGTTCGTCTTAATGTTAACTAGCCACATTCACATACAATAATTAGTTATTCTGTCAGTGAACGATCACACCAGTGAAGCTTTACTGTACATGTGTAATCCGTTTATAGCGGTTAAACTCCATGAATCTCCATTCCCATTTTTGTTCAAGAATGTACTGAACAGATGTGCTAGAGTGGCCGGCATGTAATACTAAGTCAACCCATTTGGTTAGACCAAGATTACTCCCTAAACATGACAAAAATTTCTGCCATTGCAGATTCCGGAGGCCATAAATGTGAACGTCATCAGATTAAGTGCATGCGACGGTGTACTGGGTCTGTTCCAGTATACGGACGATATAGAGTGCGAGCGGTTATCGATGCCTCAGACGTGCACTCAGTCGGGCGAGATCAGGCCCACCTAATGGATGAAGAAATTACCAAAGATTACGTTAGGGCTCCAAACAGGTGGGATTATGTCTACAAGAAATCTCCAAACGAATCCAGAGGACGAATTTTGCTGCTCGTTGTTTCTTGGAGAGCAGGTCTTGACCGGTAAAACGTTGTAGTCAAGGTCAATCACAGGGTCGGAGCAGGCGCCGCAAAATTTGGACCAACAGACAAGTGCTCAATATTGTGTAATTTCAAGGGTGTCACTAATCGTTTGCCAGGGTGGGCGATTCAAATGCGCAAGCAGATAAGTGCGTACGCGAGCGCTCGAAGAACAGCGACAAGTCAGTGTGATAGTAAACAACACTAAGTTCAGATCAGCGTGATAAAAGCCTATGTCCGTTCCTCTAACGGATCACAGTAACCCACTTTAATGTTTTTCTGTGGCGCACTCAACGTTGGGCGCATATTGAGGATTGCAACATCTCATTGCTGTAAGCTTGAGTTACCAACTCGCCGGAGCGCTTTGTAGTCGGACAGTGCCTGTCCCGTTACCCAACTTGTGTTTCACACAGTGAGTTTTATTCCGCACGTTGGTCATTTCATAAATGCATTTGACCGATGAAGTTGACGGACGTCAACCAAGAACTCATTCCGTATGTAGTCGTCAGCCTTGAGATTGTGAACTACTTTCAATGAACTCAAGTGTCGCCGTCCAAAGAAGCAAGAGCCAATAGTTCTGACATTGATATGTTTAAGTTAACAGTTTTCTGAAAGTGGGTCTTTGAGTAAAAGACAGTAGTTATTTACGCTGCATGGCGCATTATATAATTGGACTGGCTAGTCCGTAGTACGGACCTAAGCTCAAATGTGAACCTTCGAAACATTGTCATCTAGCAAATATGCAATAATGCCGTGATACTAAGCTCTATGCTTGATTTGAGGGAAAGCCTGAGGCTCAACTCATATAACTCACTCTTTAGTTACCTTAAGAAGGTCATGATGTAGTGTTGGGAAGATCTTTTCAAGGACCATAGAAAGATCATCTGCTTCTAGTTAAATTAGAAGGAACCCCTTGAGAAAGGTGAGCTTTTGAGGTTCATACTGAAGTTTTCCTGACTTATTCCGATTATAAATATCCAGTTCTTCTTGTTCTGGTATGCATTTGCTAACAGTAGTATGACTCAAAAAGTGGGTACACTGTGCTCGGAGAAGTTACAAATATATGTGGAAATGTGCTGATCTAATGCTTTAGCTAGGCGGTATATGCAAAATGGAAAGTGTTGCTCAGAATTACTCGGTATGAACCTCACTAAAATTTGATTGACAGATTCCATCGAATGGTACAGTTAAGTTTATTGAGGAAAGTTTGAAATTCCATGAATATATGGATATATTAATAATTGATGCATATCCTCACTTCAGTGTTGTTTTATGTCGTGTAAGGTGCGCGATCAATACTTACGGAGTGGGAGTTAGCTTTCTCTAGTCAAGCACACGGAAACCACTTTTGTCTAGTAGGTACTTTTCAATTACTGGCGTGGGATTTTTCAGTATGTTGGTTGTTGTTGCAAAGTCAGTCAAAAGCTTAATACATTTGATGGAATTGTCGCGTTCAAGAACCGATTAGGTAACTCTTTGTACTTATATTTACTTATATTTAGGAAAACTCCCGTTCATAGGTGAGCTGATATCATGTAGGTATCAGTGCAACGGTAAAAGAGCTGAGTCAACTTTCACCAAAACTGCTTAACCCGGGATAAGCTTTTGATGGTAAAAAGAATTGGCGCCTTCCAAAGCTTTCAAAAATGTCAAGATTACATTATAATGTACACCAGTTCGCATGAAGCTGTCAGTCGGTTTCGTAAATTTTAAAACGAGGTAATTTCCACGTGGGGGCAGTTACTTAGTTGCATGAAAAATATACTAGGAAGCTGCTGGCAACTGCATTCTATGACTGGTACTGTATTCAGCCATGCGGTCGAACACAGATGACATTCATAGTTATTAATTCTGTTAATTTAATTATTCCAAAGAGAGTTTTTGGCAATTATGTACTCAAAGAGGTCGAAAGTGGTAATCGGTAGCAACTGTGCAACAACGTAACTTTAGCGGAATTAAAACTAACCAAACCAAATAAGAAAATGGAGTGTTTCTTCAACATAAGTATTGCTTACGGACCAGTTTGATCCGTTAAAACGTTTCACATACCTTGGCTGCTCCATCGCACACTCCAGTGCTATCAGGACAAGCGTAAACTGCTTGATGCTGTCAGCTACAGTTAGCCTGTGCGATGTTCTTTCAAACAACGCCATTAATTTCCTAAATTGCCAGTATTCCGTCTCATCTGGATATGTGGCACTTTTCGATTTCCGTGTATAATTCTTTGCTGAACAATGTCCATATTCATTGTGACTATACAAGGGGGAATGGAAGACTGAGTAACCCATTACCTTACTTCTCTGCAGACAGATAGCCTCCTTGTCTATGCAAATATGGGTCGCGTGAGTATTCCTTGGAATGAAACCAATCATGGGCACATGCCTGATAACTTTTGTCATGGAAAAGTTGTGTTTAACTTCTGGGTCTTTGGAACTTCACCAGGGGTAGTGTACTTATACGACATGTATGTGGCATACTCAGACCGAGGATTGATACCAAAGCCTGTGTGGCATTGGACATATAACCCACAAGGCATTACGTCTCACTTTAATCGAGCATCTCTTTTCCGACTAAATCAACTTTAAGTTGCAAGAACATATTCTAACACGTCATGCTGGGATTCCCTCAGAATGAGAATACGAACATGTTTAATTATTCCCTGATTGTACTCCTTCGGTGTTTTGAACAACAGTGAACAATACAGCAGCCAAGTAATAACAATATCACTATTAACAATACTAATATTGTCCACGTGTAGGGCGCAACAAGCTGTGAAACAATGAACTACAACGAGTACATTCATTCCTCAAAAGTTCACTCACCATTTGAAAAAACTGTTCAATGTTTGAGTTCGACAGATCAAGAAAGAATGCGTTCAAATGTTTGATCTCACGAATGATTTGAGCTTTGAAGAAAGAGCTTTTCTCCCAACATCTGATCAGCACATCCGTCTGAAGGTTTTCCAGGCTGCTTCGATACTTCAAAAAATCTACACGAGTGTAGAAACAAGCAGTTCAACTAGGCGATTAGTTTATGCAGCATTCAAGTTGTCTCTGGAATCCAGTCTTGAATTGGTATACATGCAGATGTTTCGTAAGTGATGACTGTTTTAATCTGTTACGAACCTTCAAATTTTTTTTACCTTGAAGTTGAAAAGAGTGAGAAATGGTGACGTTCACTGCTTTCTTTGAAGACCATCATTCCGAACAGAAAGTTTCAATCCCAAACCCTTACGTTTAGATTGCTTCGGACATATTTGAATCTCATGGTAATAGACTTGCGCGGATTTTCAAGTAAACTGTGTGACGTTTGGAGCACAGAAGATGACTGAAACATCATTTTATTAGTAGGCCACTAGCACAAATCAAGTTAAGTGTCTCAAGTAAGTAAGGGGAACAAAAAAGATTAGGTCCTTGAACAAGTAAAGTCATTACGAGTATCACAACAAACAAAATCGATTTTGGGCTTCACTTCACTAATACGGATCACAGTTTCAGGCCCACCGATCTCCAACCAGCTGCCTTAACGGCATGCATATCTTTCCGATTAAGCACCGCCCACAACTGATCACATCCACCGCATTCATACAGACTTTCTAGCCGATATCCTTTAAAAAACGTTTTCCTCTCGTTGGAGCTCGTCATTAGTGAACATCCGTGCCACGGCCAGCATTAGAACCCTGCCACATTTTCAGGATACCGCCGCAGTTACCATTACGACATTCGTCTCGCAGTAAGCACTTTAAGTGCTGTTCGAATTGAAATTAACCAAATCCTTGAATAGGGATTATTAATGCATACAGGTGCTGATTAATGATGATGGCCTGTCGAACCTGCTAGAACAGAAGCCTAAGTCGCCAGTGAACCGTACACAGACGCTGGTCAGCATTCTACATTTGGTTAGTAAATCGCATGTAACTGCGAATTGCTGCAAGTTATTCCGGAAGTGAGGTAGTTGCATACGCTAGTCTCTGAACACATCTCGAAATGAGTGGTCTATAATATGTACTTGCCTGAATCATGATGAGGACAAATTATTCATGCAGTGACCGCGTGTGTATTCAGCCAGACGTAGTGACAACTGCTTTAGATGGGAAGCACACTATTTCATTTAGAACTGAAAATTTAATAGTCTAGCAACCGCGAGATTCTAGAAAGAAAATTCCATTAATTATCTTGCGTGGTGAACCTAACGTTCAGGATGTAAAGCCAAATTCCTCCGGAATAGTTCGACCCTTGTTTGTATTTTAGCCTCATTCTATTGTTACGTTTTACATCGAATTATTCAACACAAGTTTCTGGTAATTTTAAGGTTGTTATTATCAGATGTGACACCAAAAGCGGTTGACTCACATTCCTCTGAGTCTGCTGTTGATTTCAAAATCTTGGTTGGAGAGCAAATGCGCTTGCTGATGATGAGCCGGATTCGGATAGTGTGTTTTATAGCTTCTCGGTTGTACAAGCGACCTCATGCGTTTCACCTGACTTGCTCAGCTGCGGGATGACGTACTTTAGTAACTGCTTTGCCTCAAGGATATGACAAGCGTTCATCGTCATTAACCATACAGCTTAGACATTTTCGTAAATAATTACATCATCTGGGACACAGTGCACTACTTATAAATGCAGATTGTTGGAATCTATTATTAATTCATTACTACCGGGAGAAGTCAAGTACACGAAGTATTATATGTACTACTAACTGGGTTTGTGGGATATACGAATGGGGATACTTGTGCTGCAGTAGTCGTTCAGACAAAAGTCACTTAGAACTGATATTAAGTTTCTATAACAGTACGTCAACTGACGTTTGTTAAACTCTTTCTTAAAACTACGTTTAATATTTCGTCTACCAAGTATTTCGGAATTCTCCGGACAATTTACGAAGAACAACTGAACAACCAAGGTAAAAACCGGCAGTAAGGAGACATTAGAATCATAGACACTGCTTACAAGATAAGGTACTCCAACAATAACAAGACTGGAGGTTGATTGAAGAGTGTATGTGAATGCGAAAATTGCGGCAAACTGTGAGCGATATCCACCTCATAATGTTCGTATCATTAGCAAACTACTAAAAATAGCAAGCTCCGTGTAAATCATACATGGGCATTCAGAGTTCGTTTGGAGATCACGTACAGAAAGAACTACACGCATTTTGTTCAACATGGGCTATCAGTGATATCAGTTTTTTAAATTACTATCTATGATTGGAGATGCTTGCTTTGACTTTTCTGCCCACGTTTTCTAGTTCAATACGTTCAAAAATCTTTTCCCCCCACTGTCACAAAGCGGAAACATTCGGTCATCGACGTCAGCTGAGCGCGCGAGTTCCGTTCCGTTTGGTGAATACGCCATATTCCATCTGTTGGTGTGTTCGTGACCATCCGTCTAACTCTCTTACATGAGAATTGACGTATCTAGTCAGCTCGATCAGAATGTCATAAAGACAGAAGTCAGAAGTTTCGGATACGACCGTTTAATATTCTGTTGCTAGCACATGAGGACAAAACGGGACTTTTTTTCATAGATAGATTAGTTTTCATAGATATAAATTATAAACGGAACAGATTGAGCCCATTTTTAATCTGCGGGGTCACATAGAATCTAAATAGTTTTATCATGCCTTACCAAAAACTGAAACTTCTCAGCTAGCAACTGGAGTTTTACCGTATTGGGTAGTGCCAAAATGAACTTGTTTATTTCAGCTGATAAAGTGATTACTAGCAGAAAAGATTCAGATTCTGAGCTTATCTTTCACGATAAAAAGCTCGGAGTTCCAAATACACAGCAAGATTCCAAAAATGAAACTTAATATATGAAAGAATTTACCATCTGGTTTTTCATAAACAATTGCGAATCCTTTCCACGCTTCCTCATTGAGGATGGTTAAATGCTTTAGCAATTCAGAGAGGAGATCGCTACTCGGAGCGATTGAGTGAACCATTGTCGGTGCGTACGGAGACATTAGTCGATGATAAGGATACTCCGCTGTTCCTTTTCGGTCTGTTAAAGTGAACCAATCAATCTCGGACTCGATCGTTGCTCCTGGACACTCACGCATCTCTGTGAGCACAAGAAGGGGAAGCTGAAGACGTGAGCTGAGACTGGTCAGAAGTTGTCGTCGATAGCATCGGACTGCCTTACTGGCATCCAATGATTCGATCCACTTTGCAAGTTCGCGTGTTTTCATCATATGCATAGTATACTCTTCAGATGGTGGACCAGTTCCACCGGAGGCCAAAATGTTCCATCCTTGGCGATAGCTTTCCATTCCTGTTGAACTGGCGTCCACTAGACCGATTGGACGTGTAGTTTTGTTTAACATGGTACACACTACAGAAGAAACGCATCACACAAAGTCGATATAGACTCGCTTGTGAAAGAGTACAGAAAATCCATCTAACGGGATTGATTGACGGCAGACTAACAATATTGTCACGATAACAAAGGAATTGTAACCGCTAGTTTTTCATCTGGAATAGTTGATCAATTTGGCTTGACTGTGATTTTATATCACAACAACATCGTCAATAAGGTACTACCGGCTTTCACTTATCCGTTGCATTTCCTCACATGTTTGATGTTGTTAACATAACAGGATTTTTACAAATAAAATGAAACAAATTGGTGTAATTAGCTCAAATAAAAGTCAACTTTGTATAAGATGTAAATTTTTGGTGTCAAGTGTACTCATAAAAATACTCCATTAAAAATAAATAAAGATTATTTGAAAGCGCTTCCATTAACCGTGCTCTTGGTAGTAATGTTTGCAGTTTCAAATACAACGGCACTGAAAAACCTGTTATTGATTTTTGTTGAAGAATGCTCCGATATTGTTTCGACGGTTAATTTCTTCCTCTTGGTTGCCTGAAACTAGGTGTTCATTCACCCCAAATGAACGTAAAACTTAGTTGGTTTTCTTGACTAATGGCTGGATTCAATCTAAGGAAGTTGTGTAGAGCATAAGCCTGATTGCATTATTTAAATACGTCTGCTCACGTGCCTACAAACACGACTCAGTGAGCTCATCGACTTGAGCTGCGCATAAATATTGTAGGTGGAAATCACAAGGAGTAAGGTGTTTTCTGAATCAGTGAGAAACTAATGTTATCAGTGGATCAGTTACCGGGTTCACTGGCTAGGCGTTTGTTGTTATATACTTTGGTGAATAATCGAATTCTTTAAGATCAGAATGGAAAACGCGTTGATAACTTACGTGCACGAAAGTCTGATTCAATATCCCCCGTTATAGGTGACAAGATCATCGCCACACTCAAGTTTGCATCCATGGCGAGCTTAGCGAATTCTTGATCCTGGTCTGACAGACCAAAAGCGACTGCGTTTCCGGGACATACAAACACAAAACGTTAATGACACACATGAAAGTCAAACGGTGAGTTGCGCGGTACTGCATATCTGTCGTTATTCATAAACACACATGAACTAGAGGTCAAACAATTTTTGTTCGGCCTATCAGGTTAAAGGTTTAAGTCATTATCGTTAATTGACACGATGAATCCAATGAGAATTCGCAACAATTTATGGATGCTTGTCGCATATTCATTTCGCTGTGTGGAAATGAAATAATATCTACAACAATGTGTACGAACATCTGTTTGTTCGGGGTTCATTATTATGTTGAAGATAAACGAATTTGATTGGCTCAAAAATTTTAACTTGATACAAAATTGGCAGAGTTCGTCAAAAATAGTAATCTTAGCAACAACAGCGTTCACATTTTCTGTCCTACTGTATACCTCTTCTTTCTAAGGATACTATCAAAAACTGCGTGTGCCTGTAATGATGTGATAACTACTGTTAAACATCATGCAGATTTGTGTTGTCATATTCTGTAAATAAGTCCATCGAAAAAAATAATCGCTCTAACATACTACTTACACTGAACAGGTCGTGAAATCGCGTTGGCAGAGACAGAGTGACAATTGTGAGGATTATAGCCTTCCGGATGATTCAGTATAATCTTGAAATCGTTACGTCAGTAGTCATGAGGATGACTGCTCTTATGTTAAAATGTCTGATCGTAGTCTTTTGAAACTTGTGTCGAGGAATCATTGTATACCCGCATTACGATGTCTTTGAAATCGGTGTAAACGTAAATATTAGCTGATGAGACAAATATTTTAACTGACTTCTGATGGGTGTAAATCATGAATTAAAATGTCATGTAGCATAGCCGCTTGAGTGAGAATCCAAACGTCGGGTGGTCAGATTCAACTCGTTCTACCGGGAGTTATTCGCGAGGAGACTACCGTACTAAGAAATCCTGCCTATGTGAATCCATCAAATGCACAACTCCTGACAAGCTGAACCATCGGTAAACTTGTCTACCACTCCAAACGTGAACAATCATTCTGTGTGGTTCCAATCAATTGTCAAGTAATGCGATTTCAGGACAGGTTTAAACAGAAATGAAATTACGTACAACAAATATTTCGATGAAAAAAACTGAAATAGTAAAATTTTCTATTTGTTCTATAAGCTTCTGTGCTCCAATTGGGGCTCGGTGGTTGATTTCAGTTGACAGATACCGTTCGCAACACATAGTCATCGTTTGTTTCTGTCCTACAAAGAACTGCTACCTAGTGGTTAGCTCACACACATACTGCGCTTAATTCGTAACGTGAAGTGGTCGGTAAGAAGCCACAGAGCGCATACAATAGAAGGAACGCACACAATGTGTTAGCATATTTATATGATATGTGAATATAATTGTATCATCAGGTTCTCTCGGAGCATGTTTGACTTTGTACTTTATTACCAACACTTGGTTGGTCGGTCTTCAAAGTAGCAGGGTTTTGTTCGTCGGTGTGGAGGCTAATTTGACTACAGGTAGCCGAATCTTTCACAGCTGATCAGACAGACTAGAAACAATGATCACAAACTACAATTGGGGAACTCTGGTCGAAAACTAAAAGCGATAGGAGAATATCAAACTACTAAGGTTAGAATTAGTCCGTGGTGCTAGACTCAAGTTTCGGTCAAGTTCTATTCCATATCTTGTCTCAGATTCTGCCGATAGTAGATTGTAATCTACTGGAAAGCCTTATTCTTGTAGCGGAACTGGAATCATTGGAATCAAGACAGTATTTCTGATAAATCGATTCTGTTGGTTTCTTGAGTGTCTCGATTACTCAGCTTGTTAATATATTTTTATAACGTGTTTTGCGGTCACTCGTGTGGAATTTCGAACTGATGGCTCGCCAGCTTTATCTTAGATCGTCAGTTGTCCTAATCATATTAGGACGTAGTCAGCTACTCCCCAAAACAGTGGCAAGCCCGCTCAAACGTGACTGCAACTGCATGAAACCGGTATGAAAGTAATGGACAAGATCGTTGAACGAACTTTGCGATTATGCAGGTGATCAGTTTGTGAGGCTAACCGAATAGAAACACGCAGCTGCACGCTTACTGGTTAGGTCAAACTATGATTTGTACTTGTTGTTATTCACAAAATGGCTTTTGAATTACATGAACAAAAACACAGCCTTATCCTGAGCTGGCTGATTTGAATCCTCATGCTTGGTCACTTTATTATGAGTCCCCAAGGATTTTTTCGAATGGATATTTATCAACAAAGTTTTTCTCAACATCACTTCATCCGCTTTCCGCTTATCAGCTAAACTAATTATCCTGACTGTATCAGAAAAGATTCTGAGGGAATCAAGGTTCTATGCTATCTCGGTAAAATTAAAAAATTCAAGGTAATGCCCGCTTTGTCCATAAGATATCTCACTAACTCCTGGTAAAGAGTGCATGTATGATGGTTCAACTTCTGATGAGCTTGATTTCCTGAGGGACTGCTGTTAGGCAGCTTAAAAACAAATTAAAATGATCTGTATTAATGAACATCAAAATGTCATGAACCCTGTACCGTTTACCAGTGACTTTCTGTTTAGTCACTTCTAAGATGCCCGTTAGTGTTGGTTACAGCGGACTACCACCTATGTCCCTCAACTACTGGTATGCAATACATTCAAAAATCGGATATACTGCTTCCTACAAGTGGCAAAATGAAGTCATTCGAAGGGCCAGCAGAATACTCATCTCACAATTCTGGAGAAAGATGAAATCACAGGAAAAGTCAACCGCCCCGGATATTTCAGTGTTTATAAAAGTCGAGTAAACGCCAGCGGACTAAAAGTGTGACTTCATCACTAGCTTTTCCAGAGTATCCGCTAATTCAAAAGATACCGTAGAGCAGTGAAACTGTGCGGATAGGCTCCAAGTTGCCTACCAATAACGAGGTAAGTTTTTTATACACAGAGTTTGGAGTGGATGTACCACACTATTTCTGATATTTGGGAACGATGGCGGTGCTGTCCGTAGCTCGGGTTGACGGTCTCGTTATTGGTATGTTTGCCGAGCTTGACATTCAGGTTACAAGGGTTTCATCAGCAAGCGAGGTGACATCATCAGTGCGTAAGTGTTTCAGAGTGTAATTTTGAGCGCTCAAAACTATACGCACTGATGATGTCACCTCACTTGTTGATGAAACCCTTGTAACCTAAATGTCAAGCCCGGCAAACATACCCATACCAGTGCCACATTATGTTTGACAGCGCTCTGCATCATACCAATGACAATCCGTTGAGGGATCCGATTGAGTGAAGTTGGGATCCCTCACATCCCTTCGTAATCCTAGAGTAACGTTATCGTACGAACAAGAGAGGTACGACTTTACCTGACTAACCTTACTCCACGGTGGTTCCTAGCCAGATATCAACAGGATAAACGAAATTTGAAATGAACCTGATTGCATGTATAATGTTGGGGAAATAGCCTCATATCTGTTTCGTTGTGATGATGACGGGTACAGAAGAGAACTTATCCACCACTCATAAAGCAGGGAGGGAAATTTATCGTTTTTGAACCTAAAACCTTAGTTTTCATTAATGGGATAAGTTGGTTGATTCACCCGTTCAACTTCGTCTCTATAGAGTGTGCAAGATTGGTATGTTACAAACTACCCACAACCAGTTTACTCACATGCTAACTGGTTTCGATTCACCTAATCAAGTTATTTTGAGTTATTTTGAGCTGTCAGACCTCGAGATTATTACCTATTCTGGTTAATTTGGTGAACTCTCCATGGTACAGCCATAATACAATTCCATGGAGGTTATACGCAATATGTGAGCTATAGTCATGGCTCAACCAAAGTCATCCGTATTACTGATGCCAATCATTTCACTTACTAGTCGCCCGTGCCAAATTTACTGCGTAGTTTCAACATCTGCTACACATGAGTTTTAAAGCTCGATCCTTTCCATAGAACCGCCCAATTTAGACGATCTATACAGAGTCTTTGGAGTCTTGTTGTTGTCAAGTATAGAATAGCTGTTCTCGCTTGAAACTTGTAACCGTCGTCTCATGTCACCTGGAAAAATAATTGTCCAAGTGATCATACTACTCCGCTCATTCAGCCGACTGTATTGTGTCCGATCAACTGTTAACATTTTCGCATCGCCTGGGATGAGCAAGCAGGTCAATCATTAAAGCTGTCGAATACCGTGACTTCTCTCACTCATTCTCATTTCTATCTACAACACGTAAACAGTTAACACTACTAGCTAAATGGCATACTACCATGAAAAGAAAAACACATTGACCTTATAACCATGTCATGGGAGAAAGATCTTAACACACGACAATGTGATGCTTTTCAAGCTCTCCGAATTTAAATGTACGGCAGAACGGGATTGGTGTAAGTGTGAGGTAAAAATATTGATGTGGCAAGTTAGGAGGTTGCCTTAGCTTCAGTCGCTGTTTATCACTGTTAGTAAAAGAAGTGTCTCGGTTTGCAGTTCTGTTTTTTTCGTGTTATTGATCTGTTGGGCAGGCCTTGTAGGTCCTGATATTCGGCAGTTTTCTGGACCATCTGTGGATTACTACCTACCTTATATATTGATGATAGTTTTTCGGATTGTTTGCTAACCTTTCGAAAGTGTTCCACCGAACCAAGCACTGTTCGTTAGCAACTAAGCTTTGGTCTTAAGGTTTCGCAGGGTAATTCAATCGTTCACGGACTGAAGAGGTTTGTCTAATTTTCCAGGTTCTCAGAAATTGGTTTGTTACTCATAGCAAAAGTAAATGGATTGTGAAGTACCTACAGTACTCACACATATTTAAAGTTAGCTTGGTAACCAACAGCAGAAAACTATATCGGCCTTTTTGCTTTCCAAAAATGAAGCTTTCCGTATCTGTTCCTCAACATGACACTTGTGTGAAAGACTTGATTCAACAACGTAAGCATTTTCCGTAACCGTAGCTTGTACCTTGAATCCGCTTCACAAATACTCCCGGCATTTTATCATCAACTAGTGAAATGTCGTCGTGTTGTTTGAAATATTCCAAGCATATAATGTTTAAACCAATCATAATTATTGCTTCACGTGGCTTTAACTCTGTATACGTTGAAGCACGTGGCTGAAGACTAACACGTAAATGTCTGTGAGCATTCAAACAAGCACAAAATGTACGAACTCACTAACAATCAGAGGCATTATTTCACTCGGAGAAAAACGTTTAAAGCTACTTCTGTGGTTCTGAGCCAACTAGGCAACAGAGTATCCTACCGAAAGCAGCGTCAGTATTCGAAGTCATGATGCACTTTATAGATCCAAAGTCTGCGGAAGAAACTAACAAATGAGTAGAATGGACGGAATTAGTCCAGAATATGTCGAACTTCATGGAGAAGACAGAGCCTGACCACAGAATCTAGTAAAACCTTACCGCCGAGTACGCGAACATTACAACACACACGACGATCAGTCTCTGTTCAGTCAAACTAGTTTGTAATGAAGACTAGATGGACAGAGATATACAATGGGTTTAAAGTATCATTTCTTTATCCGCCTTAAGTTAAGTCACCTGGATTTTTTTGTTTGTATGCCTTGTCTTGCCAAAATCGTCTGATTTTTCCAACTGTCTCTATTGACCATAACCGGCATATTATTGATTTCCGTCTGAGTAATTTGTTTTTCTGGTCTATGACCTACAGGTTTGTTCACTATCCCACTGCATTTATAAGTGCATTTCTAACCTGAAAAAATCCCATGTTACGAGCGTTGGATTATGCAGTTGAATTATGCATCATCTTGTTTTCCAGATCTCTAGCTTGCATTTATCTGTCGATTTATGTAACGTCTTCTCTGATCACTTCAGCTTCGATTGAACAACTGGTCTTCCAACTATGTCATGTTAAAATAGACCTCTTGAACTTGATCTGCGTGTTGTTTCAATTCGAATTGTGACCAATGAGGAGATCATCATTTGCAGTCCGGAATCACGATTTAAGGGCGAATTGAACAGAACGGTAGCCACACTTTCTCGTTGTATACCGTTTCATATCAATTTGTTACACGATATGTGGCTAAAGTTGTTTTTTGATTTTTTTGCGTGTATCTTGCATTAGTTCCGGATACACGAAGTAATGCCAGATCCAGTGGGTTGGAGGATCTGATATACTATCTCAAGCATGACAGCTGCTTTTCAGTGGTCAAGTTTTGGACGAATTAGTCGCATTGACCCCGGACGTATTAGTACATCCAAGAACTTCCTGCACTAACACAGTTACGTAAATTTCTAAACCAACCACCCTATTTCATGTGTAAGACAGAGATGGACAACATGGTATATCGACGACACATTCCGAATGTCATGTTGACATTTAGAAAGATACATACCAAGAACAATTCACTCCACAATATTGTCTGAGTAATATGTTGACCACATATTTTGTATAGGTGAATTGAAAGACCATGATCACCACCTCTGCACACAACTGGATAGTCTACACCCGAACGGTGCGTTCATCACAGAAGCTCAGAAGAAAAACAAACTCCCATTCCAAGATGCAAAAATGTATGTGAACGATGATCGATCCACAAGGAAAAGGGTACATAGGAAACCCACCTAGACGGAGCAGGATATTTATCTGGAAAATTCCGTACCAATATCACTCAAACGTGGTCATGTTCGAATCCCCTTCAGCAGGATTGTCAAAATTCGCTCACTAGACACAATCGAAAAACAATAAATTTCCATCCACCAAACACTGGTGAACAACAGGAACCAAGCGCGTTTCATTCCTGGACTACGTTAGGAAAGATGGGAGCCGTCGATATTGGAGACGGTCATCCGCAAACCCGTGTGCATACCACTGCCACACACGGGTGAGTATGTAACCACACTCATCCAACGTAGACCGAACTGTGTCCTCAGAGCTGCGTACAACGCGGTAGGATTAAGATTGACCGAACCGATGACATGGCTTCCCTGCACATCGAGGAATGATACACGCAACTCAGTGGACATCATCATCATCATCATCATCA
>QNGE01000303.1:137966-162791 GCA_008508345.1 Paragonimus westermani
CCTATGAGTGTAACTGCTTTTCGTCTGACTGCTCCCCTTTGGCCTGTCTGACAAGGTTGCACCTGGAAGGACCGGAGTCCTAGTCAGCATAGCCCGCCGGATCAAAACAGTACACAAGCCCGACCACCACGTCAAGGTAGCAGTATAGGTCGGGACACTCAGTAGACACATCCAACATTACCCACGAACTCACTTGTACTTGTGAAACGGTGAGAACCCTTGGGACACGTGTCTCGGAGCACATTTCAAAGTGATTGGTGAACAACCGGAATGGCACTGCCAAATCGTCTGTCACACGACGTGTGAAGGCAACGGGACACGTCGTCCAACTGGAGAAATCTGTTCGTGTGCTGTATCGCCCAATCAATGGATATGCTATATCTTTTGCTGAATTCATTACTACACATCGTGATACACCTTCATTTTGCATAGGGCAGCAGATGGTATTTAGTCTGTCATCAGCACGATGTTGAGGGTTTGTAGTCATGAGTTTATATTGTGTAGTAAGTGGTAGTTATGTTTACCACTTGAATGCTTCAGTTCTGCCGTTCGCACGAGTCTGTTCTCTTCCCTTGTCTTCAGTCCATTTTCAGGCTACCTAACAGCTCCCGTCTATTTCCGTATACCTTACTGCGTGTTCCAACTTACTGTATAACATAAATGATTGATTTGTTCAATGTAGCAAAAGTTAATTTGAAATTATCATCAAGTGACTGAACTCGATCCTAGCAAAATATCCCAAGAAAATCAGCAACAAACTGCAGTGATTTGCACAGATTTCGTGTCAGCTGAACAGGGAGTATAAATGTGTGTTAACCTGTTTTTGACTTGGAAATGCTTTTTACATGCGGCAGCACGTAGTTGTATACTTGTTTCGAGGACTTATCAACAAATACAAACAACAAAATATTGTCTCAGAATGGACCCAGTAACATGTTTCGTACATACACCCCTCAGAATTTCAAGCGGGTGAACATAGGTTTACGTGTGATTATCAGCGTACATTCATATTGATTTCAACACTGATGACCTTGATCGTGATCTCTATAATCAGCTCCAACTGATTACTATTTTGTACACCTAAAGTGTGAGTATTCAGGGCGGTGTTGATTTCGGCAGCGTTAGTATACCTGATGGAGATGGGTGAAATACAAACGATGGTTTGAAACGTTGAAAAGTGAATACACTCTTAATGTAACAGTTGGGTGTCAAAATTTCAACAAAACTGATTAACGAGATTTCACACGAAGAAAATAACTCAGCGGTGGAACAGGGAAACCCCGAAATTTTAGCATTTTCTGGCATTCGGCGGGACAGAAAATGTTTGCTGCTGGAGAAACGGATAATGTACCGCAGCACTTTCCGTCATAATTTAGGTGGTAACCGTGAGGAAATAACCTCCATTTCGCGGGCGATTTTGTGCTTTATCACTGGAAGGGGACAACTGATGAATGTGAAATTTGTTAGCAGTGACGAAAAGATTCATTCGTTGACATTTTACGTCTTACGGTATGCCAAACAGTAGTTTATCTTGTCGTCACAAGTGATTAACCGCTAACCAGACCTAAGCTGAAGTCGCTCTGTTTTATCAGTTTAGCGTGTCCAGCTTAACGAACTTAAACGTAGCTGGTAAGTGAACCATAGAACACCCGATCGATCTCTACCAGAGGCAAAAAATAGTCTCGGAATATTGAGAAATCAAAGCTGTCGTTTAACAGTGGAGACCTTCAAATTGTGTGATTGCAACAGCTTGTGCCGCTTTCTTCTCTGTTGGGATAAACAAAACTGTTCCATGTGACTTCTATAGTTGTTTAACTTGTGGATTCAGAGTTTGATTCAATGTACCATATACTCGTGAGAAAGCTTTCTGACTTGTTCATATCATCGTTCACGTTTTTAACTTATGCATAGTGATAAGCTCAGATATTACAGTAGTGCATTAAATTTCATCTTATTTAATAATCGATCATTGTGTCCCAACTGAACATACCAATTGTCCAATGTACTATCTAGCCAAGTATTTTAAAAATCTAACTTCCTGCGTGAAACGTCCAACCAGATATGGCGAATTGTCATGCTTTGTTGAGGTACACAATTTGAAGAAAGTGAGTCGAAATGAATCATTGGGATAAGTGGCTCGATGTGTCATCAAAAGGAGTACGGTTTACATCCTTAACTCGTTGCACTTCAATGTATACATTGGCTGAATATCCGCACTCTCATAACGAACGAATCTATTCCAGTTGTTGTCATTTACTTTTCGGTAAGTGACCATTACTGAATATCGGTCATTAATTCTGCCATTATTTGCTGGACTCAGGATAAGTCCATCAAGCTCGTTCCGCATTCAGTCGAATACCGAATCTGGGCTTTTTAATGGAGCTTAAGAAGACGACAAGTGTGGCACTATAATGTTGGGCGGAAGAGTGAGTGTGTATACCATCAAAGACGAGCGATCCAACGACGATATAAGCAGTCGTACAATGCTAGATGAGGGTGATTCGGTTTATGTATCACCAACCTTCTAATCCACTAGGCAGTTGCATTAGACTTGGTTAGTAATTAAAGTTATAGAAACTTACTATAGAAAACATTTAGCGTTACAACTATCAGTCCAGAATGAACAGATTTTTCAAAATTTTTTAACAGGCTAACAAGGACACACAGAATTTGAGTGTTAGTGTCAATACACATGTTGATTGCTCTGCTCTCCTTTTATCGGCTGATTACGATGCTTGAGATATGGTGTCCGATCAGACGTAGCAGTGAAAAGAACAGTGGTAACTTCTTGGAAATCGAGCAATCGAAGAATGAACGATATTTAACCAAGAACACCAAATCGGTGAGTGTCGAGAATTACTGCATAATTACGGCAAATGGAGAGCCAGAACCGTGTTTATTTTCATGTTTAGTCCAACAGACTGGCCTCAGCCTGATCAGTTTTTCCTTCAGATATGTGCGATGTGCATGCACAACACATGCGGGCTGGGGGCTGAAAAGATTTTCGCTCGAGAGTGGTTAGTTATTGTGCATTGGAATAGTATATGTCTTTTATCAACAATGTACAAGTGAAGGTTGTATACCTGCTCCGGAAGAAAATACCAAACAATGGTCACAATAGATAAACGGGCTGTATTCGTAAAGGCGGATGTCGAGCTTGCGTGCGTCTGAAATTTCCCGTACGATAACGAATCACAATGATCGAGTTGACTAACCAAACTGGATAGGTCTACCAAAAGATGGCACTTGTGTATGTGCGGTGACCTGCGTGCGTCTGCGTGTGCGTAGGCATGACACCTTTGCCTATGGAGAGGTTTGCGTACAGTATGTTTGCTTTTCTAAGTCCAAAAACTGAGTTTGTAGAGAAGAAAAGAGATATCTGGAATTTTATTGAATTTGATTTCTACGATGAACATAATAAGACTGCTGGTAGTGAAAGCCGGTTATTTGTCACGTTCTTCTTGAATCGTTTCAGTTACTCTTAGTCAACTGAATCACTGTCAGATTGCATCCAAATGTGAATGCCCAACTAATTAGCTGAAAAGAGCTGGTTCGATACTCACGTTTGATATGTTTATTAGGGTGAAAACCGAACCATTAAGAGATCATCGATAGAACGTTAGTTGACCAGGGCTGTAAATGCAATCCAGTCATAATGTAAACGGAAGGATGCTGGCATGATATTTGAACCTATATGTGAATTTTCAGTCCTGTGTCTACAGTATGTGGTAGTGTGACCTGTATAAGTCAACATCACCTGCAATTGTGAATTATGCTCTCAATTTTCCCATTAAACTAATGAGGGAAGTTATGTTTGTTAATTTCAAAATGGGCTAACAAAATTACAGTCAGAGTGTTTACGGAAGAAAGTAAGGTAAAGGGTTGAGGCCTTATTAGAAAACAACATTCAGTGAGAATAATAACATTGGCCTACCATAATAGTGCATTGAACCAAGAAATATGCAGACAAACATTAGTCGACCGCAAACAAAACACGTATATTTGATGAGTCTTAAGGGTGTTCTACGATGGGACTTAAAAAAATTCAGCTTTGGTTATCCACTACAGGTATGCTGATCTGGTAGTGTACTAAATGCTTCAAACAAATAGGCAATGACCACGAAATTAGAGATTACATTCTATAGTGAGAAGAGGTTCTGTCTCAGCGGTAGTTTGATCGTTTGAAACTGACGTCTAAGAGAGTGACCCATTATTCGCTTTTCATGTGCATCTAGAATAGATCATTTAATGAGACTGCAGGTGTGTGTGTATATAGTTTTGGGCACAAAGCTTAAACCTCTTCACAGATGTCTACATCCAATTAAGAATGAATCCAGTACCACAAAATTTTCTGGGTAAAACTATTCTGAGCCTGTTGACACATTTAGTGGCTTGTTTGTTCATTCCACGCATTTTCGAAACACCGACTGAAAGGTCACATTTTTAGTTCGAAGTGGTGGCGTACAGTGAGAGATACCCTAGAGTAAACTCACTCAAATATTCTCTTTAAACAGTACATCAGTCTTTCCTTTTTTGTCTTAGTTGCAGAATTTTCCGATAATCTCAGTCGCCAATGTTTCTAAACCCTTTTCACATGATTCTAATGGTGACTGTCAAAGCGATTATGTATTAACTTGCAGTCATCAGTGCTGTTCGGTGAGTGGCTATGTAAGAGCCTCTGGATTAACCAGGTTATATCAGTTTGTATAGCGTACATATATTCAAGACCTTGTATGACGCTATTTTTGCCTCAATAGCGTACGGTCTCATTGGTGATCTAACACTATCTGACAAGTCAAGCAGGAATTAAACAAGAGATGGGGGATTTAAGATAGCCTCCTGAGAGGAAGTTGTTATTTCCTAGGAGCTAGTCCGATGGCCGTTACGTTACATTTAGGTGCAGTTAGATAATCACCCATAAAGTATTTTCCACCAGATCGCACATAAACTTAATGCCGGATTGACTTCTCTTCAGGGGTTTGCTGACCATCAGTATTTGTTAAGAAGACCACAATTTAAAAGCTGGATGATTTGCCATCGGACAGGCGTTGCGATATGAAAGATGGGATAAGCATTATGGAAATTAGTTCAAATGGTCTGAAGCAAATCTTGTCAGCGCGAACTAAGATAGACGGTTACTACAGTTCTGCCAGTTTAATTTGCTAAAGCTTTAGAAGACCGTAGTATTATAATCTATCCCTCTACACTTTCACTGAAGACACTGACCGGCAGTTGACCTCAAAAATGAAAACTTTATTCCTGTTGGTCTTGGGAGCTCACGAAATACCGTGGGATCAATGTACATCAGCCGCTGATCTCGTTTCTTTTTATAGAAAAGATGTACACATTTAGTGTGACAACAGCAGACGTGACAATGTTGTTTTCATAGCGTTCCTTTTGCTTGTTTTATGAAAACGTTAAAGAAAACCAGAGTTTTGAGCGACAAGTGGAATTTCAAAGTTGTCCCATCAGACACCTCATAAAACCGACAGCCACTTAGCGAGAACGGTAGTGTTAAGTTTATATTGTAAGGTTGCTTTCAAGTCAGATAGTCAGTGTACTTTGGGGCCGTCTCCTTTGCAGGGAAGTCTCGAACAACTGAGAAAATTTGCTAAGTTTATTGTGTACTCACTATGCAAGCTGACCGAGGGATCTTGTTTAACTCTGTTAGATGTATAACCACAAAGTAAAGTTTATGACATGTATCCAGTATGTCCCTTTCTGGTCACTATTGCAATGTATGACATTTTAAAAAGTGTGCCTGAGGCATCTAATAATTTTTATGAGAAATTTCTCTTTCTCGTTAGGATGACCAACTTGGATTACGAATAAGATATTATTTCACCTCATTCGTCTATCGAAAGCATTAATGTGCCGTTGAATCACATAACCAACAAGACTGGTTTGTACGGGAGGCGAAAGTTACCTTCAAAATACTTCTTACTTAAAGACTGAAACTATCCTCACGCTATCGTTACGAGTTGAAATAATCCGTTTGACACGATATACCGCTTTATGTACGTAACTAGAAACAACTTGTCAGGTTGTGATACTACAGAAAAGTTAGTTTAAATAACGGTTTCATATAGTGCTTTCCTCAATGTTGGTCACACGTGGCGCCAGGAAGACCGTCGGTTTTTCCCTTAACCGGAATGTGCATGAGCGGTTCATTTTGTTTTATAGTTAAAAGCGATCTTCTGCGTGATGCAGATGTGAACAGTTTGACCATGTTTGATCGTTCTTGCCCCCGTTATCTGGATTAATTCCGTAAACAAAGCGGCTGCTCTGCCATGTCCACGTTAACGAACTTCCCAGTTGTGGTCAGTTGATCAGTTGATTCGTGACGGGTAACACACTTCTGTTGACAACTGAGCGTGAAGTACACCAGGTGTTATTCGCCGACGATATCACCAGTCTGATATAGCTGGGATCTGATTGAGGATGAGCATGAAGGTAATATAGTATAATCTTGATTGTTGTGTTGGGTAAGATCAATACATGTTGCCTTTCCAGTTGGAGACTTCGCGGTAACCTGGACTGCTGCTTAGAAACACTACTCAATAAAATAACATATTGGAATTAGTAGTATGTTCATATCAACAGCAATGCTTGATTTTACCTCCAGTTTATCCTGCTTTTGCTGTCTTTCTTTTTTAAATTTTTCTCTAAACTATTCCGTATCACCCGAACTGCATCACTAATTGATCTACCCCAAAGGTGCTGACAAATTAAGAACAGATGAATCATCCTGAAACAACAACACAGTGTTACAGAGCTGACTACGAATTTACTGCACACATAAACATATACGTCTTCAACATTACGAGGAGTAGTCGAAACCTTGTTGGTAATGAGAACAGTCGTCTGATAAAACAAGTACACGACGCATCTGGACAGTGTGGAATACATTTTACAACACTTGAGGTAAGGAATTCTGTAATGACCAAGTTTTGTTATGCAACTCTGCGAAAGTTTTCAACATTACTTAAAGTGAGACAGCCTCCAACTTTGTATGTGAAGGTTAGACAGGGTAGGAAACACTGCGAAGCAGGAGCTAAAACTGAAAAACCGATTTTCCTATTCTCTTCTCTTTCGTTTCGGTCTACACTAGCACACAATGGAAAAGGTTCCAATTCACAGGTTCGTGGAAATCCAACATGGGTTTGCTGAAGTGCTTAGTGGCTTCGCATTAGCTTGCCGAATACAGCATGTGTTCTTTTCCAGAAGAGCCCTTGAAAAACTAAACGTACCACTCATAGCTCTCTTCACTTCTCTCTGTCAAGGTCAGCCGATAAGAGTATACATCCTGGTGATGGTTTCAAACATGCGCACAAACTTTCGTTTACTCAGTTCAAACGGACGCATTTGGATGTCCGCATATTTGGGTTAAACTTCAAAATACCGCTCTAGGGTGTCGATAAATTCAACACGCAAGTTCGGTTAATCATGTAAGATCAGCCGAAAGGGGTTCCGCTCAAATCTTTCGAGGAGACAGGCTAGCCCAGCGCAGACTTGTTGGATAGTTCCAGCCAGCTCTATCGGCGTCTAGTCGCCAAAAGAACTGTTTAAAACAGGTACACACTAACAAGCCATGTAGGAGCTAAGGAAACCGCAACACCTGTTATTCCTCAAACCTGATAATGATCCCGGTATTCTCATCGTGAACAAGGACGATTATATAGAAATAATGAACACCGCCTCAAAAGATTAGCGACAGTTCAAAGAGGACCAATTGACAGAAAACGAAATATTGTTAGAAAATCAAGTTCCAAGGTAACGTCAAATATTGTTGTTACATGGAAATCAATCAGGTGCCCGTTATAGACAACTGAAGCATGAAGAACACCCCGATTGAAAAGTGCTGCAAAATTACGGTGCACCTTTAAGCCCGATTCTGTTCTGCTTACCACAGAGTTGCTTGTTGGTCAGTGAACATCCTGAGTCCCGTCCACAAACTTTTAGCCCTATATTGTTCAAAGGACTCTTTTGAATTAGCTAAAATTTTATAAGACATTTTGGTTAACGCGAACGTATTGTATTTCATGGATGTTTACTCACTTTCCACGAATGTTCCTCTTCATGTGATGGTTGGTATTTTATGTGATCTTCTTCTAATCAGAACGGTGGCATAGATGTTAAATTTGAATATTTCATGGTTCTTATTCTATTTTTTAAGGAAGGCATTTGTTTCGCTTTTGGGGTACTTAGTTACCAACAAACAGAAGGTTTTGTTATGGATGGTCTGTTGAGCTCAACATTTGCGCACAACCTCTTAGGAAGAATTGGGAAGCAAGTCCCGGATTCTGTAGCCAAATAGTCGTTTTACAGAGGAGAGATTGATGATGTTTAAACTTTCACTAATTTTGCACATTTCGATTTGTATTCTGACTTTCGTGAGAAAATTCACCACAAGCTTTCGTTTTCTCCTAACGTCGAAGCGAAAAGCACTGCATTTTTGGGATGTACTCATCAGTAGACGTGCTGATGATACGCTACAACGCTCAGTTCACCGCAAACCAACATGCCGTGGCCCACGTCCTGATTTATTCATCTTTGGTTCATATTTGGTTATTGAACTGGTTCACAAAGACAGGCGTATCTGTACTCATGACAAGCTGCAAACAGAACAGCAGTTGCTGCGACAAATCTAACTAGCAAATGCATACCCAGACAAATTCATCGAGGCACACAATACAGTGAAAAAGAACACTGATCCCATAAGTACAGCTCAAAAGAAGGATGGATTTTATTCATGCTATTCAAAAGTGGCACTCCAGACAACGACATCAAACGCAAACTAAAGTCCTCTCTGGCTCGAACGTATGTGCCTGCCAAATTACGTTCAATTCAAACCTTCAGAGGATCAGTTCTCGTAAATCTCGGACGCAGTCTGTCCATCCATTCACTCTCTCACGTCATCTACCTGCCCACTTCCAGCTGCAGTGACGTTGACATAAGCAGAACACATCCAGAACACACGCCGAATCGGTCGAACTAACCGACGGCGCACCAGCCTCAACTTGGGGAACTGACGACTCGACATCCAACGTCATCGATTGCCAAGCCCACCAGTATACTCATTCAACACACTGCTGCGCAGTCGACACCCAGATTTCCCAGCTTTCTGCAGAGCGAGGCTCATCTGAACTTACCATCCGACGTTATGTTCACAAAAGTGGTTGGAGCAGTCCATCGTGGTCGTGGTCACATAATTCATGGTGTGCTTGTACACACGTCCATTCCCAGTTTGTCGTTGCCTGTATGATGTATATAGCTGGCATGTTTCGCATTTACGACTGATGAGATTGCACAAATTGTTGCCATAACGCGATGCATGTCTACTTTCTGCTCTGATGGGGTGGTTAAAGAAAACTCAGTATTTCAAACTTAGCGGATGGCAACATCGAACCTCGTTGAATTATGCTGATCGAACAACTCAGTGTTAGCTTCTTTGTAAGCTTCTCTTACTAGCTAACCAGTTTACCAGTTCTAGGCCTGCTAGAAAGTGCCTGTATTTACATTGCTTTAAGAAATAAGGTAGTACTGGTAACCATGCGGTCTTTGTTGTTTAAATGAATTCTCGAAACAGATAGGCATTGTTTATAGATACGACAACTCTAAGGGTTTTGATGGGAGACTCATGATGTTAACCTATCATGTAAATCTATCGAGAAGTATAATTCAGGAGCAATCATGAGTAACGTTCCAGTTAAGCACATCGGTGAGCTGTAATTAACTATCTTTTTCTGATTGGTTCTCGTTATCTGCCTCAAAAGATATTGGTACAACATGCAAGCGTCCACGAACGCAAATCGGGTGGACATGTAATACGTTTTAAATTAAAGCAAAGAACTTGCGGCATTCAAAAAGCTTTTGAAGCACATATCTCACCAATGGTGTTACTCCGCTGTGCTGCCTTCCAGTGAATGATGTGAGCCGTGGAACGTGATAAAATCAAGCCAAGCAACACCAAACAGTGTAACATCTGTGCGTGGAAGTGGACGGAAAGTTGTTCTGAAATAGTTAAAACGATATTCGGAGATAGGAAATGTTGACAGAATGTTCACAATAATTGATTTCATTGTAAAAGCGCGGTCTGCGTTTATGTAAACTTTATCGCATTAAAAAGTTTTGTGTCATGTTATGTCATTTCGACTTATAATTAAAGCCTACATTAACTACGTGTGTGTACGCGTGTGTGTACTCGAGACATTGAATATTTTTTTGCTGATCAATTAAGACAGAAAACCCGGAATTTTTGAGGAAAGAGCAAAGTGAGAGGAAATTTTATGGAAGCAGATATTGCAAGCTTGAACCCATATGGAACACAACTTCTGCCTCGTTCTTAAACTTTTGGAAAGCGTAAAGAATACAATTTTCACGTGTCTATAAATGTTGTGCGTTCGTCGACATGGAACGCAGAAACTGTAACTAATTAACATGGTTTCTCAGATTGACGAGACTAAATATTCCTACTCACGTGTGAATAGGATCACGCAATCGAATATGCATTAGTAAATAATAGGCACCGTTTTAGTGAACGATTTTGTCGAAACATTGTAATGTTTGCTCCCAGTTATTGTTCACAACCAAATCGAAAGCAAATTAGAATTAATTGCATTCTCTTGAGTTAACCAAATTTACCAAGTGAAGCACTTCAAAATTAAGCCTTGGGCTCCCTCTTCGAGTTAGTCTGAACCCTATACTCAAGTATAATCTCAATTAGGCCTCACCCAGTGGGTGTAGTGTGGCCGATTGATGCAACCAGTTTGAGAGCTCACTGTTATCTGTTAGACAGAATTATGGTGACGGTTTTTCATATGATTATGCGCAGATGACCTTCGCACTAGTCAAGAAGTACTGTGACCGAAACCAATATTCAGTCATGTCTGATATAATATAGCCAACGTTTTCACAATCATAAACAGTAGAGTTTGACTTTCGCGTCTGACAGTTTTTTATTAAGGATTTGCTTTGACGAGGGTGATATATGAGTTGACACGTTCTCCATCGCGGCTACTTGTCCGACTTACACGATTACTCACTTGCACCATAACGTTTGGTACCTGCGCCGTACTGTTTCACTTGGTTTTATGTTGGTTTCCAGTCCACTTACTTACCTCTGTTCCAGAGGGTACAGAGCAGCCATCCAATGCAGTTACAATCAGCAAATATTTGTACACACCTAAGCAACTCAATGGTAGCAAATATAGTAGAGAATACTGTGCAGGTCAGTTAACCAAAACGAACAGGGCTGTTTAACACGAAAAAACGGTTCTTCAAGAAAGTTGCATTTTATCGTGAAGAAATACCGAATTTTTGAAAAAACTTTCTTCTCGTAAGAAAAACGATTATATGAAATGAAAGTATTTGTTTAAGTAAACTGAGGTCTTCCTTGGCAGTTTTAACAATGGAACTTAAGGGGCACTATATACATAAAATACTGGTTTGGAAGCACATTTCACAAACGAACAACGGTCAGTGTAGTTAACTGCGTGTTTCTTGTGCGGTCTTCGTAAACACTGGTTAGGCGGTTGGCTAAATACCTTCAGAATCGATGTTCGCAGCCATTCATGTTTTATTGTCCCATAGACAGGAATATATGACTGTGGTCAGCCATGATTCTCCTTACGTGAGACTACTTACTCGGAAATGCACCACAGCGCAATGTCCAGAGTTAACCTGCGATTGTACGAAGAACTTGATTCATGTGGTAGGTTGATAAATCAGAGCGAAGTTGGTTATCAGATTCAGAAACTTATCAAGTTTGGTGAGCTCCATTTCGTGCAGGAGAGTGAACACTGTAGAATCATACTTGGAATCTATTATTTGAAGAAAAAATTGATTTGTATTCGATTTGCCAAATGATGTATCTTCTTGAATAATGGAAAACTTAACCTTGACACTGGAAGCAATTATGTCTCTGAAAATATAGGCCTCAGTAGGGCCGGAGTGAAGGAGAGTTTGCGTTGGAAAAAAACGCTATTTTCGTGACTGTCTAACATAAAGTAAGCTGCACATACGCAGTATAATCAACGCGGATAATACCACGACAACGTTATGCTGTTCTAAGGACATAGCAACCTGAGGTCATACTGCTACGAATTAGGTGAGCAATGAATCTAGAGAGTATTCTACGTTTTTCCTGCATCATTGTTTCAGAATTATCAGACAAAGATGAAAACTGCGGAGAGGGAACTAGATAAGCATACAGGTCGGACTTTGAATTATGGTGAAGATTAAACGCTTAAGGAAAAAAGATAAAAGAACATTTCCGTTTTATGAAATCAGATACGAAGAGTTCAAATTGGCGGTATAACATATGCTACTATACAGTTAACAAAAATCTATTAGCAATAGGTGATTGAGACAAAATGGAGCGGTGACACAATGAGATGTCTTGTTTAACCTCTTGTTTTCACAATGAAAGCCGGTTCTGGAATTAGTTGGCGAAGTGTTTTGTGTGTCTGTAGAATAAAAGACTTAGAACATCTGGCTGGCAGAAAATGAACAAATCTAAAACAGTTAAGTCTCCAGATACATTTGGAACACGTGCAGCCAAAATCACTTCAGATGTATTCTGAAAACACATTTTGATCAATCACTTCGTTTGCGATACACAGACCATGGTCAATTAGCACACATCAATTCAAATAAACGACAAATACGAATGAGCCATCAGCTGATATATGAATAACACATCATCATATAATTAGTCCCGTCCAAATGGATCGTCAAGATGTCAAAGCAAGCGAACAAAGTTCAATTTTCAAACTGGCCAAGTAGGCAACTAACGCTGCACGCAATATATTGATCTGTCATTGAGGCACACGGAAATGAACGGGAACTGATAGGTAGTCTGAAAGTGGACTGGAGACAAGGGAAGAGAACAGACTCGTGTGAACGGCAGAACTGAAGCATTCAAGTGGTAAACATAACTACCACTTACTACACAATATAAACTCATGACTACAAACCCTCAACATCGTGCTGATGACAGACTAAATACCATCTGCTGCCCTATGCAAAATGAAGGTGTATCACGATGTGTAGTAATGAATTCAGCAAAAGATATAGCATATCCATTGATTGGGCGATACAGCACACGAACAGATTTCTCCAGTTGGACGACGTGTCCCGTTGCCTTCACACGTCGTGTGACAGACGATTTGGCAGTGCCATTCCGGTTGTTCACCAATCACTTTGAANCCTAACGTAGTCCAGGAATGAAACGCGCTTGGTACCTGTTGTGAACCAGTGTTTGGCGGATGGAAATTTATTGTTTCTCGATTGTGTCTAGTGAGCGAATTTTGACAATCCTGCTGAAGGGGATTCGAACGTAACTATGTTCGAGTGATATCTGTAGAGAAACTTGTAGATGGTTGTACTGCTCCGTCTAGGTGGGCTTCCTGTGTACCCTTCTTCTGGTGGATCGATCATCGTTCACAGACATTTTTGCATCTTGGAATGGGAGTTTGTTTTTCTTCTGAGCTTCTGTGATGAACGCACCGTTTGGGTGTAGACTATTCAGTTGTGTGCAGAGGTGGTGATCATGGTCTTCTGATTCACCTATACAAAATATGTGGTCAACATATCGCTCATACAATATTGTGGAATGAATGGCTGTTGCTGCTTGTCTCTCTCAATACACTATAAAAGTATCGGTAGGTAACGGCCGCAGTGGACTTCCGATCACTATGCGATCAATTTGTTTGTAAAATTTACTACCGAATAAAAACTGGATCTTCGTAGTACACAAGAGCTTGCGAATTCCAACCGTAGGTCAGGTGAGGGATGTCATTCTCTGCTGCAAAGTTGTAAGTGACGATATCACCTCGTTTGGTAAACAGTGATTTTACATCAAAATCCACCGTTAACTCGTCCTTTAGTTTAGATCTCTTAAGGAAGCAACAAATGGAAATACATCCTTCAGATCATGTTGAGTAATCTTCCTGCTTTATGATTCCATTAATCGCACGTGACATTGAGCCAGTTTATTGTACGCCAAAAAAACTGTGTATAGTGTAGACCACACAGGTACGTGAGATTTCAATAAGCCGTACAGTTTAACTGTCTGAAGTCCTTTGTTTAAGTGATCACAGAAGCTTTTTCCATTAATCAAGCCACCCGATAATTGATTGTTATTTTGATCACTTGAATGCTTCAGTGCTTCCGTTCACACGAATCTATTCTATTCTTCTGTCTTATGTCCACTTTCAGACTACCTATCAGTTCCCGTTCATTTCCGTGTGCCTCAATGACAGATCAATATATTGTGTGCAGCGTTAGTTGCCTACTTGGCCAGTTTGAAAATTGAACTTTGTTCGCTTGCTTTGACATCTTGACGATCCATTTGGACGGGACTAATTATATGATGATGTGTTATTCCCATATCAGCTGATGGCTCAAGGTCTGTGTATCGCAAACGAAGTGATTGATCGAAATGTGTTTTCAGAATACATCTGACGTTATTTTACCGGTTGTTCCGAACACCAGATCATTTTGACGGCAACCATTTTATGCAGGTGAACAGTTCATTTGGTTTATTTTTCTCAGGTGTTCACTTTACTTGAAACTCCTAACAGTGCGTAGCTCTTCCGGACAGTCATTTGAATCTGAGTCCACCTTTGTTTGTGGAGGTCGTGTTTGTCATCAGTACAATGTTTTCAGCATGCTAAATGGCAGCCATACACTACCAGCTAAAGCAATATCCTATGCAAGCCAAGTGTGCTGGGTTGCCTCTCGTGCACTCATAATCTCGTGAGTTGTACTGAAATGTTAGCTTTCGACTCGATTCTTACGCTGTCTTTGATTTTTATTTCGGTACAGTTCAACTTTGCCGTTTTCTCTGATTTGTCATAGATTGAAGAGACTAACGAATTTTGTTTCAAAACTTTAAGTACGGAGTAGAACGCTATGAGATGATATGAAAAACCCAAATATATTCAAATCCAGAATAAAATTTATTGTGGTGCAATTTAGAACAATTCTCTTGGGAATGGTTTGCAATTTGTCCAAATGTGTTGGTTTGATATCAACAAAGGTAGCCAATTTGGGATAATTTGCACATAAAAGTGGTCTCCTACGCTTTTAGGGCTGGCATCTTGTTCGTCCCACTACACAAATTAGATATGCTTTCTGCATTGTGCAAGTGTACACTCTATATTGCATACTGCTGTCTGTAGTTGAATTACGAGAATTCGTTCGAACGTAAAAATTAAACGCCCCTAAACTTTTTTCTGTCGTGACGCTGGGGACTTAGTTATTTTGATCGTATTGCAAGTCAGCACGAAACAATACGTTAGAAAATCTGTGTCACAAGTATGGTATAGACAATTTGTTGGCTGATCATATTGTATGACAGTTATGCAATGGAGGCTGTCACAACCCAATTATGACATAGCTGTGATATTTGGTGCTCAAATTAAAATGCATGTTGTTAACCAGCTAGTATGAAATATACAAAACTTTTCCAAAATTTATCGAGTGCCAAGAAATTGAACTGCCAGTCAAACGGACCTTGCTACAGATTCCCGTGGAGATTCAAATGACACACCATGAAAGAGTAGGCTTGCTTGACATACGCTAAAACGAGTGTTTTGTGAACTATTTATCCAACCAACTGTCATCATCCTTCTTACAGCTTATTCACGCTCACTTATTTATTACTAAGAATGAATAAAAACAGTTAATACAGTCCCGTACATTTAAGTATAGTGGCAAACGTGAAAAAGATATGCCAATTTTCCACTATCAAGCAACAAATACAGACCAGATGGGATTGGTTAGAAAAAAGCGCACCAACATGCGCACGGTGAGTCACATTTAGTTATTGCAAATTTGTATTGATGCTTCATCGAATTTCAATTTATTTTCAGAGAATGGAATCTTGTTTTTTTTGGGGAAAACAAATTGTAAAATCCTTTTGATAGTATGCGAATTAGTCTATGGTTCATACAGTTTCACACGAAGAATTTAATATTGAGCCCTCTAAAATCAGAAAAATTCAGCGCAACCTTAGATACGTACGGAATTGTTCAATAAGATGATAGGTTTTATAAGCTACCAAGTCAGAATGAGGCCGATTGGGCTAATCGTAGCTATTCTACCAATTCGTCCGTGATTCAAGTCTTGGAATACGAAGCTGGTATTTCCGGTATAGAGCAGGACATAAGTTGGGACATAAATTGTGTACTGTAGATCTACGGTATTCTTTATTCCAATTCTTAGCAGAAAAAGAATGTTTTTCAAGTTTTCACGCAGTGTTTCAGAGCTTGAATGTCATGAGAAGAAAGAAGTGGGCTTCATAGTTTGACTGCATTAGAACTAAACGCGCAAGAATGAAGTGCTGAACAACACTATGGCTACGCTTACGAACTCAGGGATAAAATGAAAGAACACGTTGACATACCTCTGAGGAGCACTTGCGGTGGTCACTCGAAAATTTCTGAGGCGAACTGAGAACGGATGCATCGTTAATGAAGCTTTCAGCTATTTCTTGAGCGTCACAGAAAAAAACAATATAATCGAAACACCAAACCCAACTGCCTAAAAGATGGCCCGCACTAACACAAATTCGAAATTTGCAAATTGTTAACGGTCGAAAAAAGATGCAAAATCTGCAGGCTACGGAATTGAAAACCAATCTTTGAACAGGCGTGAGGATCGAAAGTTTATTGTGAATGAAGCACGGTAGCTTGTACAGGAATATTAACACTAGAGAAGTGATAATAATGTGACAACGAACAACTTAAAATAAATCAACGATTAATGCTAAAGAATAAAGCACACAGAGATGGATGATTGGTGCATTCAAAGCCTCATTTATCAGTTTGTCTCAGCTAAACATTCATGAGGAGCTTGACCAAAACAAAAAGCTTATGAGCTGGATGACTGGAGTCGGAAAATTACGAAAAGTCGAAACACCTGCAAAAGCAGGAGTTGAGTGAAAAACACCATCGGTGAACGAGAGGGACAGTGTGGGAGAAAAATGAGTCCCTGTTAAGTGGGTTTAGCTGTGCAAATTGCTATGCGACCACCCCATAACAAAGCAACATTCGAAGTGATAATTTTTAAACGGAGTGTAGTTCTGTAAACCTCAGCCAAAGACTTCGTGTACCAAGTTGGATCGGTGATTACATGTATTTCACTAGAAACAACTTCAGCCCCTTTGAAGGATCTGCTGATTATCGATTGCGTACCAGGAAGGTAAGCATTCGCACTGTCAAAGATGGAGCCTTAAACTTATAGTGGCGATCACTAATTAAATTCTAGCAGTGCGTCCGGGGCAACGATTATGAATTCCAGAAGTTTCGATGAAGTATACGCAAAATGAAGATGCGCGAAATTGCCGGGAATGTGGAGATGGGAAATCAATAACAACAAAGTTTATCTCAACGTCATTGGTTGGGTGTGAGACAAAACTGTTACTGATTTTGAAAAGACCGGGTTGCAAGTTTGAAAAGTAAACCGTAGTACTGATATGGTGATGTTTGAGAAAGGCCTGCTTACTGTTGGAGCGCATGCCGACTTTAATTTTTTTTGACAAAGAAAACAGTCCTTGGATTCATCAGCGGCGGTCAGATAATCAGCATGAGACGTACCAAAGTCGAAGTGAGCACAAAAGAGAGTAAGCTCTTTCCACACGATTATGGTTTAGATGCAGGCTGAATGGGATCGTTTGCGACAGGATACTGAATCGAGTCTTTGTAAACAAAATATCACCGAAAACCTTCTTATGTTAGTGTTTGTGAAAATAATGTGGTCCATGTAGAACGAGCCTTGTCAAATGTCTCTAGAAAAATGTAACGTAAATGGTTACCCGTGGTAACAGTTATTGAACCAAACGTTCAGCCTGGTGGGTTGATGGCCAGTCGAATAAAATCAGAAAAGACAAACCCATGAAGAGCGCGATCCAGTAAATCGATTGGAAAGAGCTGATTATTGCAGCAACACAACGATTATTAGTGAGAAACGGATCGAGGATGTACGGATCATTGTTGTCTCATCCAGATATAGTGGTATGCGAGGTAATATGTTGAGTGAGTTCAGGTTAGTGGATGGAGCATTTTGCATCACAACTTGATTGGTTTATTTGAGGTAAAGAGGGGAAGCCATACAACGTTGTATTTGACACGGAACGCGTGTTTCGGCATTTGGATCGAATGGGCTTAGCGACTCATTGTAAATGGTACTAGTTGTAAAAACCTGCGATAGGATTGCTCTTCGAACATATCACAAACAGTAGATTGTAAAAGATGTAAGCACATTACCGTGGAAACGAACTCTCAGGGAAAATAGACATATAGTATGAAGTGCGTTGTGAGTGTGCACAAAGACAGGACATTCAGAACGAAAACAATGAAGCAGGGATTGACGGGTTGTGGAAAATGGCTGGAATAATTGCTAGTGGTTTTGAACAAAATGGAACCACTTGAAGGAGTGTGAAACGAAGCGAAGTTGTACTTTGTTATAATGGTCAGTGATACCGCTAACACTGTATGTTTTGAGTTTTTAATTTGCGATAAAAATGTGTACTGAACTGTTCAATCCTGAATATGATAGAGAATTTTGAGTCAATAGTCCATTCAAAAAGCAACGACCTACGGCTGGTCTGAACATTATCAGGTGTGAGTTAAATTACGCAAACACAACAATTATGTAAATTATTTTGGTAAATTTGCATTAGTCTCTTAATTATACGCTCTCAAAACAAATGGATGTGATGAGGAAAGTGCTGTATTTATGGAAGTGTTTGTTTCTGCTCCAATGTTCTCATAACTACTGTTTGCAATGAGACTTTCGTTGACTGTACGCTGACTGCTTAGAGCAACCGGGAATACGGAATCAATTTCTAAGCAATCATAAAATCAAGTTTGCACTTATACCTTGAACAAACTTGTTGTCTGATAGAAATTGCGGACATTCTAACATCATAATTGTGTATTACAGCTGGCCATTTTTATCACAGTGAGTAAAAGGTTGGACAGTCGACAGACCAGTGAAAACATATGAGCAATTTATACATGATGTGGTAAACTTTCCTCACAGATAACACTGCACCTCAACTGGTCAAACGACATAAATCACTTTGTATCTGATGTAACTGTTTGTATACAATATCATTTTGAACAGATGAATATCCCAAGGTGGCTTCAGTTAGCTATTCGTTTATACCATCATCATACGATGTATGGTCACCGATGTCAAGAATTGTAGCAAAATGAGTAGGTGACAACCGGAAACGGTAACACAATAAGCGCGACTGAAAAGCATTTTTAAACGAGTGAAAGTTATGGACAAATGACTTGTTCAAAAGCCGCTACCCCTAATTACCTATCCCTACTATTCTCACACAAAAATGAGTTACTCCCTCTATCTCATATTCTTAATAAAGATAACTAATACGATCATGCAGAGTGAGAAAAATGAATTACGCGACTGATTTTGATCGGACTCTGTGTACATAAACATGAAACTATCATAATTAACTGTTGCAATATTATCCACTTCTACGAACATACTGCAAATTTAATTGACATGACATATTCAGTCACGAATGTATCTTTGTCTCAAAAATCAAAATGTTTCTGATAACTTTCAGTGATGTCAGCATTGTGATCAAAAATGTCGCCTCTCACTTTGAATGCGTGACACAACGTTACTACCTATCTATCTGTGAAGATTTTTTGATAGGATTAAAATTAAGGAACATTTTCATGAGTAAATCAACGTTTACTGAGTACATCAGGACCACTGGTTACGTTGCCTATCGAGATGTTATTGATAACGCATAAGAAAGTAGACAGGACACCCAATATAGCCTGAGCGCTACATAACTAACCAAACAGTAGTCGCCGTTCACTTTATTTCCAAGGCATCCAATAAAGAATGAGTTTCACATTCCAAGTTATTTTGAAAATGGATAAACAAACTACCAGGGATTCTAATCTCTTACCGTGTATATCCAGACCAACATATGAAGTTCTGTTGTTCTATCGAGTTGATTTACATAAGAACCCCATAGAATGATTTGCAGTTTTCAGGTACTCAAATGACTGTTAAACACTCTGATGTGAACACTCAAACACTGATACAGATTTGTGATTAAACCTGCAAAATTTGTTCAACTTGAGTTGGTTAGAAAGAAAACCATCTTTTCGTACTCTGGGTCTAGTTAGCTCAGCAATCGTTACATACTGCTAATTAAGTAAACACGTAAAACGGACTAAATATCCATTTCAACCCTTTACATTTTAATAGACGTGAAGCATTAGATGAAAAACGGTATACTTTATTATGGTAAAGTACTTATTCATTTGCTGTATTAGTAAGAAAAGAATACTGGATGAAAGGGTCGAAACTTTTGTGTGGAAAACAGCTAAGATCGTTTTGCTTGAACCAAGAATGTTCGAAACAGAGCAATCGCAATGTTGCTGAGAGCACTTTTGTATGATATTTTTTTCTACAGTAATTATCTATGAATTAAATAATTGGTTTCACATCAAGTAGAAGACGAGTGGAAAAAGGGGTCAATAATCTTCAGTAGTAATACAAATTCACGAATAATTATGCCACTGAAATTAACTTAATGAAATTATTGAGCCTACTGAACAGCGACTGATTTTCCGAACTTTGCATGCCAAATATCATTTATCCGAACAATAAACTGTAATAGCTTATTGTCCCGCCTATAACTACTCGGACACGACAGTGGTAGATGCATCATTAAGTCCGTAATTACCTGAGATCTCCATTAATTTTATGGTTATCCAGTTGTTTTTCGAAAACTTTTTTCTAATTTGTTATGTTACATCTCCGTCAGATGAAAAACAGAGAACGATATCGTTCCTGTCCGGTCACTTCAACCTGATGAACAGAAGCACACTTTCACTCACAGTGGTGCATATACTCACTGGTAGTGCAGAACAATATATGTTTATGACGTATACGCTAGCGACAGTTTTACGACAGACGTTCATAGACAAAATACCCTAAAGTTATATACTTGATGTAAGCTACCTAATTCAAATTAGAATAAACTAGTGCAGTTTCTGATAAGCTGATAATCCTTCATTTTTTGCGACCGTAAATATCCAAATTTGAAATGGCTATTGTTCTTCATTACTTATTTACAATGTAAATCATTCTTGTTGCTCGCTTCATTCCAATTTAGACTAAGTAAGCGGAAAGACAACTAGCCTGTGATGCAAACCAACTTCTATTCTCAACTTCATCCTTGTTATCTGTGTTGCTCGATACACGACGATTAGCAAGCTGGTTTATCTGGTACATCGTTCTCGAAACCTTTTAATTTCACTACAATTCACGAAATATTTTGACCAAACTCTACCCTCCGGCTATGTACATGGTGAAAATTTAAAATGATTTTTTCTCTCTCATTGAAATACCAAGCGTTTGTAATGAACGGGAAGTCGCTGATTCTGATTGTTAATCTGTTCATTCAGATAACGGGTTCAGATAGGGTATAATGTAATATTAATTTGTTTTCTTAGTAAAGATAGTTTCTGGTAAACAAATCTCGTAGTGCTACTTAACCGCACCAGAAGCTATTAGTTTTTACGTGTCTTATTCGAACTTTTGTTTACATCGCTAAATTCTTGTAGCATCTAGCTACGGGGTTGCTAACAGTTATGTTACCAAAACAAGAACGTGACATTTATTGAGGTAGGTCATAGGTTAATCTAAGACTTTCTGAAGTCGACTTAAAAAGTTTTACTATTTAAATGCTATGATCAACTTTCTCCAGGTGTTTTCTCTCCTTCGTTAACAGATGGGTCACCGAGTTTCCTAGTCGCTTTAGTTGACAACGTTTACACTCTTATAATTGGCAATAAATTCTACACGATGCCGCGTCCACTTGACTTTGCTTTCTACCTGTTCTCTCAACTATCTACCTTATCAGTAAATGTGTGACTGACTTGGGGCATAAATACGAGCATCTTTCTAACAGCTTAGTCGCATCGTTAGAGACTCAGTTGCTTAGCTGTATGACTCGTCTGTATGATTCTTACATAAGTTGATTCGCTTTCACCAGGAGGCCTTTGCGAACTGAGAATTAGTGAAACATAAGGTTGGTTTGTTATAGGCTAGTTGAAGACGGAAATTTGGCTGGGCTATTTAATGAACTCAGACAGTGACCGAAATTTTCACTCCACCATACTGACTTGAGATTGACTAACAGAGATATAGATAAAATTTGGTCTGTTACGAAATTCTCGTTGCAAGTATCGAGCACATTAAAGAGGCATATAACCGCTGACCAACTAACTGTCTTCTCGTTATTTTCATCTCTCCCACTCCTGTGAAAGCAATTATTTGTTCATGACCGCATGACTGTCAATTACAACTGACATACTTATCTCATCTATTTCGCAGTATGAACAGATAATCTTGTTATTTTTGTGAACGTTTTCGTCGAACATTGTGTCCAACACACACACCATTCGGATAATTGAGATAGTTTTTTGGATAGCGATTACATCACTAGCCAGTTACTTCTCGTAATTTGGTTTACATTAAAAACTTCTGAGAGGGTTGTTTTGAAAAACTGATTGATTTTCACTCGGTTTGAGTAGAAGTTCCAAGACCAGTTAGACAACTTAACAAACTTCTAAATTAATGTTTCGAATTTTCAGCGAATGTTTATAATCGTTTCTTTGTAGTAAGTGCTTGGGAACAAACAGCGCTACAGAATATACTCTATATGTTAACGTGCCATAGGCTAACTTCGGTTACAGGGTTTGACAAGTTGAATTGCTCTGACAATTCATCTAGTAACGCAAATGAACGCAGGCCGCTTACAAAATATAGCATAATGAAGAAAATTTGAGTTGAAAAAATGTTGACTTTAGACAGATCATAAAGAGTGAATTATACTGGGTCTAACGGAGGACAGACGGATCATAGACATACTGATGTTTCTCTGGTTAGTTTATATTTCGTTTTCAGAATCATAGTCAAATATAGCGCTTTTGCACTAGTATTGCTTACCCTATTAAGTCATCCTTGTGCGGAATTCCACTGCAGTGACTGAGACGTAGAAAACAATGTGAGCACCAAGAATTCAAATGCAATCGACAGTTCAAAGGACCAATCGGAATTCCGTTATCACTGTTGTTTTGTGATTGGATACTTTGGGTTCTACTACGAAGCATGCCATGACAAGCGACAACTCGATTCATTTTTTTGAAAAATAAGGAATCAATAGAATCCGCATGCTTTTATTGAAAGTTCAATATTGCCTATAAAAGAAAGATTAATTTTAACTGGATAATCTTGCAACTATTCGTTGCGGGAATGCATTAGATTAGAACCGTATCAGAAGAATACGTGTCACCTTTGAGCTGTCGCGCTTACGGCAGCTGGTTTATACTATCATCCAGGCACCTGTTTAAACAATAACAATTATTTTTATGGCAGAGTCAAATCCAAGTAGCAAAGCGGTTTTACCTCACGTGGAGTCTAAATATTTGCTTATAATCAGTTTCCAAAATGATCAAACCAGACAGAACATTTGAAACAATGATGTGTATTTAACCAATTCACCAGAGCAGAAAGTAGACATGCATCGCGTTATGGCAACAATTTGTGCAATCTCATCAGTCGTAAATGCGAAACATGCCAGCTATATACATCATACAGGCAACGACAAACTGGGAATGGACGTGTGTACAAGCACACCATGAATTATGTGACCACGACCACGATAGACTGCTCCAACGACTTTTGTGAACATAACGTCGGATGGTACGTTCAGATGAGCCTCGCTCTGCAGAAAGCTGGTAAATCTGGGTGTCGACTGCGCAGCAGTGTGGTGAATGAGTATACTGGTGGACTCGGCAATCGATGACGTTGGATGTCGAGTCGTCAGTTCCCCATGTTGAGGCTGGTGCGCCATCGGTTATTTCGACCGATTCGGCGTGTGTTCGGGACGTGTTCGGCGATTCGTTGTGATAGTGTTCGGTTTGTTCTGCTTATGTCAACGTCACTGCAGCTGGAAGTGGGCAGGTAGATGACGTGTGAGAGGGAATGGATAGACTGGCTGCGGCTGACAAGTTCAAAAATCAAACTTGTCTTTTCACAGTTCAAAGTTTTCACAGAGTATGGTTTGTGTTATTCCCATATCATACCTTTCAAATCATCCAATAACTAGAATTGCCGGGTTTGAAGTAGTTTTATTGATAAAGTGTATTTTAAATCGAATTTGTAACGTTCTTTTCACGTTCAAGCGAATTTATGGTATTCGGTTGACGGTGGGTGTAATTCGTTTGTGCTGTTCTCACCACAGATTTCTGAATTCTAATAGGAGAGAAGTCTAAGACATGGGATTACAGATTCTGAAAGTTAAACATGATTAGCCTTGTACCCTCGTTGGGTGTATCCAATTTATCAAATGTGAAAAATTAAACAAATAACATCATAGATTATCGTAAAATTTGAAACATTCTTTTCCCGTCAAAAATTTGAATAAAGAAGACAGTAGGCTGATGTTGCACGATTTATGTCCGGACAAATTTCGCTGCATCTTTACGAGTGCATACTACAGACCATTTATATATCAGTATGAGAAAGAGAACAAGATACCAGAGAAAGCCAATTGTCAGAGTGCACAATCACTGTCACTACCAAGGTAGCGACAACCCTACAAACAGTTGTTTCTGAACACACAACACGGGTTTGAACTTTCGGATTGCAATCGCTTCGGCATAACGCAGTGTTCGCCTGTGTGACGTTGAGTAGATAACGCGAAATGCCGTTGTGGGGTCACATTGGTGTTGCGTCATTAGGATATGACGCGCAATG
>QNGE01000303.1:163573-212771 GCA_008508345.1 Paragonimus westermani
CATATCCTAATGACGCAACACCAATGTGACCCCACAACGGCATTTCGCGTTATCTACTCAACGTCACACAGGCGAACACTGCGTTATGCCGAAGCGATTGCAATCCGAAAGTTCAAACCCGTGTTGTGTGTTCAGAAACAACTGTTTGTAGGGTTGTCGCTACCTTGGTAGTGACAGTGATTGTGCACTCTGACAATTGGCTTTCTCTGGTATCTTGTTCTCTTTCTCATACTGATATATAAATGGTCTGTAGTATGCACTCGTAAAGATGCAGCGAAATTTGTCCGGACATAAATCGTGCAACATCAGCCTACTGTCTTCTTTATCGTAATATACTTGGAGCCTCAGGAATAAACGTTATCACGGTATAGGATAGAAAGTCACGCGGAATCTTGTCCATTTTGATCGGGAAGACCGACTAGGATGCAGTCAATTCTTCATTGTGAGAGCAGATTATGATGATGTTAACACGCGTCTTCACAGATAGAGAGAATATAGCCCGTTGTCTCCAAAATTTTTCAAAGCATTTTCGGAGTAACCTGTTAGTACAGGACCAGTGGGATGAAAGAGGTGAAACGTGGACGATTATAATGGCATAGCTCATAATAGTTTGTTCTGGAACTTTCTCAATTCGACGAGCAACGTGTAAACATGAATATCCCGCTGTACTGCAATGTGCATACCTGTGATTTTTCAAAGCAGCCTGCTGGTCTTAATGTTAGTCTATCTCATCTAGCGTTATTCTTTGAGAACGATTACAGAACAATAATGGTATACTATTGTGTCGGAAGTTTTCGAACTATCCAAATATAATCGATACCTCCACCATATCTATAATCATGACGAAAGTAGAAAACAAACAAACTAAACCTCAGCATTTTTTCCTGCAGATGTGAAAACTGTCGTTTTTTGCGTGCTTGACTGTCCGTTCTGCTGTTTATGATGTACTTGTAGAACTAAGGAGTAGAAATACCAAGACGTTCATATTACAATCAATGTAAAGCCATAGTGATCCCCTTCATGCACAGCTGGCTAGTGAACTGATCACATGATATTGAAGAGTACCCACAAAGTGCAAAACCTGATTGTTGATGTTCACACGTGATTCACATGCACGATCGTCACACTCAGACAGCCAGTAGAGAAGCTGAGCGAGATTGCGTTAAAAAAAAGTGGAGTCTGGTAAACATTTAAATGATCATTGATAAAAAATCTACGCTTTGCTCAGATTGCTTGTATTTATACTTACACCAACTTGAACACATACTTGTAACACGCGAGCGAGCGCATACACATCAAAGCATTTCGGTAATATTAGTCCACTCGGTACATGACGAACGCATGACTCTCAGTACACGTTTCTCATACCCATACCACCAAGCCTTCTGTGTCGAGTCATTTTCTTGTCTGTGGATTACCTATTCATCTACACGTACACGGAACTCCGTATTGCTGCAGAAGCAAGTTTATGCGGGGTTTTATTTTTGCATGTTTCTGCCAATTTTCACTTGTCCAATTCACTAGAAAAAATTAGGCCAGTGATTCGTGACCTATTACAGGCACAAGCAAATTAATAATGCCATTAAATACTATACCACTTCTGGTGTAAATCCAGAAGTTACGCAAGTGATTCTTTTAATAACAAGTAACGGTTCGCGCTTACTTTTGAATTTATTACAAATTAGAAAGTAGCACAAAATGTTTTAGATGATCCATCATTCAGTCAGTTGAGTTATAACGTTACTTAAAAAGAAGCTGAGATCTCTGATTGGTCAAAATCCACGTCGCAAAGATCACACAAGCATCAGCACGCACGTAAACGTCATTAATGACAATCTTTTCGTTTTCACTTTGCCAAGGTCATTCGTTTATGCATATATGTGGATGAGCCAACAGTCGGAACCACGCTAGTCCATCAGAGTTACGGAGCTTGTGCGAACCGTTTTTGTCAACAACTCAGTGGGTTGCACAACCTGATTTTGATCGAAAACATGTTCGTCGTGCTCAGCGTTCTCTAATTAGGAATTATTTCACACTTTCGTCCAATGTTCAACGGTCATCATCACCTGGAACCTATGACGATCGTCCGATGTACCTACGCTGAATCATCCATTCAACCATTCGTTAAATGTGACGTACGAAGAAAAAACCTCTGCAAAGTAGTCAAACCATAAGTGAAATGAACAGAGTGGTAAGTCAGATGAAAAGAACTCTCGAGAAATTAAACCAGTCCACGGAAGTGAAGCTAGAACTACGCGCAGCTGGATATCCACCTCAACACATACGAAATGCTACCTTCGAAAATGAAATGTCCCATGACACTTAGCTGTTGGGTTGATCAATAAAGTCCGCAATTAATACAATGAGAAGAAAAGTCATTTCAAGTCTTTCTCATTTTTCACGCTGTGGAGTGATTCACCTCCTTATCATTTGAACGTCCTCATTCCGAGGCAATACCAGCGTTCCTGTAGCGCTGAGCTTATCAGATGAAAGTCGATTCCATGTATCTAAGAATTTTTAAAACTGCTTCCACGTATTGTTGTAGCAGCAAGTCCGCGGAAACAAAAACAGCGTGTGACTCATTTTCAATGAAACTGGTTCTCATGGTATAATTTATGAGCAAGGTCTGCTTTTCAATGTCGGGAAGTTAGAGATCGACTAGATTCAAGTGCCAAAACTGTGGCGACATTGCACACTGATAAACAGTACAGAAACGTTGATGATCGTAGTTTCTGAGCGTATTTAATAGTAGTGGCACTGACAGGGAAAAGGTTTGATTACGCCTAACAGATGTTCATGGTAAAATTGATCACATACCTAAACATTCAGAATTTGGCTGTTTGAACATTTTAAGAGTACTCTCCTTCTGTGGAATCGACGGTGAAATTGATCATGATATTCATCGTTTTCTCTTCCACCCCAACATTTAGGAGCCGGAGCCAGATGTGTGAAGTCATTATGCGGCTAGAATTTCACAATTACAGTAATTGTTGAAAATCCAGAGTGTTGCATCAGAAACAAGATGTATCAGAATACGCAATAAAATGTTATCCAAGAATTCTCAAGAATTCCAGTTCAATGAGGTTTTACAGATATTGGACGACACCTACAGTGATCAGGCACCATTGTTCAGTATATAAACCTTTCAAACTATCGAAGAACAACTGGTATGTTTTTGTTCTGTGGGCAAGCAGAACTCTGAACTAAGATGAACTAAAACATCGCATTATCCCACGAAACAGATCAAATGTCTTTCGTTTGTTTGTGGTCAACACATACCGTAAGTATACAAACCCGCTTATTAGGAAGTGCTGGGTTTGTTGGAAGTTGTTTTGATGTGGCAAAATTAGTAGTATGTGATTATTGTTTGAAATTCGTCGGAAGCACTTGAGCAGTTTCGTAGTTGTTGCCACTCATCAGATATGCGTACTCGGTGAAAGTTGACCATACATCTAATCGTAAAAATTGCAAAAATGTATTCTAACTAGTCTGTGAGTAATGTTTGCTATTGATTTCAGACTCAGTGGAGTGCGTACATTAGTTGTTTAATGTGTTTCAAATTTTTGGTACGTACGATGTGGAGTGTTAAACTCGTTGAGCTGCATGATGTAGTTGTAGAAAGGCCGTGCTAATTTTTAATTCACATGTGGTTTGTGGTGTGTAGTGCGAAATTGTGATGTATTTTGTATTACACACGCAGGTAAGTAGTATAGCTATGTATCAGTCAGGGTTATGGTTTTCGTTGCATAGCGTTTGGAGAGCTCTTGATTTCACTCTGACCTGTTTACAGTGGTGGACTAAAATATCGACCAAATTCCCATTCAATCGTAGTTGGTTATTGTATGGGACAATTTATTTTGAGAAATAACCATCAGCTTGGTAGGATTATAGGATTTCATGGAATTCTACTCAATAGATGAAAATTCGAAAGATACCCAGCAAAAGGTCATCCGATTAGAGGAACTGTTGAAGAATTCCCGATTTAAATAAGTCACCCAAGAAGGCGAAGCAGCACAATTGTTTGTAAGTGGTTTGTAATTTTACATTCCATTGTGGCACACAGGTATGAGTCGGAGTTTGAGTGGGAATGCAGACCGGTGTTGCAATTTTAGGCCGTGGTAGCTTGCTGTGTGGACAGAGAATCTGCCCGCGTTTCGACTGGCAATCGGATCAGTGGTCCTCAACATCCGTTACTTGACCAAAATTTAGGGTGCCTGACTAGAACTCTGTAAACTACACGGACAGCTTGTTTGGAGTCAACCCGGTGATCAATACCTGCTAAACATGTGACGACTTTACTAATGACACATTTGGTTAAATCAATCCAGAAGAATACTAGGCTGTGGTCCGTGTTCCGATTGGCTGAACATCTCTTAGTGTGATCTACATATTTTACAGCAAAAGAAATGAGCATACAGGCATGGGTTATTCGAGAAATTGAATTCTATTCGCAGGCTTAATGTCAGCAAATGATACATAGTGAACCAGCCGCATGGCGTTGCAGACGGCTCTGTGTGTGACTGAGTGTGGGACACAGTCAAAAGTTCGGTGTCTCTATTAACAGTTGAATCAACCTATAACGGGAACTGACAGTTGACTCATATTTCAGCTACCATTCTGAAGTACCTCAAATAGGAATTAACTTAACGACCGCGTTCGACGTTGACCAATTCAGTTTGCTTATAAGAGTCTCATTAATGCCGCACATTAACTTCTGATAGTTCTCAGTTGAGGCGGTGATACTCCCTTGATAAGCTAAGATATGTGTGAAAAAGACTTCTGTACGAGTTTAGAGAATTTCTAGATTGAAATTAATTTAGCACGCTTGAAGCGGAAACGGACAGAATGAGTTTGACCAATGGCCAACTCGTGGGCAATCTCAAATGACTTTGAAACCGGCGGTAACAACAGACATAAGTTAGACAACTGGAACCCTATCATTCCTTGAGTACACGGTCAACTCAAGCTTCACGACGCAAATTATTGGTTGGGATCCATTACTAAGGTGTGCAGTTCGACGCACTCTATGAAATGATCTGTTTCTGCTAAGCAATAGAGAATTTTTGTTGATACAACCTGAACCTCACTTACAATTAATTGCAACTTTTATGTTCTCACTGAGTGTTCAGCTAGCCCACTGCAACAAAATTATTATACTGAAGTTCTTGCATTGTTAAAGCTCTTCTGTGATATTTAACTTCGTCATGGCGAAAAAAGAACTCCAGCCATGCCATCGTGAGGCAACTGCGATGGTAACTTTGTCACCTGCCTTAGGTTAGGCACGATCGAAGTATCGTTTCCTGAAGCTGTCTGAAGCCGTAGTATTGGACTAGCCTATCGAAAGTAGGAGGCCATTCACTTTATCTCCTCTCGAAGTGGTCGGACACTCTGAGCATGTCTGACGGACGAACATAACTGAGAGTTTGTACATCACAATTCACTTGTACCAAACATGAGTTCAGTGGTGCACTACTCAACACTGTCTCGAAAATCGTGTTTGAGGACGAAAAATAGACGGTGCACCAGCATGAGGGATACTTTTATTGCGTCACGTGTTTAATGCAGAACGGCACAGAAGAAACTGAACCATCACGTCAGCGAGTTCACCAATCATTTCAGTATACGAGTTTAACACAGTTAAAAGCAGTTTTTGTAGAAGTATCTGGAAAGTTTATTCCTGCAGTTATTTTCGCAGAGGACTGACAATAAATATATTTTATGAGATAAGTTCCAGATTTCGAAAAGGTGAATAACGAACTGAAAAGAAACGTAACGTAAGCTGGTGATTGCAATCTCTGACATTTTGAAAATGAGATACATGTCAAGGAAACCAGCTTACCGCGTTAGTGAACGTTGCACGTGCACAGCTGTGGAAAACGCACAAATGACAATGGTGATTTCCAAGGAGTGTAGTTATTGGAGGATAAATTATGAAGCAAGGATTTTCAAGTACAGTATATCTTTATTGGGAGTTGACATTAACAAAGACCTATCTAGAGATCATATATATAATGTCTACATAATTTCCGTAATGAAACGTCGCACAGTTCTCGTCTGATATTTAGATTAAAGGTCTTTATCAAATGCTGTATTTTTCTTTGTTCGATATACTGTTCCTTGTTTGGTTCCGTTAATCTTTTTGTCAGGAGCTTCAACCGTGTAGGTCATCTTTATCATACGAGTTTACCGTAGTTGTGAACTGCCTCCTGAGTGATTTGTTTAGTCAACTTAAGCCAAGGATTTCACACATTAAGTGACCGCACTGTTTTACGGTTCTTCTCGTCTGCATGGTCACTACGTCTCCCAGTCAATAGCCCAACGTATTTCGAAATCATTGTTGGATACAGCATCTGATCATAAGATGACGATCTCCCATTGCCCCTTACAACTTTTTCTGTATTAACCAGATATTCATGACTTGGCTTGGGAAACTCGCCTGTAGAAGTTGCTGTTTTTATCACTTCCACTCGTATATAATCACATATTTCCGTACATCCTATTAAATGCAACAGTAATCGTTCGGACCCCCCCCATTGATCTACTTAGTCACACTTAGGCTTGTTACAATTTCGAGTCAGTTGAAAACAATCATCGTTAATTCAGCACAGGCAGAATCAACAGTGTACAAAAACAAATGTGATTAAAAAAAGACTATACTTATGTGTTCTTTACACCATTTTCTCTACACGCCGTAAGCTGTAAGCCTTCGGAAACTCTTGGATTAAAACCGCACGCTAATGATGTATGTCCTAACGTCATTGATCGATTCATCCGAGGCAGTGACTTACAACCACAATAAACAATACTAGGTTCATAAATGACCGTTAACATGAATTCACTGTTGTATTGAAATACGTCGTATTTCTTTCAATATATGAGTACATGTGAAAATGGGTCCGTTATGCAATTACAGAACCAGTGGGCACTAAAGTCAATTACTGACCGCTCGTCTGCCCAGATTGGCAATATGCAATAAGACTACACAAAATGGAAACAGAAACCAAATCTCGTCTACCAGGTTACTTCGCTCAGACGCATTACCCTTGTCATCTGGTGCAGATTTTTGTGGTGTAATCCGAATCTCGACTCACCAGTGTAGCCCAAAGTGGTGCAGATGGCTGTCTGTTGTCCGGACCTGCGTGAGCACAAACAGTTGATCAGACACTTTGTCTCTCCTGAAATCCACTAACTTCCGGTACTATGAAGAAGGGCCTTTTAGTGCCTACACGCATGAAGGAACTAAATTTTTTCATTGCAGTAACGTTTTATACTGTCATGTGATTCACAATAAAGTTTAAAATAGCTGGATAGCTAAGGTTTTGCTTGTGTGATGAATGTTGGCAAACTCAGCATTTGGTGTCCGCTTGGGCCACTTAACACCTATAATTTGTTCTTCACTTAAGTCCCCTTGGAGTCCGTAATTTTGATGGTCTGGAAATTTTGTATCGGCGGTATTACAGCTTTCAGCTGTGATTGAATTATTTCGCACCAATATTCTGAACCGGTATACTTAAACGTCTGGTGACCTTGACCGTTGGTTGTCTAAAACTTTCTCATGCCTTGGTAGAAGTGATTAGGTGTCATCCGGCACTCGAATAGTTCTCATCAACTAATAAGCTGTGGAAGCTATTGTAATGTCGCAAAGGTTATGGCTGTGCTATTTTTCACCATCATCAATAGGGGCACAAAAGTACCCGACACTAATGGTCACCATGGCCAACAACCTGAAGAACACTGCTAAGATCTGCTGAGGTGTGATGAGACTTGTTCACAATACATTTACGGTTGAAATAGAACATACGATAACCGACGTGCCCAAAATTTGCTTACAAACAACAAGACTGGAAGAATTGATGAGACGCTTTGAGCAGTCTCACCAGAACGGAGAGAAGAAATGTTAAAATTTTGTTTATACTCTATTTAGTGGCAAACGTGAAAAGAAGTATCAGGCGAGCATCAGGGAACGTTGAACGAATATTCACACATTCACAGGAAGCATTGCGAAATCAGGATTGGGGCAAGCTGATGGGTTGCTTTGGCCATTATAAATACACAATGCTGTTTGGTAAAGTTAGCCGAAAACTACTGACTTCCATTTCTGTTTTGCTTGAATTGGCAAAATTGATCAATTTATTGGCTTGGTTTCACGAAGTGTTTAGTATCGATTATGCGGTATTACGTACAGTAGGTTCACCAGTCTGAGACGGTGAGCAATTCGTTCTGCCTGCGTATACAAAACTGTAAGTTTGTGGGACCGATGCACAGTGTGTGAGACAGAACAAGCAGGTGAGCTTTGCTCTGGTCATTTGGTAGTTTGGATCATGTACGACTGCTTGGTCACATGTTTTCGGATTGAGGTAGACTCCAGATTTTGCTTGACCCCATTTCTCGAATGATCCCCTTTTGCTCACAAAGACAGAACTACACACTTAACTGTTGAGTCGTGTCTTTGCAAACATTTGGCGTGTTGTAGGCTATTGTGAATTTCTCCGGATAACTACATGCAGGTAATAGTTGTAATCATGTCAGTTATTTCACTTGAAGCCCACTGGATACGTGGAGTGTAAACAGTGTTTGTGATAGCGTCTCGTTGGGGTTACTTTTTTATTCACAGGTTCTGCTAGGGTGAAGTGACAATAAGGAGGTAGCGCTCAAATGGGAAAAAACTCCATCCAAAGGTGGTCTTCATGTGGTAAGAACTTTTGGCAACAGGCAACTACTGTGAAGAATTAAACCTTCTGAAACGAGTTAGGCAACCCGTTGCTGAAGCTTGAATTTAGCCACTTTCCCTCATAAACAAGCAGCACAGTAATCTTGTCGGAACAAATCGAGATAGTTCATATGGTGGTGTTAATTCAATGATCAAAATTGTTACGTGTAACTGCGACCGGTTACAAGTGAATGTACAGCTCACAAATGAACGTAGTCTGAGGGATGTTCATCAGTAGCATTGTGTATCAAACCGGAGCAAACCAAAGTGCATCAACGTGGTATGTGAATAGTGCCATTTAAGTAAGACGTATAGAAAACATCAGTGTGTAGACGATACTGGATAATTTGTCTTAAAGCCGGAGCATCTAGAATTATAGCCTGAAGCGGATTAATTACAAAACTGTCCGATGACCCCTTTGGCTATAACAAGAAATCATTACAACTAACTATATCGCACTCAGTAATATGTAACCTTCCTCTCATTAAATTATCTGACTCAGAACAGTGATTGTAATGCTACTCAATTGGTTAACTGTTCCAAATCTTGTATACTCTTTAAGCATATATCGTCTAGACATGGGCAGCCTAACGTTATTCATTCTAGTACGCATACTAACAGTCTGACTACAGCAAAAATACTTGACAATGTAACTTCAATTATTCCCCTTTCGTCGTCGATTGCTCTTAATAATTTGCAAATAAGGTTTAACTTGACGGCAGATTTTCCTTCAAGGGTTAATAATTATCTGCTCATCACAACAAACTCCAGTTTACGCAATTCAACCGTATACCTCCTGTTGGAGGGCTCACATTAATTTAAGATACCTAGATCACTTTCAAGGAGACCACAGTAGTTACCAGAGGTACATATCTAACATGAAGACTGACAAAGTCATAGTTTTAATATTTGCACCACAGTCATCCCGAATTTATGGGTTATGTTCCCGGAAGAAGTTTGTTGCTCGGGTGAGTGTTATACTATATGTAGGCACATTCTTGGACGATAAACCTAAAATTTTGACATTTGACATCAGTCAGCATTCACTGTTCCTGTTGACGCTACGTGTGGTGAACGGTTCTGCTTAGGTTTGTAACGGTAACTTTTCGAACATTTACAGTGAAACCGGCGTCATAAAATTGCCGTCATGCAATATATTGCGTTGAACTGAATGTCACTTATCAATAAAACTCCAGAATACCGATTGAAAATTTTCAAAATGAGTTAACACCAGACCGTATACTGGTTTGGACTGCTGAGTTGTAGTGATCTGCAGAACTGGAGAGGGGACAGTTATAGACAGAAGATTTATCCATAAAAACTGTTTCTTTCAAGTGAAATTGTGTTGAACTAACGATCCAAGTCTTTTCATGAACTCATGAAAACTAACCAAATCCGCAAACCTGGAGATAATTGTTTGAGAAATAAATAACTGATAACGTTTATACCGGTTCAATCAAGCTTGGTGTCTTGCACCGGTCCAGGTGAATACACTGCTCACAATTATGCCTTTATTCGGAATTTCCTCTCACATGTATTTTCATGTCAATTCATGATAAAAGTCACCGGCGACATGCTTCTTTAGTGTGATATACATATATTATTAAATAAAAGGTGGACGCCAATTGTTTTGCCTTAATTCGACAACAGCATATAGGTTGGTTTTCCCAATTATTCACCCAACGCTGCAGACAGTTTGTATAACAATTACTTCTCTAGAACAGCGGAAGATACAATTAGTTAAAAACACTGTTGGCACGATTTAAGGAATTTTCGTACTAGATGACAAGAGAGTTGGCTATTTCATGCATCAGTTAGTATTCACCTTGTTGTATGACACGAGTACGCGGAATCACATTCACGTCTGAAGCAATACTGAACCTTGTTGGCTGTGGTACCGTAAAAATGTCCCATTCAATGGTAACGCAATTAAGACCATGACTTCGCGAACATGTTACTGTAATCCGATCGTTTCACGAACACAGCACATACCTCAATCAAAGCCAAAGGTCTTTTATAAAAATGGTTGGTAGCCCCTATAAGTTGCCGCTATTGAAAACAACGTATTTTAGGAGCCGGTTAACACCAACACGCCGTGATCCTATCCTTTAAATAGATGTTTTGTTGACAACGCGCTTTTGAGAATACCCTCGTTGGATCCGCGTGCATTATTAAAGCAGATCTACTCAAAGAAAACCTTCTTCGTTGGATTGCGGTGTATAATGCACCATAGTAGCAACTAGAACTTTCCTGTTAGCAACCAAAGCTCACACGCGAGTCGAATAGACCAGAACTATCGCAGTTTTCCCGTGAGCATTTCATTGGACTCAAAGGTGGTACGGGCCGCAACGTTTCAAAATTCATTTTGGCTCCATTCTAACAATGAACGGATTAACACTCTCTACATTTGTTCTTCAAAGAACACATTTCTGATTAACTACGCAGAAGATGTGATTTTGGCAGGCATAACGAAACACTCACAAGGACATCATAGTCCAATGACCGTTTGTACGCGCGAATTCTCACGAGTATTTATCTAGTTATTTATTTCCCTATCTTGACAGTTATCCGAATGCATCGTTTCTTGTTCCTGAAAACATTCATATCAATGCGTTTGTTTCAACCTCTTCAACTGTTCACTTGAACGGAGCTCGAGTTGGTGACTGTGTTTACTCGAAATATACGGTTAGTTACTGACTTTCATCGTCTGACTGTGAACTCAAAATTCGAATTTTGAGCCTTTTAGGCCTTCGTATTTCCGTATTGGTTGTGCTGTTTGTCGTCCCCTCTGATTCTATTCCCGTAACTGATTAATGACTACTATCCAAAGTTTAAAAAGCTTTTCTTCGAAATTTGCGCTTTAAGTTGATGCATTTTCTTCCCGTGTATTTAGATTATCCTGATGAAACAGGAGACAACTGCTTGCGATATTTCTCACCCGTTACATGTTTATTCATCTAGTTATGCAACAAACTGGCAAACAGGTGTTCAGTTAACTTGTTTTATTTCTACAAACCAAAGAATAGCGCTCAGTATCTTTGGTCTTCCGTCAGTTTTGCGTGATAGTTATGGTTCTGTAAAAAATGCCAAATTTCACTGTAAATGCAAAACATCGTTTACAAAAACTGCTCACTACTTTCTTGGACTGGTCTTTAGGACAACCTTTGTTCCCCGACCATAGTACGTTTCTCATAACTGCCTTCATCATCCTTCTTTCGCAAGCTAATTTACAACTTTGGATTCTGGCCCAAAAATGGAAAATACTAAGCAACCCTAGTGTGTAAAAAGCAGTGTATCATTTGTAAGACTGATTTATTTTAAGTAAACATTTAATGCTTCAGTCAGCTGGCGTGCATTCGTACTAGTTTAGAAATTGGCAAGCCGCATCAGTAACGGAACACACTTGAAACGGTTGGATCGTTTGGTGCGACATGTCCACAGGTAGTTCAGTTCACCGATGGTCGCTTTTAGTATGTTTCCGGTACATGTCTGTCCGTTCTAATGAACACATGACATCATTCAGATCACGGACCATAACCGCACTTTCGTATATTGAGTGTGTTACACTTGTTAACCCACTGGAGAAGACCAGCAAACAGTGGTCACTCAACAAAAGAGTTCACGGTATCTTTCAACCAAATATCCATTCCACTCGAAAACTGGGTCACTGGGGAACAATGAGTCTCCAGTGTTTGTCATAATGAACATTTGTTTGCTTAAGCACCGAAAAATGTGGGCGGAATTATGCATGTCAAACTCACTGTGGGACATGCACAGTTTGTCCGTTATCTTTATGTCCACAGCGTGATGTCTGTTTGGCAGATAACGAATAAGGTAATTTGTTGCACATGTTTATTGTTTGGCATTCGCTGCAAGGAATTATGAAATGATCCCAGTTTTGAACATGTTGAAGTTACGCCAACAACAAGGAGTGAACGAATGCTATAAGAGTCAGCGTTTTAGGGTTCTTTTAACTAGTGGTAATCAGTATTAGCTTAGTCAATTGCTCCGTTCGAGAGCCTTCTTCCCGGCCCGGTTATTAGATGGTTTCAAAACTTCCATGTTTTACTGTCGTGATGATGAGAACGTGCGTGAGATGATCAACTGTTTGTGCGTAACCGAGCGTACAGATTATGTGCAAGACTAATTTGTCGATTCATTCACTTTTATTGATGATCAACTTTGAAACGTATTTATACATACTTGTCCGGTTGCACAAAATTCATGTACGTCTTACGAGATAACTCCATTATTATTCTGCCAAAACTGCACTAAGCCAGCCAAAAATCATACGGTACACAGGACAGTATAGGCATATGCTTGTAATGTTTGTATTGCTTTGTGAACAAGCTAAACTAAGCGGCACGTATTTGCCTATCACTCGCAGTGAATTACATTAGATATTCGAACTTCTACAAACATACCATGGCTCAGATGTAATAATGGAGGTTGTCCATTCCCGTTAGTCAGAGTGTTTGCCAAAAGACCGCAACCGCATCCATGGTTTATACAAGCATGGATACTAACTGGGGATTACTGGACCTCGGTGATTTGAGTGCTGAACTTCGGTATTAGGATTCAAACCATCAGTGGTTACAGAAATAGCTGCATATATCTTTGCACGAACATTACTAAAAGAAATCTTAGCAATTATGGCAAACTGTGTCAGGATTAATCGTTATTTACACTCAACTGGACGTTGAGCAACTCAAGTGAGAACATATGTGTATGCCCATTCAATATCATTGCGCATCTCATCTGTTATGATCAGAATCATAAACAAAATCACTACGGAGTTAATATCGATTGCTTCATCTTAGTTAATAATCACAATTTTGTTACTTTAGGTAAACTCACATTACAAAAGATCTACAAGCTGATAATCACTGTTTAGGACTGAGTATCTCTGCTGCAATCACATTTAACCGTCGCCAGTTAGCCCGGACTTATTTTCCAAATCACGAGGAAGGTCTCCTCTCCATCCCGTTCATTTTGCCACAGTTTCTATTGGTTAATTTGAAAGGATTCGTGTTCACGTTTATTTGGACTTTCTGAGAGGGGTCAGAAAGCTCGTCTTTCAACCAAAAGCTAGCAGAGTTATCTAAACTGTCTTCGAAGTGAGGTGGAGGTGCAAAAGTATTAATTCGATTCAATATTTCAGCTATCCTCAGTAGTAGCTTCCGTATCGACAATTTTGATCACTTGGTGCTTGATGCAGATGCATACTCACCAACCAGTCACAACAGAAAGGTATTCGGATTAGCTTAGTTTAAAGGTGAAAAAAGAAATGGAGATTTTATTTTTAAACTTCATTTTCAAACTGAAACAGTCATCATCAAGGTGTCCACAATAGGCAATCAAATAGACGAATTGTCAGCAAGGGTAAGACCACATCTGTGTAACAGCTACCCTTTGCCCTTCATTGGTGTACTTTGCTAAGTACTATTCATTCAGAATGAGGCAATGACACTTGGAAAACATTTATGCCGTATAAGCCACTATTTCTTCTAATGTCTCTACCTGAATAGTAGACGAGCCACCAGGTCGCATCACTGTACAGAAAACTAACCTATCATTCTTAGTAACATATTTTTCAGTATTTTTGCTTGGCGCAGGTCAGTAGGTTCTCACGCTATACAGTTTACCTGTAACGTCAGAAAGGAGCACATGGTCTCAGGTAACGAAAACATCGAGTGGGAACAGCAATTTCAAAGTTCACGTGGTTTGCCAGGACACTCATAAACAATCTACTCAAACTTGCCCAAAGTGTTCAGAAACAATCGTACGCAAACCAGTCTGTTTCATGGACTTGGTGGTTTGTCCTTGCTGGCTGATTGTTTATCCGTCCTCTACACACTTGTTATAAAATACTAACCCATTTTATTGTAAACTTAGTGCTGGTGGGCCGATATGAAATACTTGCAGCTATCACATTTCGTGTTCAACTTACTTTCGTTTCTATGGCGGTAATAGTCCGTTAGATTTTTTTGGATGAAGCTTTCCTTCTGTGATGTTGCCACCGTTGGTGGATTAACTGAATCTCTGTCCCCGAACTCTCCCTTGTTTTAGAAAATAATGTGACTCATTGAACTTCAGCATCGTTTATTGCGTTATTTTTTTTTATCAAACTCTTCTCTGCCCAAGAATTCACGAGCTAATATCGATTATCATTATTTGGAATATGTTTAGGGCTGACTGAGCGTCCAATTGTCATTTGGGCTCGTGAGTGGTCTACAGTGCGATTAATTGGTCCGCTTGTCAAGTTAATCGGTTGTTTTGATGACCAGAATGCGAGCTTCCGTGAATGTCGTGAAGCGTCTAGAGGCTTTACAATAAACCACTTGAGAATGATATTCCGAAGACACCAGATAGCGAACTCACAATGATTCCCCCACCACTTCTCAATTTCTACCAAACGACGTAGTTTATCTGATACTTCTTGAACGTGGTGTCTGTAGGCATTTGCAATATTTGGAACATTTGAGAGACAGACTCAGATTTGAAACAACTTCTGAACTACGATCAAGGCCTGTATTCAAACATCGCTTATTCAAACTCGTTTCCTCGTTAAAACCGAGATTTAAACTGCATCTCAAGCTCTTATGAGGCAGTCATGTTGATCAATACGCCACTGACTTCACGGTAAGAAAACCAAAGTCATTGCATCTAAATGTTCTACCACATCCATTCGTAAATGCTACTCAGATTGCCGGACAGCGTTTAACATTTTTACAGCAACAGTCACTTTGGCTCTGTTCAACGATTCCAAGATTACAGCTTCTCAGTCAAGTTGAAATCATAGCATTCCTTGAATTAAAGTTTAGTGATTTCCAGTCAGTACCAAACAAGTCTTCGATTACTTATCATTTGGTCTGATTAACGGATTTTGTTTTCAGATTAACTGAGACCTGTTCTTAGAATCACTGACTGTAGTTGGCAGGACGGTAACTGATCTCTCCAGATGAATGTTAACTTTGATATCGAACCAATGTACCCGAGCGTGTAGACAGGATGATTAAGCTGTGTCTATTGTCTACGGTGGAATGAAGTGGACTGGAATTCAACTCACGGTTGAACACAACCAAATAGATTTAACACGTTCCTATCTCCAGTTTAGGATTTTTTCGAAAGAAGCTCAGCTGGGACACCCATTTGAGCGCAAAATGTGCAGACAAATATGTATGGTTTTAAAGCAATCTATTTTCCTACATTTTCACGTTTTGCCCAAACTCATCAACTCATTTTCCTGCGAACACAATTTCATTAGACACTGCGTATGGAAGACAATAAGTTCACTGAAGTATTTAGAATCTGTCGTTTGTTTCGTGTGTAGATTACTGGCAGCACTTTCAACTGGATGGAGATTAAAAGGGATCTTTGAGTGTAACAAGTCATTGCCGGTTGAAAAGCTAAAGCGTTCCAACAGATCGAGTAGGTGGTACTTAACTTCTATATAATGACATTGCCGTTGATTTCATCTCTAATTTGACCACACAAAGCCAACTATGATGTCCAACTAGAAAGGCTGTGGGCTTATGAATAACATGTGGAAAAACTACAATCAGTGGTTCAGACAGCACAGAGAAGCGATTAGGTTTGGACGCTAAGTTGGGTTGATTTGAGCATTCCCAGTAGAAAGGCACTGAAATTGTGACTAAAGAACTTGCCCCACAAGCACCAGATGAAAGTTCATCTCCACATTGATGCAAGAATATGTACTGCTGATGATATCTAACGGTAGCGAACCTAATGTATGGTTTATCCTGAACAAATTATCCGGTTGGAAAATCTGATAGAATCTAAGAGCTTTAGTAGAAAACAGGATTTGTTAGTCAAAATCCTCCATTCCTTATCTTCTTCATCGATATACTGCTAAGTAGCTTGGAGTTAATGAGTACAACTTGACTGATAAGCCGTGATAGAAGAATGATTGACTGCAGTCAACATAGCACTTATCGTCCCCACTCGGTGCTGGTGAGTTAGATAATCGGTATTTATACGTGAATGTGACTAATATTTCATATGTAATAGTTTGGTTACAAAGAAGGTGGTCATGCTTCTGTAATGAGCAAGGAGTGAATGTTACACCAACCGACCGGAGGTGAGTGGGCACATTTGGTAAGATTTGGTGAAGACAAGAATACTACATAGTAATTCGAATGAAAACGAAAAGGCAGAGAATTTATTTGCGTCCGAAAAGTGAGATAGGTAAAATTTAAAATATAAAGAAACTAGTAGACTGTAAACACAGAAGACGGAAACAATAGCCTGCAAAACGCATCTCATAAGCACACACGAGCACACATAGATAGCAGTTTGCGGATTTATGGAACAAAGTTCAGTGGACGGTATGAAACCAACGAACACAATCAGTAGCTACACACTTGCATAAATATCAATGCGCATCAATTACTAGGGTGATCTGGTACCGGTTAGCAGATCTTTCTGTAAGCAGAGGGGTGGCTTGCATCTTGGTTTTTGCCGTCTTCGCGGATCAGAGAAGCTTCTGATTTTTGTTGCGCAACATATCCAGAGGGCCTCCTGCAAGTTTAATTGCGGCCGACACTTCGACAAGTGTCAAACGATCAACGACACCAGATACTTTTGGCTGTCACGTTCTGACCTGATTGAGACATCTTAGTATCCATGGCCACTTTACGTATCCAGGCTGGGATGTGTTCGTTGACCCGAGTGATTAACTGCCTCTTAGTTCTACCTACTTAAATGGTGCGGTACTGATATGGAAATTTACGAACGATGTACTACTTTCCACCGAGTGATGGTGCTGTTCTGGTAGTGATATCGGGATACGGATGATCGTGTAGAGCATGACCAGCTGGGTTTCTGTGTATATGTGTCTTCAACAGTATTCATGTTGTCAGCCTCTTAAAACAAACGAAAGTGGGAACTGTTAATGTCTTCGTGATGACTGGCTTTCGGTATCTGAATTCTCCAACAATTGCTTATGGTTAGCCAGTTTCTTTGAGCGTGGATCGCAACAACGCCATCCTCTCGGCTGACACATCTGTTAAAGAGATCCGTTTTGCAAGATAAAACAAAGTTCCCACTTGGCTGCGTTGGTATTGGGACGGCAGGAAACTTTGAAAGTTCAAGTATTGCCCCGTCTTTAGGTGTTTCTGGTAGACGAACATCAGTATGGAGCCCTTATTATGACCCTGCATGGGAAAGTTCGGAAATAACAGGATATCAACTTGTTCATTTTCAGTGGTAACGTTAGTATGTTAACTCAGCTGGTTTACTGAGTAAGTGTACTTGTTGCCATCTCCTTTTTCTCCGTGGATAACGTAATATCATCGGCATAACGCTAGGACAAGTGGGCTTAACTGATGATGGTCACTGCGTTCTAATTCAGATAGGCAACGAAAACGTAGTCTAGTAGCGAACCACGTGGATTGACCATGGCAACACTATCGACTTGTATATAGCCGGTTCCATGAAAAAAGTACTTGCTGCTCACTATGCATAGTACCAGACTACGCTGTAACTCACACGTAGACAACCCTATATTCAAGTTAGTTGGGTCGATGCATTAACAAATTATGCCATCTGCATCCAAGGAATATGTGTTAACACAGAAGCTATGTCCATACTAACCACATGTTTCTTTGTATAATTTGAATTGTCAAGTATATCGCTTAGCTCAAAACTGTCCCTCACTAATCTCTAGCCGTTGATTGCCTTATTGGTTGAATAATTTGGACCAATCATTTCGCGGGCTTATGCTATGGCGACTTAGATGGGGATAACACTGACCTCAGTGAGGTTTGTGGAGGCGTACAATCACTGAGTACATGAACTTGCAGGTGTATTTGATCGGGTTGTTGACTGGCCAGTGAAGTGTCCTTTCAGTATTGCCTACGCTGCGTTGTTGAGGCGCCTTTCAGGTTCAGATACACTGTCTGTTCAGTCATTTCGAACAAATATGGTGGTGTCGTTCAACTGTGGCTGCGATCACAATACACGATCAGCCTAATCTACGACCACGACGTCAAAGCCTTTGTCGGTTTGTAGTAGTGACAAGTTTCTATTGGATCGTAGCTCAGAGAGAGTAGAACCAGGGATATGTCTTGTTTGGAAGACGCAATTCTGTATTGGTGCTCAATATTTACTACCATGATTTTGAAAAAAGCTGCGAGCCTAGTGTGATACCGGGGTGACGTGTGAACGCTGGTCAGGAAAAGCTTGACCAGCAACTTTGAGTCAATGCATTTTTTCTGGTGGCACAGAAGATTTCATTCTAGATGAAAGCTGGTGAGTTGAATGGACAGTCAGTTGACAACAAAACTAGTAAGAATTTCTGGGAATACTGAATGTGTCAGCTTGTGTCACAGTGATCTTTACAGATGGTTTAGCAGGATGATTCTGGATGACTTCTTAGAAAAACAAAAATTTCTTCCATAAGGTAGTTTAATAGTTATGTCGGAAACGGTTTTCTGCATCGTAAGCCTCTCAAAGAGTTCACTGGATTTCATCACTATGATCTACGTGTTTCTATAGCAAAGCCCAGTTGACATTGTGAAGCCGACCCCCATAGTCAATAACCACGGTTGGTGGCATCCGATTCGGATTGGCCTTTCACACCGACCGAGGCTAAAAGACGCCTGCGCTTAATCCTCACTGCGATTGGCTTGCGCTGCACCAATTGCAGTTCACCAACACACCACATATCCAGTGTAAACCCGAAGGAATAAGACCGGGAGGTGTGCCATTGGGGCCTTTGTGTCCAGCCGGCCCATGCTGGTTAGCCAGTTGATTGGCTGATAAGGATAGGAAACTCTTGTCTCTCGGAAACTGAACAGAAAGAAGCTGCAATGACGAGATCTACACTAAGAAGAAAGATTTTTGAAGTGTAATACAAGAAGCGTTGAAGTATAGGAGTGCAGGTTAGTGCATCCCAAGGAGGATACGGTTGAAAAACAAAATTCTCATTGAACTATGAAAAGGCAAGCAGACCATTCATCATACAATACACCGACAAAGCCGAAGAAAAGAATGGATAGAAGACCACAGACACTCAAGTTTCTGAAAAGAAGAGCGGATTAATTGTCAACGACCAGGCTGTTGGCCGATGCAGTCATTAACAGCAGTAGAATGGATACACTGATATGGCCTACCTAATCCTAACGCACTCGTCACCTCTTCGCCGACGGTGTACTATGAGTACGTTGTTGACCTACTAACTCCACACGGTCAACGCATTCCCGGCCACACACAGCGCAACGCCACATGGTCACTTCACCGCGTCTTATGGCACCGATGTTTCCTTTGCGTACCGCACGCTTCCGCTTGAAAGAAAGAGGGAAAAAACGTGAACACAAATAGTATACTCTCTCAAAAATCAGCACTACATACAAATCATGTCAAACGCGTCATAGGATTGACAGATTTGTGATAGCATCACGCCAACAACCGAAAACAGTACACATACGCAATAACTAAACCGCAGTAACTCAATAACCACGCACGCACACGCGGATGATTTTTTAAACAAGGAAAGTAACATCCTAAGTCACTCAACTAAGTCCAACCGGAGAAAGTAGTACACTTTCATTGTCCGCATTCTTATCATGCGCGTAAAATGCAATCCAACAATTTCTTAGGTTTGTCAGAATGACCGGGGAATAAATTCAACTAGAATATCAAATTATTTATTGTATTAGTTCGACTATTATCAAGAAAAATAATAACCTGCAATTACCAAACAGCTGTAGCTGTGTAAACGTGGTTTTCATTTATTTGTTGATTGGTTACTTACAACACTGAGTTTTTGTGATTATACGTCCAACGTAATAGAAGTTCATTTCAAGATGATAATACATTTGCACACACGGGAAGTTAGCGAAACGTTTAAAACTGATAGGAGGCAGTAGACCAATGTTTAGTTCATTGTCTTCCCGTGATATACCTGGATGTAGACTCCGGTTGTCGTGTAACCGCGTTCCCCACTATCGTGTTGGTTTGTGCCAGCCAGACCAAGTGATCATAATCAAACGTACTTACACACGAACTAATGAAACGTATCGATAGTGTTCCCATGGACTTGATTAGAGTTAGTACAGTTGTCCCAAGAATTCCATGTTACCGGAAGTATTTCCTCACTGATTTTTGTAAACACGCTGAGTAGCAATTTCTTTGATTTTGGTGATCGAATCTGTTGAACTTTCTGGCAGCCAATATCTCTGGTGATGTAGTAATGGATGTTCTTATTTCGAATACGACTAAACGGCCATCACAGTTCCGCCGTCGTACTCACTCGCTTGTGATCATTTCGGGAACTGAATTATTCACGAAGCAGAAAAGTCACTAAAACCGTGTCAAGCGGCTGAGAGATGTACCAGAGTACTGGTTTAATGATTCAGCTGGAATATTAGTGTTATCAGTGGGCAGAAGCAACTCACAAGCGTCTACTTAGTTCAGTAACCAGCTCCTAGAAGAAATGCATAAGGTTAAAACATTAAAAAGCCTACGTAACTGTATTTATTGAATTTCGAGTCAATTCACAATGTTGTTTTAATTGCATTGTTCACAGAAAACGTTTTTTTCAGCAACCGCGTAGCCGCTGTGGCATACATCACCTGTGATACTAATCTCACAGCCTGTATGCTTTGTGAACTCGAACAACTAAGACCAGTAGTTGTGTGAACGAAGTACTCATAGTCCAGCCGATCGAATGATGGTATAGTGTGAAACTGAAACTTCCATTTATCGAAAGAAGAATAAAAAATGGTAGCGACTTCGTGCGGTGTTCATCCTCAGCGCCGTCTTCCGAGTTCCGAAGAGCACTTCGGTCAAGTTTGATCTATATGTGATTAGAGGTTGAATATAACCCTACCTCATGCCAATGACAGTGTCAGGATCATCAGAAGTCGATCCAAACGATTGCACCATCGACTTCATACCCACATGCAGCAGCCTAGTTAAATTCGCAAACTGACCTAGACATCCACATTTACCAAGCACCTCACGACTCACGGAAACGAAAGATTTTGCGAAAACTACAAACAGGGTATACAGAGACTGGCTGCGGTCACGGCACTTTCCTTAGATCTTTCGAATAACAAACACAACATCCGTCAAACGGTGACTCGCCCGGAACCAATAACGCCCTCGAGGAATTTGACCCTCAATAATTCCACGTTGAATCGGATCAGTAGAATCCTTACAAGCACCTTGACTGGGCAGCTCACCAAACTTTTGTTCCGATAGCTGTCATGTATTGTTCCTTACCCACACTGTTAAACAAAGATATGACCAGGACAACCTTGAAATCCTGAGGTATGATTACCTGCTCCAAGAAGTAGTAAACCAACGTGGTTCGAAACTGGTTCGCCATTGATAAACAGATTGGGAAAAGCACAACGTTACGAGCAAGTTGTAATTGCGTTTCAGCCACCTCGGGTGGCCTTCCTCAAGAGTGTTTCAATCAAAATCCTCAACTTCACCATTCTTCGCCATTCTTCAAAATTTCACGTGGTATCCCATCCTTATATGCAACCCTTCCGTTCAGCAGTCGTGCACTAACTACCTGTACCTTTACGAAATCTGGTCTGAGAAAAGTGAACATTTAACATCGTATTGTGTCAGACTGTTCACGTTGTAATGGAACATTGAAACGAATCAGCAATGCTACAAGGTAATTACACTGACTCAGAGTAACCGTCCTCGACGGATTCCACCACATAGCTGTTGAGTTCATATTTATTTGTTTATTTACTTCTGCGTAACTCACAGAAGACTTTTTTCATCATTCGGTCGGTTCCTTTCTTGTGAGTGATTTTTCCCTTGACATGGCAGACGCCTAACCAGACCCTACTGCCCTGAAGAATACAGTTTACGTTAAACTTCCCCGGTTTGGCAGTCATGATGCTAGGCTGTGTTTCGTTCAAGATGAAGCTATCTTTGAGTCTGGACTCTGCCTTTCGCAAAAGTCCATGTATAACCTCATAGGTGCTAATCGCCCCGAACAGATCGCTAACAAATCGCCGACTTTATTCAGACACGATCTAGGGTTACCCTGCATGACAGTTCAACGGCCGGAGTCATCAGATGAACTGAAGTAACTGACGACCACAACCTGTGCAAACTTTTAACAGGAATGGAGTTGGGCGACAGAACCGCTTCACAACTCTTCCGCCACATGAAACAGCTAAAAAGCAAACATATGGACACCGAAGGGATTCTTCCGGAGGATAATCGAAAAATATTGTCCATATTTGATAGGAACTTACCACCTTATAAACTTTCACAGCTGGCTGACAAGGTATACGGAAGTTATCAAAGCCACACTGTGTCTCATGTACATTCACCAAAGATATCGTCGAGCTATAGCTGGCAAACGAAACTGGATGCGTTGGAACAACAGTTTTCCGACATGATTGTACAGTCCTCTCTAATCACTAAGCAACTGGAAGCATAGTCAAGAAGCTGTCCCTATTGCCGTCGATCCCTAAGTCGTTCACGCAGACGACTAACTGATCGAAACATATATTATTATTGCCAATTTACTTCCAAAGCAGTCCGTTTTACTAGATCACGCAGTTTTGTTCAGGATAATTTCCACTCGGGAAACGCCGAAGCCAGACAGCAATGGCGACGGGTGTTCATGGCTTCTCAAACTGCCGTCTATTTCCTGCTTTCGACCGTCCGATTGTCTTGACTTTTCTCGTTGATACAGGCGCATATGTTAGAGGTACTCCACCGAAAGGTAACAGATGCAACACTCAACCGATATCGTACACAATACAGGCAACTAATCATTCAACGAATCCAACATAATATAAAGAGCTACACATTCTGGGCCCAGGCCTTAGGTGACAGTTTGCCTGGAGATTTACGGTAACAGATGTACAACGGCCGATCATCGGGGTTAAGTTCTTATCAGACTTCGCACTTAGTTGACGTCAGTAGTCGTAAACTGATCAGCAGCACAGTCATCCTTTGCATATGGCAAAGCTACATCGATCAGTTCAATTGGACTGCAGCCGGCCTTGCCAGGTAAAGGCTTTGCAGCCCTCCTTTGGCAATTTCCACAAGTTGTCAGTCCGCCTGATTTAACATCGGTGCTTAAACAGGACGTTTTTCACCATGTTATCACCAAAGGACTACCCAGTTCCGCATACTCCAGACGTTTGCCACCGCAGAAACTCATAGTGGGCAAAACAGAGTATGAACACCTCTCACGACCTGGCGTTATCCACCCTTCAAATAGCTCGTGGGTCTCACCCTTCCATATGGTTCCCAAAACATTAATAAGTGACTAGCGTCCCTGTAGTCATTACCGCGCCCCGAACATTGTCACCTTTCCAGATCGATACAGTATCCTTCATATTTACGGCTTCTCAATCAAGCTGAACAGGGAGACTATTTTCCCAAGATAGATCTGGTTCGAGTCTACCATAGAATCTCGGTAGCCCCGCAGGACGTCTCAGAGACCGCAATTACCACTAACTTTGGACTCTATAAATTTGTTCGCATGCCATCTGGCCTACGGAATGCCACCCAGACTTGTCCAAGGTTCACAGATTAAACGCTTTTTGGTCTTGCTTTGGGTACGCTTATATTGACGACGCCTTAGTCGTGGGTGAACACGCTGGATAGCATGAGCCACATCTCCAAAAGTTGTTAGGTGTGACACTGACCGCCATGAATTGCGTCTTCGCAGTTACTTACATAGGTTTTCTTGGACATCGAATTGACAGTAGTAGTATCAAACCTTAGCCCGAGAAAACTAGTGTTGTTAAGGGTTATTCACAGACACAGTTCCTAAAAGGTTTCCGACGCTCCCCAAGCACTGTCAGTTGTTACTGTCGCATGATTCCATGGAGTTTAGAGCTGCTGAAACCCCTCACAGACATTTTGAAAATCAATCCCAAGCAGTTCTTTTCGTCTCCTGGGTCTACTGGTGCTTTTATTGTAGCTAAAAACGTCTTGTCCTAAGCAATTTCATTAACACATTTGAGGGTAGGTGAGCGCCCGCCAATACTTTTGAAGGCTGACGCATCCCAATCAACTGTTGGCGCTGTTTTGCAACAGAACTGGAATGGTGAAATCTAGCCTTTGTCCGTCTTCTCCCGAAAACTCTAACTAACGTAAACACACTATGGAACCGTTGGTCGTGAGTTACTGGCCATTTTCTTTGCCAATAAACACTCTGGACATCTATAGATTCGCAAACGACTTGTGTTTGCCTTCCGTTCCCCTAGTGAAAAAAGACATCTGGATTTCATTATCTGGTTCAGCACAGACATTTGTTTTGTAGACGGTTTCAGTAATTCCGTCGTTGATTCATTATCCCACTCGGACGTCAGTCAAATATCCACGTGTTATCGACCTCCTCTTCGATGCAAAACCAAGGGTTTATGACCAAGAACTTCGCCTACTTCGTGCCAATCTCTCTCTGAAACTGAATGATATTGTTTTAACCCAGTCAGAGTATTCAATTATTTGCGGTATGTCTACCGGTAAATCTCAACCGTTCATTCTTTTCCCACATAGGTTTGATGCTTTTAGCCACCTCTACTCCTCATCACACCCAAGCATACGTGCCTCAAAAAAGCTAGTGACCAAGCGTCTTAAGAATGTTTGTAACTCAGACAAACACTGTTTGGAATGTCAACGTAGTAAAATTCATTAACACACCATCACTAACACGGGAACTTCTTTTTCACCCGACGGACGCTTTAACCACGTCCATTTTGATGTCGTTGATCCCTTCGTCCATCCAAATGTTGTACACACAGACCAACTTGTGTGGACCGTTTTACGAGATGGCCCATTACCGTTCCCATGAACAACACGTCGACGGACACTATTGCGCGCACTATTATGTGTTGGGAGGGTATTTCCATCTGATAGAATAATAATTCCAGTTGCTTCAGTTCCTACAGTGTGCTAAAATAGACGTTGCCACGGTTAGCTCCCGATGACAAAGAAGCGCGAAATAAAGATAAGTAGTTTGGATGTTTGGACGAGTGGAAAACAGTGTGTAAAAAGACTGTAAAAAGGAGACAGACTCTCCAACGTTGTCCCAATCAGTGGTAACAGGATGGCTTAGAAAGCTACCAGATTGCTTGCGCTCAACTTTGGTTGGGTGTATTAAAAACCAGAGTCCACATCAATGAGTGCTTTAATAGATTGGGTGGACTGATCGGAAATTGCTGTCAGTCAACTGTGGAATTCCATGTGGTGTTAACGGTCATCGCAGCCCTGCATAAACTCATTTTGCTCTTTTCACCAGACTTCGTTGTTTCTGCGAAGTCGTTCGGCGAGCTGATGGCAAAAACCTCAGAATGTGGCATGTTTGTCTACAGTGTTCTGGTCCTTTGTAGAGACAACGAACGTTGCTACAGATGACTGTGTTGTTGTTTTCGAACCATTCTGGATGTATTAACAGCGATTATCTCGATGGCTGCTGCATTAAACTGTTCCTCAAGATGTTGCCACATACCCCCCCCCGGAGGTAGCGGATGCAAGGGTGTCCTTCAGGCGAACGACAACTGCACGTTAAGAAGTAATCCTTATATGAGTTCTGCAACCGTTTAAGGTAGTTTCTGCCGTTGTCTCGATGATCTGCAATAAACGGGATGAACGGTGAGGTTCTGATCAGCCCACAATCATTGCTACATTCTGCCTCAAGCAAGCATAGAGTAGAAGATGTAACCAGCACCTGATTCTCGGAGCTTACTTCAGTCCACAAGTCCACTCTCACTCATGTCTGCGATATCGATATTTTAATGGCTCAGTTCCCTGGCGATCAACACAGCGTGGCTATCCAGTGCCACATTGATCCAGCAGCGTGCGTACAATCCATGCCCCAACGGACAGCGTCCTATGTCCACGCCCACTTAACAAATTGACATGCAGGACCTCAGATTGAGTCTCTGACGCAGAAGCTTGAGCTGCAACAAGAACAGATAGGGTTTTCAAGCGACCCCGGTTGGGGCCTCTGATTCAAAAACCTGACGTGGGAGGCAACAAGATATAGGATTTTCTTGGGAGGTTCTAATTGGTGCAATGACTCAAAAGAATGACTTAATTGGCAATGTGGGTCTTATTTAATGCAAGGCGCAGTGAATAAGACATTGACGACGCATTCCGATTACTGCTGCGAGCATTAGATGTATCATGTATAAACTACAACAAGCTTCTGAGAGCTAACGCAGGTTTCTCAACCACACATGATAATACGTCCACTGTCCAGGTCCGTCGTTAGACGATCGGAGTACTCCTAGTTTCATGGTGTTGTACTTATACGGAAGAAGGCAGTACTGCAACTATAAACACAATTCTTTTGTATATTCATAGAATTCTGTCACAATTACGAAGCGCTCCTGAGCAGTCAGTAGTACGGCACATAAACCTATGAATTAAACTGCTGTTTGCCTGGCTGTGCCCGTTTGACTCACCCAACATAATTGAACGTGGAAAGACCGAATCCCTAGTCCGCATAGCCCACGGTATCATACCAACACACATGCCTGACCACCATGCCAAGATTTCAAAAAGTTCGCGACGTACACACAGCCACATAAACACAAACACTTGCAACTCACATATCATAATTCTACATCAGAAACAAGATCGCCTGAGAGTCGCTCTTGCCACGTAACACAGCACTGTATGCAAACTCCCTCTGTCAGTCGCATATACATTTGCATTCGCACACGCATACCTTCAGTCGGTAAACTATTGATTACAGGTTGTTTTGGTTGGCTTGCCCACTTGGTCATTCTCTGGAAAATATGGTCAGTCTGACGTTGGTTTGGTAGTCATTACTTGATTAACTGTCACAACGCGAGCCCATAGTCTCGTTTGTCTTGGATAATTTAGAGGAATGCCTTCCATTATGGCCACAGTCGTTCAGAAAGACTGACCGAAAAAGCATTTCGGATTGACGGCTGGTCAGATAATGTAAGTCGTTTGACAGCGAAGTGGCTGAAACTGAAAACACCATGGTGTTCTTGTACACCAATCAAACATGAGAGCGGATTGTTTTATCGAAAATGGCTGGAATTATTCAGTTTGACATCTTAAAGGCTATTCAGAGCCACTCTACATGAGGTTATTCACAGATCCGGGTCTATGCTGGCTGGACGCAAAACAGAGATTCACCAGCTAGGTAAGGTGACTGACTACATGGACAGAGAAAACTGTCCACGAATACCCATGCGAATGCCAGACCGTTCACCGAGAAAATGGGTAGAGGTCCTGTGTCTAAACCAAGAACTGAAGTGTAACTTAAAATTACAAGAAAGTAGCAGTGTGGCCTATCATGACTGGCAGTCATAACGCTTGCACTCATTCCGCAATAGGCATCCATATGTCAAATGCCTGTTACTTGTCAGTGAACTTTATGTTGTGTCAGTGTTGACTGGTGTGACACTTCGGATTGTCCAATGCTTTTGTTAGAGATGACATCTTCAACTTGTTCCAGAAACCCCACGAACACAGTCTGGCTGAATACTTACTTAGACAATTAAATAATTATTTGGTCGGACAAAGGTTTAGGCACCGGGTCAACGAACATTAATCAAAGTGGCCTTTCGCCAACAGCGACGCCCGAAGAGATCCATCCACGCCACCCTCCCTTTCAGTTTATTTGTTCTGGGTGACCGCAACTTCGCAGGTTCACAGTAGTGTTCTGTGCCAACGAAAGAGATAAATGCTGAGTTGTGAATTATTGATGATTACTGAAGGATGTTTAACATTACTTACTGAGCACTACCTACAACTGGTTATAACTCTTGCTCTCTCATGCGTCTTCAGCCCATGTCGAAAACGAGTGTTATATCTTTGCTAAAGATTGTCAGTAGTAATTTCTAAATGGAATACCACCTACATTCAACCACAGTTGTTGCATTCAGGTTGGACTTAGGGTCGACTCACTTCGTAAGGATACACTAGATGGAGTTTCGCTCTTATTAGAGTTCATCGGTAGTGTATAACCTTGTTCGAGCCGGAATTTGCACTTCGACCCTAGCGTGTTAACCACAACGCCAGTAACCTCATACTAGTCATGGCCAATCTGTCTCATCTGAACGATCAACCATAACCTTGTGTGAATAATATTCATACTGCTGGATTGTCTCGATCGTACGTACAATAACCGTCCTGTTATGCAATGCTATTCTTTGCCAAGGCGTAAATTCCAGCTCCGGTCCAATTCTGTGACTTCCCATTTAGATTGACCACAATCCTTCACGATTTACCAACAAACAGGAAGACGCTGAACACGTCCTAAGATTTATTTGGTTATAAATTGAAGATAGGTCTTAGTTGTTGGGTCGATGATGCTGTCGTGATGTGGGTTTTCACTGCTACTAGTACACGCTGAACATGCAAGGCTAATTCGTACAACGAATGCTTCTGGTATGTTGCGAATTCAAAACTCTGTACGACTCCTCCACAACTGTTAAGTGGGTAAATTTCGTCCAGTGGATATCCTGACTTAACCGCTCACCTGTCTTTAAACCCTGGATCACCCGAAAACGTGGTGTTATTACGGAAATTTCGACTTTCCACATATGACACACAGATTTCAAGCAACGATCCATTTCCTTGCATAATTGAGGTGCGACTGTCTGCCACATTTTTTCCGACTATATAGTTATTTTCATATCAAGGTCAATGATTCGGTGGGAGTTTTCAGGATTACTGCCTCACTTTGTTCAAACCAACTTCCATAATGTACACTATTTTACCACCATTGTAAATCAGGCTGTCAATACAGGTCTTCTGTTGACTCACCTCTTCTTAGTTGCGGACGATATTAGTCGAGAAGCAGATTGAAACTACGGTATCATTAACGTTATTGAAAGAATTACGAAAGATCGGCAAATCCTACCGACCAATCTGAACTTGACCATTGTGAAGTGTGATTTCTTTAAACTACTTTTAATCAATGAGTAGTAAGAAATGTGACTGTCAAACTACGGACCTCAGTCTCTTTATGTAGTTGGCACCCCATCACAGCATGGGCTTCTTCATTTCAAGAAAGTGTCCACCGTGTGGACAGATCATAGTATATTTTAATTTGAATAACGTAAGCTCTCAAGTAGGGTATGGTTGTTTCATATAACAAGATTCCACATTGAAGCCACGGTAACCGCTCTAGATTTATTCACTGGATGAGAAAAATGCAATTGTGCATTCATTATTGTATTTTTGTATGATTGTGATGAACAGCATTGTAGAGCTGTTTGTACATGCAACCTCTAATTACAAGTTTATTACTTACGTTTGCAACTTACGGAAACGAACCACGTATTATTCGGCTGCAGATTAAAAATTAAGTCTGATGAGCGATTGTGTCTGCTTTCAGAGGGTCATCAAACGACCTCGAATTTTATGATTGTGCTATCTCCAGCAGCCGCTTTGTCACCAGTGCAACAAATGGTCGAGTATGAATTGAGACAATTGTTACTGAATAAGCATGCCAGTAGACACTGCATAAATCATACAGCGAAATAATAACTCCTTTCGCTAGCATTATATACTGCATACATGGGCAGAGTGATATTTCTGGAATCACATTTCTATATAATACAACGAACCGGATTTTAAAAACACCTTAAATGTTCCTAGAGGTTGAACGCCATAGTTTGTTGGAGCACATTTTTGTGAACTTATATCTTTGGTATTTTAAAATTTCAAGAGTGATAATTATACTGTCTTCACGTGTGAGGCTATTCATGTACACAGGTTAATAACTTCTCGAATCTGCTCGATAGTCCTGGCACCCGTGAGGTCGAACTCACTTCTTCCTATGGTTTTACTTGTCAGCCGAGGTTACCGAATTTATATTGCACCCCAAATCACAAAACAGTTTTCAAGCAAGATGACACACAGATCAGAAACATCAGCTAGAAAATTTTCACCGAAAATGTAGCTTCAAGGGGACCACTTAACTCCCTCCTTGGCCAGCCAAACAGAGTTATAACGGCAATCAGTGCATTATGAAACTGAACGCTATGCGTATGCATCGCTTCAGTTTAGAATTAACAGGACTTTTAAACCCACTTTTCATACGTCTCCTCAGCTCCGTAGAGAGCTTGGCAACATGAATACGGTACATCTTATAGATTGAACATCAACCAAACTTGATCGCAGGTGTCGCACTCTCACAAACTATTCAATCGGCCCTTTTCGTAAAGAAGTATTGGAGTCGAGTTTCGCTCTCATTAGAGCTCGTCAATAGTGCATATTCTTGCTATTGCCGCCATTTCTGTCGCAATCGTAAATTTTAACTCGCTTACTTTATAAGTGCGAAAATAGAAAACAATTGCAACATAAAGCTCTATAGGAATACCGGCTGTGGTAATCTGAACTGTAAACCGAATACACAAACATACAGTCACTTTGAACAAATTGCTAACGTAAATAACATCTATGTGTACAAACGGAGTGTACTGCACGCAGACACATTACCAGTGTGACTACACTGGTGACAGATCGACCTCCCAGGAAATTCCTCTTAGCAACACAGTGGAATCATGCATGCTGTACATAATATAACCTTATAAACATGCGATCTCTCCATAGAAAACTTACTTTTAAATTCGATTACGCGTGATCCAAAGCTTAGTCACAAAAACACTGCAATATGTATCGGTTAGACGACCAGAAGAAGCTAACCTCATCATTCGTCAACGCCCCGGGAGCAACAGTTCTCATGTTTGCACGAAAAGCCAGTGGAGTCAGAGTAGTAATGACAAAGATTATTTCGTACGACGGCAGCATGCACAAGAACAACCCGAGTAGAGATCAATTTCATCAGCTTGACAGGGTAGCCTTAATAAAAGTGAATGGTGTACCATCGTGAGGCTGTAACACTTACTGTGGACAATCAGTTCACACGGTCACGCTGCCACCGTAACTTCATTATACAGTGATCACATGATTTGGTATTTGTAACCCACAGAGTTGCAGAATCACGGAGTGGAAACAATTTGCATTGTCTGAATTCGGTGCACGAACAACTCGTTTTTAAGTAGCTATGGCCGAACAACTGACCACTGGCCACGACTAGGCTGAGAATGTTCTGACCAACCACTGGGATTTGAACACTAGGGCGATCTGCGCAGTGAGTACCATAAGAACTGAGTAAAAACAAAAAATCTATAAAAAATTCATTAAATGGGTTGGGAAGCATTGGTTTTAAACATGAAACGGCGGAATAAAACATACAAAACTCTGAACTAGAGCGGTGGGTTAATTGTTTTAGTGGGTAAACGGCAGCTTTTCTATCAGTATCCTGACCGACGAAGAACAAGCTGGGACAATTTTTATCTTCCATACACTGCGACTGTGTTCAAACAGTATGGTCCATTACCTCTATGGATTCCTTTCTGGACTAACCTAACATCTGTAAAGGAATTGGATTGGACAAACGCACCGATACGAAGTTAACCAGTGATTCGTAGAAGTCTACGGCCAATCAGTGTCGAAAACACGAACAGACTTATATGTCAGCGCGAAGACCAATCAGCACGGCGCGGTGCTGCAGCATCGAATTTTGTTATAACGAGCACCGGAGTAACACAAGTTTAAGCGCGTCACGCGTTGAAACAAACAAGTTACAAGCGAAGTCGAGCCGACCAATTAGAAAGCGGAAGCGTCAACACCAGTTGTAATTCGTCATTTTACCGATGCGTCTAGTCTATAAAATAACCAATAGAAACTCAGTAAACTGAGATTTGCTTTGTGCCACGAAGAGTGACTTTCGCTTTCGATCCGGAACGTAGCGATTCTCAACAGCATCCACCTTTCAGTAGCGCCCTAGAATAAAATCAACATGGCCGTGAAATGTGATCAACTTTCAAAGAGTGGTTAGTGAATGTAGTGTCGCACATTTGCGGGAGTGAACTCCGATCACATGATGCGTCTCTACGCGGTGATGACGCGATTCGGTGTGCATCCGAAAAACTGCCATACAATTAATGCAACACAAATACTTAAAGTGGGTGTTTTCGTCCGGTGTTCTGACTACTACTATATGTTATTCATTTCAATCCTGTAGTACGGGTGTGTTTGAAGGGAATCTTTTTGGAGCTGTGTGTATGGTTTCGAAACTGAACATAGAGCAAACTGGAGTAGTTGACTGTTTGTGCGTAATACATCCGGGCTACCAAAGCTGAGGAAAAATGTTGACAAGAATGGCTCACGCGTATTTCTCGGTCGACTGTTCGGATTACAAAAACAGTGAGAAAAAGTTGGTAACTTTCAGCCCAATGAACTTGAACTAACAGTGTGTTGATTCATGTGCATTCGGATTAACGTCAACCTATTACAACACATAGTATATTCTCCTTTAAGTTACAGATGATGGCTATCGATTTCTCTCCCCTTGCTGTTGGAGTGTTTTCTGAATTGTCTGTTCACTTGACACATGCTGGAACACCAGGCCAGGAAACATAGCGTAAAGCTCAGTCCAAAAACAATGTTGTTACCCAACGGAGTAAAAAAACAGTTTTAGGTCCGGTTGCCACCCCGGAGAACAACTCAGAAACAACTACATTCACACCCTAACTGCGAACCATTTGGGCGCCTTATAGAACTACGCCGAATCACGCCACAAGTTATCTCCCCGAAGAGATACTCTCCAGCTCTGTTTTTGTAAGTGTTGTCCTGTCTGCATCTATGAAGTGTATGAATTATGAAGTTTAGTAATTCACTTCTGAACATTGCAGTGCATCTAATTGTAGAAAGAAAACAGACGAAACAGAAAATTAGAAGGAACCTGGGTCTCAGCTGGACTCAAACCAGTGACAGGAACAAAATTCTGGGACACGGTAAACTTTCTATTGGCTTAGTTGCGAAGTTGAGCCAAGAGCTCGGAATTTCAAAATTTACACACATACTTAACTAACTGACAACGACGAAATCCCCCGAACTTTTCAATCAATCCCTAGGTACATTTGATGGAATCCAGAGAACACAGTGAATGGAGTTGGTAACTGAATATAAATGTAAAATCTCTGAGCTTCCTGTATGGCTTCATGGCTCATCTGCCGCATCTGGACATTACGCTTCCGTCTCCAGCTGGAGTCCGGTTTAGTCTAAGGTTATCAGATCAGGCACATTGTTAATTAACAATCTAAAACCAAAAATAGACGCAAACATGTTCTCTGTTCACTTATCATCCAAACTCATAAGATGACATTCGAGGCCATAAACTTCCCATCTAGCTTTTCTTTCAGTAAGTCTATTAACCACCCCTGAATCCTTTGAAAACCCCAACAAACTAGTCACGTAGTATAAACGTTCACAGATCCTCTGCTTGGTATGTGCTGAGAAGCATGAATACAAAAGGGACATTAGTTCGTTGGGTGAACAATTGGCCTCACATTCACTTAACTCATCCGGTTCAATCAGCGTACAGAATACACAAGTAATCTCTGCTGAGGAACACACAAGACTATTCAAGCGAGTACACCACCCAGGTCACGAATGACTTGCTAAACAACTTCTACTCGAAGGTAAGCCAGTGTGTTGGACGCTATTCACAGCAGGTTACGGCTGAACGTTCGGAAGAGAAAGTCCAAACATAATGTGTGGGTTAGTAAAGCAACAGCCAACTCCCTTTCCTCGTATACTCCAGAGCAGGAGGCAAACTACCTGTCCAAAACAACGTACGTCCTACTAGTTGTATACTCATCGAGACCGTCTGTGTGCTCCACATCCGTGTGAAAGGCTTTAACGATCAACGGCTCATTCGCCCACGCACTTAAAACTGACGCTGTCGTTTGTGAATATGACGATATAGCACATACTCCGACTGAGTCACGTGCTCTCTCTACCGTTGTTATTGCCTGTAAGGCTTACTTTTGATTGAACCGGATTGGAGGTACAACACTAGTGAACTCACACAAAATAGGAACTAGTGCGATATGCTTTGAATCAACGTGGGTCAGACGAACAGGTTATATTAATGGGAGGCTGCGAGCGGATGCTCAACTTGCCACATTCAAAATTTTAAACGTTTCACCCATTATTTCGATTTCTTGTGAACAGGTTCACTAATTTTGGTTTCAAGCATTGAATGCCACTCTAAACCAGTCGTACCATATGGTCGGCCAGTTATATCAATATACAGGCTGAATAGGTCGATGCATCCGCCTTTGTTGACCTAGTTTCTATTAACTATGAGTAGCATGAAAATTAGCTTGTAAAAACATGAAGATATCCCTTGTTGTCCGATTTCGGTAAGTACCGTACCGGCCGAGCTACGAAGCCATGTCGAGAGTTCAGAAATTTCAAATTTGTTCTCGGTCATCCACCCGTTCACTGTCTGATGTGTAGCTCACCAAGTGAATCAGAGTGTCAAACGCCTCGGCAGGATTTCTAAAACCATTTCAGGCTGAAATTCCCGGATAGCAGTGGTAAACATAGAACTGTTATTACCAAGGAGTAGTGGTATGATGCATGTGCTGTAAACTAGCCTCTAAAGCTAGAACACATGGAAAGCTAATCTGGCTCCAAAAAGGTGTATGTAAACGTGATATGCATTCCGATGTTATCGGTGTTACCCGCTGAAATACAGTGACAACAGATCGCAGCCAGTGAGGAAAAGAGGTGGGAACAGAAGTGTTAGAGGACAAATCGTAACGGGATCAGATATGGTGCTAGCTTCTAGGGCCAACACCATCAAACACAACAGCTACAGAATAGGAGTGAGTAGTCGCCGCAGGATTTGTGAGACTGTCGTAAGAGCGTGTTGATCCACTGTCTCTGGAAACAGAAATTTGCCATCAACATCACTACAGGTGGCACTCAAATTGCGCCATTCTAATTTCTCTACCACTGGTTGGTTGTATCCTTACGGTAGTGATAGGTTAGCTCAGGTCAGTAAACTTGACCGGACTGAAAACTCCTGGTCATGTTGTTTGTATATGAAACTATCAGAAAAGCTGTCACTCCCAAGTAAACTGAGCAGTGTTCACGAGTGACTGTGGCTATCCTGTGGTCGGACTGAGAACTATCAACTTACTTAACATTTTGAATACAATTTGTACCGTTCCTAAACAGGCAACCTTACAGTCTTTGTTAAGAGACAACTCACCTGAGCACGAACTGGTGATCCGAACCGATCGATATTGCTAGCCTCATGGTGGCACACACAAAATGGAGTTTTTTTTCAGGAACCTTGTTTATCACTGATTGTTTTGGATTGATTTGGAGGACTACTGTTTACCTGACTTCACACAGCTACGGTAAATGTAGTCGATTCTCTTCTGGTTTCACATTACCTTCGGTGAACATGTTATAGTTATACAATCTGTTCGGGCTTAGCATTTGATTTTAAAACTGGTTCAAAGTACTGATGGTTTCTTTGCAGTTGACATTCCTATAAGACGGTACTTGGTGAACAGCCCAATGACAAGCTAATGTTACTATGCCCAGACTGTTTGCAAACGTTAACTGAACCATACTCATTACACCATGGGTTGATTTTCAAGTATAGTAACTCAGTAAGAATACTGTCTTGTACTGTGTGCAAGGTCTGAAATAATGGTTTGCACACTTGTCTCACACATACAAAGGTGACAATTCGGATTGACGTTTGAAACAGATTTTTGATCAGTTGTGACTGTTAATTAGATTGAAAATTAAGTTAAACGCCTCCAGTTGTGTGAGACCGAAGAAGCATTCACAAAAGACGTAGTTCTTGTTGTACATTATGATTATCTCACTTGTTAATATATAGTTGTGATTAGACACTTTACCCTCTCATTCGAAACCGGCGTTTACCACAACAAGTAAACGGCAGGTTGTCTCCAAAACCATAGTCGTAAGCCTGTTTATTTACCACCGTTTGTCAGATTTACTTTGATGCAACATTTATTATCCTAGTCATGTATCTCAACAGCAGTGGTGCTAACACTTCCCCTAGTTCACCGTTCTGGTAGAGTTTATGTGAATTAAACATTTCTGGCGTACTTTATGTGCCATCCAACAGCGTGCTGACCTTGAGGCAAGGCAGTTACTAAAGTACGTCATCCCGCAGCTGAGCAAGTCAGGTGAAACGCATGAGGTCGCTTGTACAACCGAGAAGCTATAAAACACACTATCCGAATCCGGCTCATCATCAGCAAGCGCATTTGCTCTCCAACCAAGATTTTGAAATCAACAGCAGACTCAGAGGAATGTGAGTCAACCGCTTTTGGTGTCACATCTGATAATAACAACCTTAAAATTACCAGAAACTTGTGTTGAATAATTCGATGTAAAACGTAACAATGGAATGAGACTAAAATACAAACAAGGGGCTAAATATTTCGGAGGTGGTTGGCTTTACATCCTGAATGTTAAGTCCACCAAGCAAGATTATTAATGGAATTTTCTTTCTAGAATCTCGCAATTGCTAGACTATTGGATTTTTGGTTTTTAAATGGAATAGTACGCTTCCAATCTAAAGCAGTTTTTGCTGCGTGTGATTGAATACACACGCGGTCACTGCATGAATAATTTTGTCCTGATCGTGATTCAGGCATGTATACACACAGACCACTCATTGCCTCCAACCTACAACCTTCATACAGTATATTAGCATACATGCCATTGATCAGATAGTTACACTCCTCCTTATGACTCTCATTTGCGGCTCGGTTGTTTGTTTGCAAGGTGTAGGCACCTTGATGTTGAATGTTTGAATGTAGACGTAATTATTTTCAGTATTTAGGTCCCTTCCCGTCCCCTTTTCTTCTTCCCTTCTCTTATATAGTGTTTGCTTTCTCTTCATGGTTTTGTGGCAGTTAGGCATTAGTGTGAACCACTGATGTATCGCTGTCTATTATGATGATGACTCCGTATGGTCAATTGTTAAGGAGTACGGTCACCGAGGTCGTGATCTGAAATGTTACTCATGTCTTCCGCTGTTCATTTTTAAACCAACGTTTTATTGTCGCTGCTGTTTCTCTCACCTGGGCTCGTCAGGTGAACTCAATTAGAATCGCACTCCAACTTACAAGTTTTGAACCAAACATCCATTCATTGAATCGACGGTTCGGCTACTTGTGCGAGATCAGTGCAAGCAATCACGAAACCGGTCCTAGAGATTTCTGTAGCGAATGAGCGTTAAACACTTGCAGTTTGGTTGTCTGAGTGTTATTGTACCAACTCTGTTATAAACTGTAACAAAACATGATGTAATCTTTTGTCAACCATCTCACGCAGTTTCTAAATAGTTCTCATGGCGCAACATTATATCGTTTGTGCATGACCCTGAAACAATGGCATGTGTTAGAAGCTTACGTGCATATTGGCTATCATGCACCATGCGACTATTATCGGGTATATATATGTAAGGATACTGGGCTGGGCGAGAAGAAAATAGTGAATCGGAATAGTAGCGAGCGCATTCGGTAAGCTGTAGCGTTTATGGACTTGTACGATTTATGCGAAATTGCGTGTATTATCCATAGAGGTTGTTTGAGAAACCCAATTTCGACAGATTCAGCGAAACGCAGGAAATGTGGGTTAAATGGACGTAGTATAATACTGACGTTTAGGTGGGGACTAATCCGACTAAGTGCTACCAATAGCCATTAGAACGTTAATGAAGACAAAGGTTTGCGTAGATCAGATATGAATGAATGAAAGCACAGAATATATTCTTGAACCCATTTCTACGGATGATACTCTTTGGTCCTACCTGTGTGTAGCTCATAAGCAGCAAGACTTGTATAGACTGTCCTTTTTCAACTGAAAACAACGATGATTTGCAATCGTGGCCATTCACTACAGTTTCAGCCGCATCAACGTTTCCTGCAGATAGTGAGCTTAGGAACCGTGTGTCGAAGTAAAGTACTTTCGTCTATGTACGAAACCCCATGTGGATTTCCTTCTTTTTATCTGTGTTGATTGCACACTTGTGTATGTAGTTAGCTGTCTATCGACAAATTGCGCTACACGTTCATTTTCCTGTAACGTTGTTGTGAACAACTGACGTTGGTCAGTTTGGTTTCCGATTCATAGACCCCACTACTACTTCGCGATTTCTGTGACTGATGAATTTGTTTTAAAATGGTAGATGTAATCTACCCGTTCGCAGGTAGCCTGACATTTAATCGGTCATTCCCTAGTACGGCCATTCTAGTGAACGTATATACCGTGTAGAAATGTACAGTTTCTTGTGCGTAAAAGTGCACAGTAAAAAGTGTACAAACGAAGTCGTTGAGGAGCGTAATTATGCGTGGGTTTTTAAGGCGATTTTCAGTTTGGTTGATCCCTCATAAATCACCATTATGACAGTGTAGAACGAGCTAGAAAAGATCTCAATCTGTTCTCAAGCATCACGAGATTGATAAAAATGCATGAGCTGACAACAGCAACTTCAGTAAACGTTACAGGACTCATAAGTGTCGGTAAATTGCTTACGAACCACTGGTTACTCGTTTGTTCAATGCAATTGATCTCACTGTCATTAATTAAAACAAAACATTCAATTCCTTCCAAACACAGATTTTGACGATCACGTTCCAATGAAGAATGAGGATGAGCAGTCTAAGGAAGTCAGCCGGAAAAACGACAACTGGATTAGTCCGTCGGCTCGCGAACTGCCAAAACTTGATAATGAAACGGTCAAAATTCCACCGCCAGAATATGACGAGGGATTTGTAGAACCCTACGTGATTGATGTTCTGGAACCAAAGTCATGGGCTTTGGACTTGCCAACGGACTTTTCCCCAGAGCATCTTCAAAAGCCCTCTAGTGAAATGAGCGATCAACCGTCTGTGACGCAACATAAACCACTAGCGAAAAGTGGTTCCGTTTATCAGTCCGATTATGTAGCGCACCGACTGACTAAATCAGATATCATAGTCCCTCAGTCCCAATATAAACCACCAAATGGCCCATTGAACAGTACAACCGTCTATCAAGAAAATTATCAGCAGAAACCACTGGAGATTAACCGACCTGTTTACCCGAAGAATGAATTGCACTTAACCTTACAAAAAGAGCCCAGCTTCAGCACTTACCAGTGTGATTATCAGCCACGCCCAACAGCCGGTAAGGTTGATCCAATTCACCCAAAGTCACAGTATGAACCTCCATCAGGATCCATAGAATCAAAAACAACTTACAATACAGCCTATCTGCCATATGAGATGAAGCCAGCTATCCCGATTAAACTGGAAACCGTACAGGAAGGACCAGCGGCAACCACGGAATTTCAGACGTCTCATCAAGCTGATTACCAGTCATTGTATGTCAAACCGACTAAACTTTGTAAGTCAAACGAGTATCTCATGACTTCCAATGAACCATTTATTAAATACACAACAAACCCAATCGATTTCTCACCACGAGATCCGTCTCCCGTGAACCCACCCTACAGACCAAGGGATCAGGAGAGTTTTCTTAAAGGTTCGCATATGGAAACAAGCAGTTATAGGAAAGAATTTCCCGCTCGAGAAACAAACAAGGTTGCTAGTTTCAAGCCATCGAACTTCTACCGGCCACCATATGAACCGATGAGTGACCAAACAGTGTATCGGTCGGATTACAGTCCACGCGAGCAGAAACTACAACAACGTTGTGCGGAAAAAGACTCGTTTCCATATCCGACTGTCGCAAATGGGCACGCGGTATACCATTTGAATGTACCTCACATTCAACAGGACTCAACGTCAGGTGGATATGGTTTATCAGATCAAGTTGTGAAGTCGGGGTTAGAGATAGACGGTAATCAAAGTTACTACCGAGGCCAATCATATAGGCCAGTTGATGAGTATAAAGGAACAACATATAGCCGTCTGCATCCGGAATGCTACGATAGTCATACTCCACAAAATGGTGAAAATGCGGCGAACATCAGACCAGTTCGAAAGTCTGACCAAAGTGCCGGTCCACTGTTAGAGTTTTCAGCCTATGATTCACACTTTATCCCAAAAGAAAGCAATTCTCGTGTTAGGTTTAAAACAAATGTCCCCCAAGAAGGTAGGCTTGCAGAGAAGGGAGAAACAAAAGAGCAGACCGTCGAGCTGGGAAGTGGTACTCCATCATATTACTACAGTCTAGGCAAGGCAGAAAAAATGAAACTGGAAGAAACCAGGCGGAAGCATGCAATTTATCGTAACCATCACAACACAGAACCCGATGTTGATTCCGTTAGTCCGACGACAGCTAACGTGACTGATAAAACGTCTGATTATCCTCCGGTCTTTTACTCACCAGTTAATGTCTCAAAAATGCCACGTAGAAGACCAAAAGAAGTGTTACATTCTTCACCGAACGCTGACACACCCAACCTTCTAGTCAACTACAGTGGTAGGCCTTTGAACCAATTAACTGATGACCAGAGGCCGTCGGAACGTTCGGGTTACAATGAAGTGTGTCGGTCTAGATATGTTAAGACCAAGCATGCAAACCAAGACCTTGTTTGGGATCAGAGTGCGATTTCAAACGACAGCAACCATCAAAGCAATTCTCCTCAAGCGTTCAAAATTCACATGAACTCAGACACCACATACCGGACGGATTACAAGCAATGGATACCACCAGGTAAGAGCGGAATATCCTATCATTATCAGAGTCTGAAACGACAAAAATACAACCCTTCAAGCGATTTACAAAAAAGTCAAAATAATTCACCAAAAGAAACCGAATCCTTTGAGCTACCCCCTATAAAATTACAATCGGAACGTCGGTACACAGATGACAAAGCAACTCGGAAATTTATGTCTCTCATGACCTCTCAGCATTCTGAAAGACTTCCAGAAGTGACTGCATAGTATGGTAACGCGAGCCGGCTCTTTCTATCCTTCTTAGTTAGTATGTATTCCAGGAATATAGTTTTTCTGATGTATGTGATATTTTTGTGTTTTCTGAATTTTATCGATACAACAGAAACCTTTCGAACAAATTTTTTTGTTTGAGCCGTTCAAAATACCATTTTTGATGAGTGTTTGGGGATTCATTCGAATTCAAATTGGACATCATTGACATTTGTCCACAGCCTTCGAGTTTGTATAGATGTTGAAAAAGAGTTGGCTAGAAAATCTATTTGATTATGTCGGCTGTGTTTAGGTCGAATGATATTCAACCTGAAGTATGTTTCTGACAAAAAGCCCTAACGTCCAATCACAGTTTAAATGTATCAGTTAGATGAAACACGAACTTCACCGTTGAAAGATCACCATGTCGAACATGGAAACGAATAGCAGGTACTCACAGAACGGCTAAGCTGTTCATTTTGAATGCTTTATAACTGAATATGTTGTAAATATTCAGTCATGGAAACCCATCTGAGGTCATCCGTTATCTTCGTTAAAAATGCTCCAGGGACAATAGAAAATTATTGAAAAACAGTGTGTGGAACTCGGTGTCAGAATTCTGAGAACATCGGTTGCACCAAACAACGTATTCTCACAATCACCATGAGTGGCGCAAACATGGGAAAGTCAGCCAAGCACGTGGTTAAGTATACACAGATCTGCTAGAAAGTAGTCAGTCATTCACGGATGCAGCTAAGTATCACTATTGAGTCAAACGCGGCTACCATGTCTGCAGTTGTCACATTGAGATTAGAGTACGTGGATAAAACGACGTAACACCCTTTTCGGAATTGTCGGTGTCTTGTAGCTCTAGGTAACTGTTCCGATCTCACTCCCTCCACTACCTTAAACATCAGTGGCGAAAGATCGGGTATCTTCATTCGTAAGGGAAAGTAGAATTTGAACAGAGTCAATCGTTGCTTCAAAGCAATCACTGAAAATGCCGCGTAAAGTCCTGTTTGTACACGCACAAATCCTTTAGATATGACCGTGAAGTTTTCATACTTGCACATTCTGACCTTGTCAAACATTCCTCCCAAGCCACCGGGGAATTCGGAGTGTTGGTATTTATCTTCAGTGTCACATATCCCAAGAGGCAAAACTACGACGAAGCTACCCTCGACCATCTGGGACTTCGTGTAGTCGGTCCACTTAGGATCGTCTACTGCTGCCTATCTGCCGCCTTCGACTAATTTCCAACACTAAACATATGATGCGATGGAATGCTGTCTTGTTGGAATCGAACATCAGGATGTCTACGAGCCGGTACTAATCATAAGACATGAAATAATCGCTCACTATTGATCAGTAAGATACGTCTACAAAGAACTACACCGATAATGCTAAAGCATAACCCCGTAGGTGGAGTTAGCTGCACAAAAGTGAGATTGAATTATGGGGTTTTTAATAAAGCCCACCTGAACCGTCAGTGTGGCACTATCTTGTGTACAACCTCCGCTTTTCAGCAGCTTAGTAGCGGGATTACGAAAATGTTAAGTGAACTAGAAATTGCTTCTTCGTTAAGCATCATCTCTCGAATGTGAATAGCATTAAGGTATATTCAGCGTCTTAAAATACCGCAACCCACGGGCGATGAAATGCCACATATGGCAATGTGCAATTTTCGACGGCAAATATCTATCAGACAATTCATGAACAGTGCATTTTGTATTGAAAATAGTCTGAATCAAATAAATTTGCGGTTTAAATAAGGCTTTCTCATAGCAATGGGGTTTTATCCTGCAGCCTTTGAACGAACAGGATAGGCTTACCCTCATAACGTCCAGGCAGTTCGTAATTTAATTCCTTTCGAAGGTTTTGACAGTTCATTTGAAGATCACCCGCAATCAAACGCAACTGTCGCATGTCAATAAACTTTCCAGTCGGCCCCTCTCGAAAAGCACTAGATTCGAGTTTCGCGCTGATTAGAGCTCGTCAGCCGTGCATATCTTCGCCACGGCCGGGTCAGGAACTCCGGCCACGCTTTCATGAGACAACCGTGTTGGCCGCTGCACCGCTGAGCGAGACGGAATAATCTTATGTGAACGTTCAACCATTTTCGCTTGTGACTAATGATCAGGTTGCTTGCCTGTCTCCGTGCGCACCAAAGAACACAGTCCGATTACTATCTTGTAACTGTAGTCTAAACATTGTCAGGAGTGAGTAGTCGGGGATTTGGTTAGTTCTAGATTGAAAGTTACTCACATGTGATCACAGCTTTCAGGTAGGTTTTCCAGCCAGCCTCTTCTGGAGAGAGGCATCAAACTTGAGTTTCGATCTTGTTAGAGCTCGTCAGTAGTGAATATCCTTGCAACAGTCTAGACTAGGGATAACAAACAAATATAATGTCGGAATCTGGTCGTAAAACAGAGAGGAAGTATGTGATTTAAAAGGAGAACAAATAACTCACAATAGTTCGTGGAGGCACGTTGGTTTGGTTTTCCACCACACCAGTTATCATCCAGGTCAAAACCATATATCGAATAGTATAGAGGTCTTAAAACAAACACCTCACTGTGTTCACGTCCGAGTGTGAGCTCTTTTCCACCTGTTAGCTATAGCAGGTGCCAACTGAGTAACACTTCCCTGATTTTGGTTAGCGGTGTCAGGGACCACTTAAACATGTCCTACGTTATGTATAGTGGTAAACAGTGAGAATATGCTGTCTTATCAGTTTGGCTTACATGCAGCTGAACAGAATTAGACAAGTTTACAAATCTCGTAATTCTAGAAATGAAATGTGAACAAACGGTAGAGCTTCATGGATACTACTGACAAACAAAAAAGTAGAACTGAGTGTTGAATGCAACATGGTTGAAAAAGCAACAAAAAGTGGTAGTTCACCTATAATACCCAGTCAGAAGCAACAGAAATTGGCATGATTAGGTCTCTCTTTTAGAGTTGCAGGAAACTGCCTTACAGCGTTTGTGTGAAGCGAACTTATAGAAACAAACTGATCGAGTGTTTTCACTCCCAAACACTTTATTGGCAAAACTGTTGGCACCCTACGCTTAACAGGAAAGTGCACAATACCACTATAATGATGAGCAGAAGTATGACTTTACGCATTACGCCAGAGTATTCATACCGGTTTACCAAAGATGGTAGAGATCAAGTGAAACGTTTATTCCGTGAGTCAGCCACGTATGGACCATGGCCTGTTTGTTCTCGTGAGCTGAACGATTTTCGAAACACACCAATAAAGCCAACGAGACCGAAAATAAATGGCGTGGTGATGTTTATGATCAAGAACGACCACACATTTCCTCTGTTTTCTCTGATTTGGCTGTCCGACTTTTGCAGACTTTAACAATCAACCATAACAGGATATGATGTGGTGGGCTTCAATGTGGCAATCACTCAATGGGTCTGGTCATTCAAACCGGTCCGGAAAAATTTCGAGATGAGCTTACAGTGGAACAAAGTATCAACAATTTTACAAAGTTATTCACAGTGAAGCTGTATTCGTTCGTTGGGTTCCATCACACTAGGTCTGCTGTAGATTGGAATACGTTTCTTCTTGAACGGCTGGAAAATTCGGGCGGATGCAGATCCTAAAAAGGATTGTCTCCACCGATGGATCACAATAAAAACGACCACTGGAAATCGGAAGGCAATGCGTGCGTGGACGAAGAGCTGTGTTGATTCAAACAACTGATAAATAGTGTATGCACAAAGAATACGACGAGCGTGAAAAATGGTGTGCAACGAAAAATAGAAAAGGGGACAGACTCTACAAGCTAGAATAGAAATCCCAGAACAAGAAAACATGAATGTTTGATGCACGATCAGGTAACAACCGGTAGAATGACTGAGTGCTTATGACCACTTTGATTACACCAAAATTTTCACAGGTATTGCAGTTTATTACAAAGTCTGGTTGATTCATAAATATAAACAGTCACGGAAGAACGGTACTGAATAAACAGAGCAATATCAGGATGTACGAGGCGCTGTTTGCAGTTTGTTAAATTTTTCCATGGCTGCCATTCTGTACCTTCAATTAACATACACACTTTGGTAGCCTCAGTCAGGTGCAGGACAGGTCAGAAGGGCATGTACACTCTGAATTTATGTAGTGCGGACGGTCTACGAGGTTTTTCGAGAAGTGATTGAATTCAAAATTTTCCGGTTTCTGTGAACATTGTAAAAATAACGCACATAATTTCTGGCTGAACAGAATTCTTGATCACTTCGGTTAAGCGGCATTTTGGATACTGTCTGCATCAGTGACTAGGCAATGTGAAAGAGAAGTGTAGTGGTCAGCTTACATTTGAAAGCTTCCGGCACCTCATTTTACAGCGTCACAGGTATTGATTAGTTCAGTTTTAGTTGTATCAGACAAATCAGGAGTTGAGAAATTTACTTATGCAAATGTAATTCGCGTGTATCTACAGCTCGACACCGTTACTAGTCAACGCAGTTGCCAATCCTAGATTAGGACTTCCAACTCTTCATGGTCAAAGTCATAGTCTAGGAGACGAACCAGTAACACCGTTATATGAGTGACTCATGTGCTGCCTCTGTGGCATAACATAATTAGGCATTACACTGCACACCCAACTTCTTCAGGCTTGTTATCGAGATGTGGACGTAGACGAAACATTTTCTATCCCACATTACAGAACAGGAAAAAACTCACCCGCTGAATCTATTCAGACTTTGAACGAGTTGAGTAGAAGATTACTTACAATCGCACTATCAAAGTACCTGATTTACTCCTGATTCAATATAGGATATGTTGGGTAGATGGTGTATGGACTATATATAAATGACTACGATGTAACACTAACTGCCCATAACAAAACGATAATACGAAGTTGCAGATTGAGGTGTATAATTAGGCTAAGTATATTCGTGACAGTGATTAAAAATAGACAATATCGAAGACTCACGTACAAAATAAAATAACGTCTGGTTTGATGAAAGTACGAATAACAGTGTCTACATGTACGCCGACAATTTTGAAGAAGCTCGATCACAATGATGACATGTGAAGCTGTGGGGTTGTCGTATTGTTCACGTTCACGTGTCCGTTGGCGTGGAGCGTTGATGAAGCACACGGCTGCTGTCCGGAAAAACTGAACTGATAAGACTGTGATCCAACCTAACTGAACATGATCAGAATCAGACAGACAAGAAGACAGACAAAAAATGCAAGTCGAATTAGTCACCCCAAAGCCCACAAGTTTGACGTGTATTAGGTGAAATGAAAGTATCGATCTTAAACCACCATCAGAAGCGTCTACACACGCAATCTGTACAATCCTAGAGAAGTTAGTTTGTAAACAAACACAATACTGGTAAGAAGTGTGTTACGCCCATTACCCCCGCCTCCCAAATAGATCAGTCCTCACACGCAACAACATGTTATCATGGCTCGTAATACGGAAGTTTTGTATCCACCCATAACAAACGGTCTTTGCATCCTGGATTTATCGATTTTCAGGATGAAGCAGATTTCCAGAGAGCAAAGCACCACACTCTGGACAACACTGTTGAACGGGCTGCTCACGCCGATCTCCATAACGCAACAAGTTGTTTTCATCACAATGCGGATAGAATGGTCAACTAAGGCATGTTGATAGGGAGTGCAACGACACAGCCCACCAAGGAGGATACAGAAGTGAGTCGCTAAGCAACGTTATTGTTTTCACAGTATGGCCATGGTACATCACGTCAAAGTGCACAAACGGCGCGATAAAGCTGAACACAACTTGTGTTTCTGATTCGGTAAAAAATTGGTAGATTTTGATCAGTCTATAATTCATTTTAGATTGCTGATGATTAGTCGGGGATTTGGTTTATTTTCAATTTGACCATCATTCACATTTGATCGCAGCCTTCGCATTCAGATAGACTTTCCAGCCAGCCTCATTCGAAAAGAAGCACTAGACTCGAGTTTCGCTCTCATTAGAGCTCATCAGTAGTGCATATCCTTGCCACGACCGGGATTTGAACTCCGGCCACTCCAATCATGAGGCATCCGTTTTGACCACTGCGCCACTCACCTCACATCAGGCACGACCGAAGTATCAAATCTGAACGCTCAACCACTCTCGCTTGTGAGCAATGATCAGGTTGCCCGATCGTCTCGAGAGGAGACACAGTAACTGTCTGTTAACTCCAATCGATAACCCCGCGATTAGGACTTCCGAGACAGGTCGAGATCACAGAACTCATTAAACCTGCAAGGCGATATTTTAGATTACTGATGAGTAGTCGGGGATTTGGTTCATTTTCAAGTTGACCATCACTCACATTTGATCGCAGCGTTCGCATTCAGATAGACTTTTCAGTTATTTGTTTGGTGGAAAAAATATCGTGGTAACACAATCCGTCCGTCTGCAATCACCAGTGCTGGCCATTCCCCAGTCTAGCATTTCCCTACAAGCGCTGGAACGGTTACAAAGACGTGCGTGAACAGCCAAGTGTTATCGATATTGTTAAGGTGCTGCTTGTGAACCTCCACACAAAATTCGCATCGCAGGAGACACTATGAATGGCTGCGGGGATTTTTTCTACTTGGATAGCAACTTGTCGACAGATCTGTCCGTGGACCGCGAGCTGAGAGCGCCTGTGGCGAAGGCTAGTGCTGCTTTCGGACGTTTGGAAAGACGTGCCAGGAAAAATCATAGCCTGAAGATGGCCAACAAGCTGTGTGTTTACCGCTCACTGGTGCTGTCTATACTGCTGTACGGCAGTGAGAATTGGACATTGTATCAGCGGAAGATGAGCTATCTGAGCCGCTTCCATGTACGGTGTGTGGGGCGCATCTTGGGTATTCGGTGGTCGGACATGATTCCGAACACTGAGGTACTGCGGCCAGTGAACACGGAGGGCATGAAAGCCATGCTGATGCTGAATCAGCTCCTTTGGCTGGGTCACGTCCGCCGGATGGGCGATGACCGTATCCAGAAGCAGTTACTGCATGGACAAGTGAAAGCAGGTAAGCGAAATCCCGGAGGTCAAAACCGGAGGTACCAGGATGTTGTGCAAGTAAGTCTTTCATGTTGTAATATTGAGTTCAGGTGTTGGGAAGGTTTGGCGTTGAACCGGACAGCCTAGAGGAATACGGTTCGGGCGGGCCTGCGACAGTTCAACGAGCAGTTACTGCGCGGCCGCGAGCAGAAGCGTGCGGTAAACAAAGAAACCATCGGTGCCATAGGACGCGGTGATGTGACCATATGGCGTTGCAATGTGTGCGGGCGCGAGTGCGCTGGTCGTTTGGAGTTAGTAGGTCACCAACGTACTCATAATACACCGTCGGCGAAGAGGCGACGAGTACGTTAAGCTCAGGTAGGCCATATCAGTATGTCCATTCTACCTCTGTTGATGACTGCATCGGCCAACAGCCTGATCGTTGACAATTAATCCGCTCTGTGGTCTTCTACCCATTCTTTTCTTCGGCTTTGTCGGTGTAATATATGACGAATGGTCTGCCTGCCTTCTCATAGTCCAATGAGAACTTTGCTTTTCATCCTTTTCTTCTCTGGGATGCACTAACCTGCACTCCTATACTGTAACGCTTCTTGTATTACACTTCAAAAATCTTTCTTCTCAGTGTAGATCTCGTCATTGCAGCCTCTCTGTTTAGTTTCCGAGAGATAAGAGTTTCCTTTCCTTATTAGCCAATCAAGTGGCTAACCAGCATTGGCCGGCTGGACAGAAAGGCCCCACTGGCACACCTCCC